>CM060408.1:82330685-82930685 GCA_030545235.1 Helianthus tuberosus | reverse complement strand
TTAGACTCGACATTCGAAAATATATTGTAAAAAATAAAAATAAAAAATCCAAGCACCACCACAACCACCACAGCACCACCATAGCCCACCAGCACCCTTAACCACCTCAACCACCTCCACAGCCGCCTAACCACCACCACCACCACAACCACCATCACCACAGCCGACCCACCACCACCACCAGCACAGCCGCCTCACCACCACAGCCACCACCACAACCGCCTAACCACCACCACCACCACAGCCGATCCACAACCACCACCACCACCACCACAACCGCCTAACCACCACCATGTCACACCCCGACCGCGTTAAAACAACAAACCGCGGCAGAAACGTCGGGGAGTGATGCGACAGAATTATTGTTTTCAACAACCATGGTAATTAAAGTTTTGTATTATTAGAATTAAAGTTTACATTGTTGTGGAGTTCAAACTAAACATAACATAAATAACCGTCTTTTAGTTACTAAGGCCCAAGTCCGCCTAAGTGAAGCACAAACATCATCATGCATTAGCACCTGAAACACATGCGAAAATAGGTACGTCAGCATAAAAATGCCTGTGAGATACATAGGTTTTGTTTATGCAGGATTCATGACTTGTAGTTACAAGAAGTGTTTTACAAAAGTAGTCATGAACCTTGTAAAATGTTTTTCTTTTAAGAAATCATGTGAAAATTGATATGAAAATCAAATGATATAAAAGAAATATGCATGATTAAATAAATAACCAAGTAAAAGTGAATTTGTATAAAATATGTAATTTGTATAACAATGTCGTGTCCTTGTGAAAAATGTTTCATTTCTTTGTCAAGTGGCTTAGATAACGCAACAATGTATAATACAATAAAAGCACTTATATATAGGAAGTACCAACGGCGTATCCACCATGCTTTTATCATATAACACATAGCCCCGTTACATAAGTCACTTATCAATAACCAACCAAAATGTCTTATTCAATGTCAAAATGTTTATGTGTAAACCATGTTCAATGTCATGTGTGAAATGTATCATGTATAACCAATTGTAATGCAAAGCAAGTAGAGAGTATCTACTCAAACTATGTGAATATGTCAATGTGATAACAATGTCATGTACGGTGACTAACTAGTAGTTACTCAACCCCGTAGGAAAATGTACAAAACAATATTTTTGAATAAACCTAAGTTTAAATCAAATGTTATGTTTTGCAGAAAAACAATGCTTTATGATTACAAACATTTATGCAGTAATGTTTATTCGCATACATTCAAGCCTTGCGACTGTGGCGACAAACCTTTAAACAAATTAAAGGTTCATCTAAATTATGTATATCGGATTCTGTCATTCCCAACTTCCAAACAAACCTAGGAAGTCGGAAACGGGAGTTGTCAATTCCTATGGTACCACTACATACTACCGAGCGGCGTAGCTAATGTTAATGAATGTATTATTGTCCCGATTAAACATACCAAATGTCATAACCAATGTAGCATGTGAAAACCATGTACTAAGTATGCTAAGTAAACATACATAGTAGAAATGTTCATGAAATCAATGTGCTAGCATGCTAAGTAAACATACATAGCAAAAATGTTTATGAAATCAATGTGCTATCATGCTAAGTAAACATACATAGCAAAAAGGTTTATGAAAACAATGTGCTAGCATGCTAAGTAAACATACATAGCAAAAATGTTTATGAAATCAATGTGCTAGCATGCTAAGTAAACATACATAGCAAAACATAATTTAAAGCATGTACTATATGTGTACTAGGTGAAACTAGCATGTTTATATCATAAAAGCAATGAAATCATGAAAGTAACAAGTATGCACATGTGTATCACCCCAAAGTATTTGAAAGCGGTAAAAGAGGGGAACTATGTACTCACTTGGGATTGTTTATTAGTCTTGAAGATAAGACCAATTTAAGCTCCAAGTATCACGGAATCAACAAGGCACCTAGTATAGGTAACTATGTTAATAAACGGATCCTAAACCGGGGGATAGGATAGAATGATGTTCTATAAATCAAATGAGTATTTAAACTCATATGGTATGATTTAATAGAGCTAACATTCTGATTTGGAAGTCTACCTAAGTGCTCTGGACTCGTTTCGACCCGTTATGGTAGTATAAGCTACTATAACCCGTCGGTTGCGCAAAACTAAGGTCGGATGGTTATCTATGAGCTATGTCAAGTATTACATGCCCAATTATCACTAAACATGTTACTAAATCAGATTATATGTCAAAAATATGTTCACATAGGCAAAATACGGATTTATGCTTCAAAAGGGCATTTTGGTCATTTCCTATGGGCATATAAGCTACTTAACAATCAACTAACCAATCCTTGGTGATCATAATGTATAACCTCAGGGGTTATTCCCTATGCAACTATGATCACTAAACATGCTTGGTCGGATCCTAATGATCGACCAAACGGGTCGGGTTCGAAAGTCTAAGCGGTTGTCTAGACAGCTTAACTTACGACCCTATACAAGCACTAAACTAGTAGTGACGAGTTAAACATGTCAAAACATGTTTAACTAACTTATAAAACTGATTTGGTATCAAAATAAAATGTTTTGATACCTAAAAGTAGTTCCGTTGCAAAATGCTTGCTAAAACGCATTTTGGCCGAAACTTTGACTCGTCACTACACCTAGTTAACGTGGTAATCAGTAGGTATAATCGCTAAGGATTATAACCATCGTGATTACAATCACGTTACAAAGTTCAAACGAACTTTGTGTTGACCACTGACTGGTCAAAGCTGAAAGTCAAACACTCTCGCTAGGAAAACGATAAAAGAACGAAGGAAGCTTACAAAGGGTCCTTGCTAGGAAGAACTAGATCTTAAAATCTCAGGTATGAAGTTATTCAACTTCAACTTAGAGAATTCAGATCAAGGGTGAGTTGAAACAATGAAATGGCCTTGCTATTTATAGTAGTTGCAAGTTTACAAGATCATGCCATGTTTTTGTGTGGCCAACAAGCAAAGATCTCAGCCATATCTCAGCCAACAAGGAATTGATTGAGGAACTTGGAGAACACTTAAACTTGGCCTCCACACAAGAAAATTGCAAGAAAAACCCCTGAAGTTGCAACAGAATGCTGGAAAATAGTTTCTGTTGCTGGGCCTTTTTACGCGGCCCGCGTAAGCTAGAGACTAGGCTTACGAGGCCCGTGTAGCCAACTTTGGCAGATTTGCGGAAATGGTCCCTGCACTTGATTTAAGCTCATTTCAGGCACTTTTGACCCCCGTTAAGCCATTTTCAAGGCTCTACAAGGTCATTAAAGTTTAGAGGACTCAAAATATGCTCGGAGAACTCTCGGATGTCGGCTCGTTTGGTCGTACGGTCACGTTATTCGTCAAATTACGACGAAACTTGAACGGACGCGAAAACGATCCAAATTAAGCGACGAATGGCATTTTTGTATGCCGATGACTAAAATAAAAATATTTTAGTGTTCAAAAATTTTGGATGTCCAGATGTGGTCAGAATGTAAGATATGCGCGAAAATGCAAACTTACGTCGTTTTTGACACTTTTAGTCCCTGTACGATCAAATAAGCATGTTTTCACACACCGAACCACTCAAAGCTTATTTCTAAGCTATGTTTAGGTTATTTATGGTATGTTTAGCTTATGATCAAGTTCTGGACTGTACGTTGCCTTACAAAACGATAGACTTTTGCAGTTTGACGCAAATAGTCCCTTTGAGCGAATAAACTTGTTTTTGCAATAACAAACCCTTTAAAACTTATTTCTAAGTTATGTAAAGGTTATTTAAGGTATGTTAAGCTTATGTTGCTGTTCCGGAGTGTTTGTCGTGTTAAACTGATTACGTTTACGCATCAGTTTGCGTATAACTTCCCAGAGAGCGATATAGAGTTCAAAATCGATCAAAAATCAAAACGAGCAAAATGTCAAACATAAATAACAAAAATTGGGATCAAAACACATTGTTTTATTAATATTGGATTGTTCAGAGTTTGTACAATGATTACACAATCACAGTTGTCACAGTCTCCCCTACTTTAGGAAATTTCGTCCCGAAATTTATTTAGAGGAAACTTGTCAGAAAAGATGCGGATACTTCGCTTTCTTATGATCTTCACGTTCCCAAGTAAACTCTGGGCCACGTTTAGATTCCCAGCGAACTTTGATAATTGGGATGCGCTTATGTTTGAGCTTTTTGACTTCACGATCCATGATTTCCATAGGTTTCTCAACGAAGTGCATCGTGTTATCAACACGAATTTCATCCAGTGGTATGTGGAGGTTCTCATCAGCTAAACACTTTTTGAGATTGGACACGTGGAATATTGGATGAACATTTCTAAGTTCAGGAGGTAGCTCAAGTCTGTAGGCTACTTTTCTGATTCTTTCAATGATCTTGAATGGTCCAACATAGCGAGGTGCAAGTTTTCCTTTCTTTCCAAATCTAATCACACCCTTCCAAGGGGATACCTTGAGTAGGACATGATCACCGACTTGAAATTCTAAGGGCTTGCGTCGTCGATCCGCGTAACTCTTTTGACGGCTTCTAGCTGTCTGAAGGTTATCACGAATCTTCTTAACCTTATCTGTAGTCTCTAGAATGAGTTTAGGTCCAGTAAGCTGAGCTTCACCTATCTCATTCCAGCAGACCGGTGAACGACATTTTCGACCGTATAAAGCTTTGAAAGGAGCCATGTTGATGCTAGAGTGATAACTATTGTTGTAGGAGAATTCGATCAATGGTAGATGCGAATCCCAACTACCACCAAAATCAATCACACAAACTCTAAACATATCCTCCAGTGTCTGGATTGTTCTCTCAGATTGACCATCCGTTTAAGGATGATATGCTGTGCTCAAATTAAGTTGGGTTTCCATGGCAGATTGCATGGTTCTCCAAAAGCGAGATGAGAATCGAGCATCTCTGTCAGATATGATGTTCAAAGGAACGCCATGTCGAGATACAATCTCATCAACATATATTTTAGCAAGGTTGTCAGCAGATAGATCCTCACGGATCGGTAAGAAATGTGCTGACTTTGTTAGACGATCAACGACAACCCAAATGGCATCATGACCTCTTTTAGTGCGTGGCAACATGGCAATGAGATCCATAGCAATGTTTTCCCATTTCCAAACCGGAATCTCTGGTTGCTCCAATAATCCAGAGGGATGTTGGTGTTCTGCCTTAACCTTAAGACAAGTAAGGCATTTAGAGACATATAAGGCAATGTCTTTCTTCATACCCGACCACCAATACTGGGTTCGAAGATCCTTATACATTTTGTCTGCACCAGGATGAATAGAATAACGAGACTTATGAGCTTCATCCATTAGCAAGGTGCGAAGATTGTCTAGACTTGGGACCCACAAACGGCCCATGATATAGAATATCCCAAAGTCTCTCAGTTCAAGCTCAGGCTTAATGTGACACGGTAATTCCTTACCAATCAAGCCTTGTGTAACACAAGTATGTTGAGCCTGAATTATGCGGGTTTGAATGTCAGATCGAACCTGAACACAGTGAAGCTTGACACGTTCCTTATGACTCAATGCGTCAGCCACGACATTCGCCTTACTAGGATGGTAGCGAATTTCGCAATCGTAGTCGTTTAGGAGTTCAACCCAACGTCGTTGCCTCATGTTTAGTTCTTTCTGATTGAAGATATGTTGGAGACTCTTGTGGTCAGTAAACACTACACACTTCGTACCGTACAGGTAGTGTCTCCATTTTTTTAGAGCAAAGACTATTGCACCCAACTCAAGATCATGAGTCGTGTAGTTTTTCTCGTGCACTTTCAGTTTTCTTGATGCATAGGCTATGACTTTGTTTCTTTGCATAAGAACGCAACCAAGGCCTAAATTAGATGCATCACAGTACACAACAAAATTGTCGTTGCCCTCAGGCAGAGATAGAATAGGTGCATCGCAGAGCTTCTGTTTCAAGGTCTGTAAAGCTTCTTCCTGTTTAGATCCCCACTCAAAAGGTTTATTCTTCTAAGTTAAAGCAGTGAGAGGAATCGCAATCTTGGAGAAGTTTTCTATGAAACGGCGGTAATAACCCGCGAGACCAAGAAATGAACGAACCTCGGTAGGAGTAGTAGGAGTATCCCAATCCTTAATCGCACTGATTTTGGCGGGATCTACATGAATACCTTGTTCGTTGACGATGTGCCCCAAAAATTGAACTTCCTTAAGCCAGAATTCGCATTTGGAGAATTTGGCGAAAAGTTGTTCTTTCTTTAGGAGCTCCATTGTAAGACGAAGGTGTTGCTCATGATCAGCTCGAGTCTTAAAATAGATCAAAATGTCATCAATGAAGACGATGATGAACTTGTCCAAATAAGGCTTACAAACCCTATTCATCAAGTCCATGAAAACAGCAGGAGCACTAGTTAAACCGAAGGGCATAACACTGAATTCATAATGACCATATCGCGTACGGAAAGCAGTCTTTGGAATATCTTCTTTGAGAACTCGAAGTTGATGATACCCAGAATGTAGATCCATCTTCGAAAAGCAGGTAGCACCCTGTAGCAGATCAAAGAGATCATCAATGCGAGGTAGGGATATCGATTCTTGATGGTAATCTTGTTAAGCTCACGGTAATCGATACACATCCTAAATGATCCATCTTTCTTTTTCACAAATAGGACAGGAGCACCCCAAGGTGAAAAGCTCGGACGAATGAATCCTTTGTCAGAATGCTCTTGAAGCTGCTTGGACAACTCTTGCATCTCAGACGGTGCAAGACGGTAAGGTGACTTAGCAATAGGATTTGCGCTAGGCACAAGATCGATGCGAAACTCAACTTGGCGTACAGGGGGTAAGACAGGTAATTCTTCAAGAAATACCTCAGGATAATCTCGAACAACAGGGATATCTTGGATAGTCTTACCCTTACCTTTCTAATCTACGACATGCGCCAAGAAAGCAACATATTTCTTTCGTAGGTATTTGTGAGCTTGGGTACAAGACATGAGTTTAAGGCTACTAGCAGGTTTCTCCCCACAAACTTCTAAGATCTCACCAGTCGAAAGCGGTATACGGACCAACTTCTCAAAACATACTACCTCAGCATGGTACTTGGATAACCAATCCATTCCTACTATTACATCGAAACTCCCGAGTTGCATCGGTGTGAGGTCAATAGGGAAAAGATGGTTGTTAATGTTCAACTGGCAATTTCGAAGAACGGAATCGAGTACAACGGGTTCACCACTAGCTACTTCTACTATCAAGGGCTTTCCTAGTTTTGTTCTAGTCATCGAAAGCAAAGGCTCAAATGCTAAGGACACAAAACTCTTATCGGCACCTGAATCAAACAGAATAGAAGCAGTTTGGTTGTTAACAAAGAACGTACTGTTCACCACTTCGTTGTCTTCACGTGCCTCAATAGCATTCAGATTGAAAGCTCTACCACGAGCCGGTGCTTGATTCATATTTGCCAACCTCGGGCAATTGTTTTTGTAATGGGTCAGATCCCCACAGTTGAAAAATGAACCAGGCGGATAGTGAGGTTATGCAGGATTCTGGGCAGGGTTATGTGCTACTTGGTTTTGAGCTAGCTGATTTTGGTTCGGAGTAAAGCGGCAGGTATTCACAAGATGACCAGATTTGCCACAGTTTGTGCAGATACGACATTGCACTTGTGGTTGGTGATGGCTATTGCACTTAGTTCACAGAGGTGCATTACCAGCATACTGGCTTTTGGCAGCAGGTGGTGCAGGCTGATTTGGAGCAGCCTGTTGTGCCACCACAGCGAAATTCTTGGAGGCCTTACGCTTCCTCGATTTCTTAGAAGACTCAGCTGCCTTCTTACCCTTCTGATCCTTGGTGCTATCAGACTATTTCTGCTTCTTATCACCCTTTCTGTGGAGTTTACCCTTTTTGACTTGCGATTCAGTAAGGGTTGCAGCTAGCTCAATGGCATGTCGGACGGTAGTAGGGTTGCTGCCAGTGACAATATCCTGAACAGGGTCTGGCAAACCGTCTATGTACTTCTCAATAGCCTTATCCAAAGGCGTGACCATTGTTGGACAAAGCAAGCTTAACTCCTCATATCTGTCTGTGTAAGCCCGGTGTTCACCACTATCTTGCTTTAAGTCATGGAACTCATTTTCAAGTGCCCTCTGCTCGTGACGAGGACAAAATTCTCTCATCTTGAGAGCTCTAAGTTCCTCCCATGTCTGACCCAAAGCAATATCAACACCTATATCTCTCATTACCCCATTCCACCATGTGAAAACCCTCTTTTGGAATACACTCGAATCAAACTCGACCTTATGGTTATTCGGACACTGAACATGGCGAAAAGTGCTCTTAAGACTCTCAAACCACTGGAGAAGCCTTGTTGCTCCTTCAGAACCACTAAACTTGAGTGGTTTAGCCGAGTTAAAACTTTTGAAATTGCACGGAGCAGGTCTATTATTGTTATTGTTGGCTTGGTTTATTTGAGTGATGAGATTCGGTAGCATAGCAGCCATCTGCTGTGCTATAATAGCTGCCAGTTCGACATCAGGTTGTTGAACGTTACGTCGAGGAGGCATTCTAAAAGGGGGAAACATGAGAGAAAACGAGTGAGATGATGTGATGAAGGAAATAAGATAGCAATAAAATCGACAAAATGAAAGGATGGTGGTCATTTGTTTGTTACCACAAAGCAAACAAACGACACACAATGACAAATCAAAGTAAATAGGTCATAATAATGTATCGCTGAAGACATGCTCGCCTATAAGTGAACACTCACCCCAAGAGTTCCCAGGTAAGAGTGACTGGTCTGATACCGCGGATTTGTACGAACACTCTAGCCTTAGACGGAAAACTCAGGGTACAGGCATTCACTCTTCCAGTTTGCACGTGTTCACATTATTTAGACCCAAACTTTGACGAGATTTTAAAAATTTGGAAGGCACATGGCCAAAAGAAATCATCTAAAGATAGATGATTGATTTCAAAATCATTTTGGAATTTGTGTTCATTTTTTGGTAATCACCTAAGGATAGGTGACGTGTATTGTTTTAAGATCTAAACACAAGTAAACTTGTGTTATGGTCCTAGAAAGTTATAGTCTAGGTCAAAGCATTACTAATAACCTAATTCCGTATAACCATTGGCTCTGATACCAACTCTTCTGTCACACCCCGACCGCGTTAAAACAACAAACCACGACGGAAACGTCAGGGAGTGATGCGACAGAATTATTGTTTTCAACAACCATGGTAATTAAAGTTTTGTATTATTAGGATTAAAGTTTACATTGTCGTGGAGTTCAAACTAAACATAACATAAATAAATGACTTTTAGTCACTAAGGCCCAAGTCCGCCTAAGTGACGCACAAACATCATCATGCATTAGCACCTGAAACACATGCGAAAATAGGTACGTCAGCATAAAAATGCCTGTGAGATACATAGGTTTTGTTTATGCAGGATTCATGACTTGTAGTTACAAGAAGTGTTTTACAAAAGTAGTCATGAACCTTGTAAAATGTTTTTCTTTTAAGAAATCATGTGAAAATCTATACGAAAATCAAATGATATAAAAGAAATATGCATGATTAAATAAATAACAAAGTAAAAGTGAATTTGTATAAAATATGTAATTTGTATAACAATGTCGTGTCCTTCTGAAAAATGTTTCATGTCTTTGTCAAGTGGCTTAGATAACGCAACAATGTATAATACAATAAAAGCACTTATATATAGGAAGTACCAACGGCGTATCCACCATGCTTTTATCATATAACACATAGCCCCGTTACATAAGTCACTTATCAATAACCAACCAAAATGTCTTGTTCAATGTCAAAATGTTTATGTGTAAACCATGTTCAATGTCATGTGTGAAATGTATCATGTATAACCAAATGTAATGCATAGCAAGTAGAAAGTATCTACTCAAACTATGTGAATATGTCAATGTGATAACAATGTCATGTACGGTGAATAACTAGTAGTTACTCAACCCCGTAGGAAAATGTACAAAACAATGTTTTTGAATAAACCTAAGTTTAAATCAAATGTTATGTTTTGTAGAAAAACAATGCTTTATGATTACAAACATTTATGCAGTAATGTTTATTCGCATACATTCAAGCCGTGCGACTGTGGCGACAAACCTTTAAACAAATTAAAGGTTCATCTAAATTATGTATATCGGATTCTGTCATTCCCAACTTCCAAACAAACCTAGGAAGTCGGAAACGGAAGTTGCCAATTCCTATGGTACCATTACATACTACCGAGCGGCGTAGCTAATGTTAATGAATGTATTATTGTCCCGATTAAACATACCAAATGTCATAACCAATGTAGCATGTGAAAACCATGTACTAAGTATGCTAAGTAAACATACATAGTAGAAATGTTCATGAAATCAATGTGCTAGGATGCTAAGTAAACATACATAGCAAAAATGTTTATGAAATCAATGTGCTAGCATGCTAAGTAAACATACATAGCAAAAATGTTTATGAAAACAATGTGCTAGCATGCTAAGTAAACATACATAGCAAAACATAATTTAAAGCATGTACTATATGTGTACTAGGTGAAACTAGCATGTTTATATCATAAAAGCAATGAAATCATGAAAGTAATAAGTATGCACATGTGTATCACCCCAAAGTATTTGAAAGCGGTAAAAGAGGGGAACTATGTACTCACTTAGGATTACTTATTAGTCTTGAAGATAAGACCAATTTAAGCTCCAAGTATCACGGAATCAACAATGCACCTAGTATAGGTAACTATGTTAATAAACGGATCCTAAACCGGGGGATAGGATAGAATGATGTTCTATAAATCAAATGAGTATTTAAACTCATATGGTATGATTTAATAGAGCTAACATTCTGATTTGGAAGTCTACCTAAGTGCTCTTGACCCGTTTCGACCCGTTATGGTAGTATAAGCTACTATAACGCGTCGGTTGCGCAAAACTAAGGTCGGATGGTTATCTATGATCTATGTCAAGTCTTACATGCCCAATTATTCCTAAACATGTTACAAAATCAGATTATATGTCAAAAATATGTTCACATAGGCAAAATACAGATTTATGCTTCAAAAGGGCATTTTGGTCATTTCCTATGGGCATATTAGCTACTTAACAATCAACTAACCAATCCAAGGTGATCATAAGGTATAACCTCAGGAGTTATTCCCTATGCAACTATGATCACTAAACATGCTTGGTCGGATCCTAATGATCGACCAAACGGGTCGGGTTCGAAAGTATAAGCGGTTGTCTAGACCGCTTAACTTACGACCCTATACAAGCACTAAACTAGTAGTGACGAGTTAAACAGTCATAACATGTTTAACTAACTTATAAAACTGATTTGGTATCAAAACAAAATGTTTTGATACCTACAAGTAGTTCCGTTGCAAAATGCGTGCTAAAACGCATTTTGACCGAAACTTTGACTAGTCACTACACCTAGTTAACGTGGTAATCAGTAGGTATAATCGCTAAGGATTATAACCATCGTGATTACAATCACGTTACAAAGTTCAAACGAACTTTGTGTTGACCATTGACTGGTCAAAGCTGAAAGTCAAACACTGTTTGACTTTCTCGCTAGGAAAGCGATAAAAGAACGAAGGAAGCTTACAAAGGGTCCTTGCTAGGAAGAACTTGATCTTAAAATCTCAGGTATGAAGTTATTCAACTTCAACTTAGAGAATTCAGATCAAGGGTGAGTTGAAACAATGAAATGGCCTTGCTATTTATAGTAGTTGCAAGTTCACAAGATCATGCCATGTTTTTGTGTGGCCAACAAGCAAAGATCTCAGCCATACATGTGTTAGGAATTGATTGAGGAACTTGGAGAACACTTAAACTTGGCCTCCACACAAGAAAATTGCAAGAAAAACCCCTGAAGTTGCAACAGAATGCTGGAAAACAGTTTCTGCCGCTGGGCCTTTTTACGCGGCCCGCGTAAGCTAGAGACTGGGCTTACGCGGCCCGTGTAGCCAACTTTGGCAGATTTGCATAAATGGTCCCTTCACTTGATTTAAGCTAATTTCAGGCACTTTTGACCCCCGTTAAGCCATTTTCAAGGCTCTACAAGGTCATTAAAGTTTAGAGGACTCAAAATATGCTCGGAGAACTCTCGGATGTCGGCTCGTTTGGTCGTACGGTCACGTTATTCGTCAAATTACGACGAAACTTGAACGGACGCGAAAACGATCCAAATTAAGCGACGAATGGCATTTTTGTATGCCGATTACTAAAATAAAAATATTTTAGTGTGTACAAAAATTTTGGATGTCCAGATGTGGTCAGAACGTAAGATATGCGCGAAAATGCAAACTTACGTTGCTTTTGACACTTTTAGTCCCTGTAAGATCAAATAAGCATGTTTTCGCACACCGAACCACTCAAAGCTTATTTCTAAGCTATGTTTAGGTTATTTATGGTATGTTTAGCTTATGATAAAGTTCTGGACTGTACGTTGCCTTACAAAACGGCAGACTTTTGCAGTTTGACGCAAATAGTCCCTGTGAGCGAATAAACTTGTTTTTGCCATACCAAACCCTTTAAAACTTATTTCTAAGTTATGTAAAGGTTATTTAAGGTATGTTAAGCTTATGTTGCTGTTCCGGAGTGTTTGTCGGGTTAAACTGATTACGTTTACGCATCAGTTTGCGTATAACTTCCTAGAGAGCGATATAGAGTTCAAAATCGATCAAAAATCAAAACGTGCAAAATGTCAAACATAAATAACAAACATTGAGATCAAAAAACATTGTTTTATTAATATTGGATTGTTCAGAGTTTGTACAATGATTACACAATCACAGATGTCACACACCACAGCCGACCCACCAGCACCACAGCCGCCCCACCACCCACCGTGAAACGCTAACCACCGTTAATCCCCACTACCGTTAACCCCCACCAACGATAATAACAACCACAACCTCAACACCACCACAAACGGCCAAAATAAAACCAAAAAATAAGATTGAAGATTAATCAATAAAATATGGAATACAAACTAACCTTGAATATTCCGACCGTATTGAGAGATACGAGAGCGAGAACGATACGAGAGCGGATCCTCATCGTGTGGTCCAGAGTTCGTCTTGTGAAAATCGTGTGGTCCAGAGCGTTTGTGTGTGTGTTTTTGTGTTTTAGTGTGTGTGTGTGTGTGTGTGTGTTTGAATCTTTTAAATCTATTTACCCCTTTATTTAAGTTGAAAAAAGTGTTTGTCCACCAGGAGAGGTGTATGGCTCAATGAGAATCGTATAGGGTGTCCATCAGGGGAGTTATATTAGGCAATGAGCACCGTATAGATGCTTGTTTTTTTTTCTTTTTTAATCTATAAAACTTATCATTTATGTATAAGAGAATTAACAATCAACATTATGAACAGGTTAGACACTTGTCCCGGTGGAAGGGACGGGTGCACGTAATTAAGAGGTCTCAAGTTCTATCCGCGTAGAAAACGGTTTAGGGCCGGTTTTTTGCATTTTCTTAGATATTTTATTTATTTATTTATTTATCTATCTTAATATTAATTCATTTTCTTTAAAAAAACAGATTTCATTTTTATTTTGATTCAACAGTTTCAATTACTTTTAAAACAATAGTTTTATTTTATTTTGTACTACTTTCTTTTATAAAGCACTTTAATTAACATTTTTTTATAAAAAAGTTGTTGCGTACACTATATTTGACGGATGTCACAATTTAATTTAATTATATTAAAGAGAAAATGAATTAAACATTATAAGAGAAAAACTAATAAAACAATTAAAACATAAAAATTAATTAAACAACTAAAACATAAACATTAATAAATTCGTTGCATACACTATATTTCATGGATGTTACACCTATAACAAGTTAATAAATTCTTTTCGTCGAGTTCTATTACTACCTAGTAATGCCCTACCCTGTGTAATACGAGACATGTACATCGTCTCTCATTCCATAGCTTCCATACTTCGGTATATATTCCAAAGTCCATTTGGTACTGGCATCGGGCAATCATCCGTTAACTTAACCATGATGAAATGGCCACCTTCGACATAAGCGATCATTAAAATGGAATGGTTCCGGTAAACCTGCGGACCATCGAACATCGAGAAGTAAGTTTGACAAACACCGTTGCTTAAATGTTGCAATCACACCAAATTTTTGAGCCACCAACAACCCTGTGTGGGGCAACAACATCCAGCATGCCTTTGGTGCAGGTTCCACATTTAACCAATTTATCGATCGATACACTTCGTTGTAACATCCCGGTTCGAAAGAGTCGAGTATATGCCACCAGCACTTTTTGTTAATGAACATCTCGTCGAGTAGCTGTTGGCGGACCCACTTCCACTTATCCTTCTCCAACTCCAAACCCATAGCTATGGATCAAAACCCACAGTTACCGTCCGACTGGGCATCTTCGATTTGTGTTATGTATCTCCGATACATAGATGAAAGCCAATCCTTAAAACGCTCGATCATGTTTTTGTACCTATAATTGGCAAATAAATAGAGGAAAAAAAAGTGAGATAAAACCCAAGCGGGTCAGGATGGGTTAAAATCACTTATTTAAGTAAAACTAGTCAAAAAAATTAAAAAAAAAAATATTCAAAATAATTTTTAAAAATTCTAAAAATAAAAATTCTAAAAATGTCAAAATATTCTAAAAAAATCGAAATATTCAAATTACTTTAAAAAAATTCTAAAAAAATTCAAAAAAATTCAAAAAAAATTAAAAAAACTAAAAAATATTAAAAAATAAAAAATTGAAAAAGAATTCTAAAAATATGTATGTATGTATGTATGTACGTATGTAAAGGTGCCCGGCCAACAGTGGAGAGTCTTTATCTATAATCGGAGTCGTATTTTTTTCTTTACTTTTCTTTGAACGAGTACGTCGCACAACTGGCTTTTGAGTGTAGTCATTCCTCTGTGATTCGGGTTGTTTATCTTTACGTCTCGCAAGCTCCTCATTCTTTTGTTGTTTTGCTTTTGTTGTACCTTAGGCGGTTGATGGTTAGTCATACTTGGATTCACCACCGCTTTCATCTTCGACAACATACTTTTTAACACTATAAGTGGTTGCGCCTGTAGTTGTTGTGTGAGTCTGTCCATTTCCGCCTGAATATTACGATCGTCTTGATTAAGTTTTTATGTCCAAAATCAAGTTTTGTCCAAAATTTGTCTATCGCGGCAAGTGGAATATTGCAACCTGTTTTTCAAAAATCATAGTTAAAACATGAAGTATAATGATGATTATATATTGTAAGGACCGAAGTATATGTTATAGTTGTTATATTACCTGTACTTTCCCACCACTCCATCTGACAAGCACATAGCAACCCACAACGCATAGAAAGCTGGTGGCCATAAGTCCCCCTGCTACCCTCAACGCATGTAGCTTTTTCCTCTCGACAAGCAACAACTCTAAGGATTTTTGGGAAACATTACCGCGTAGGTTATCAAAAAATGGTATTCTGTGGTCCCCCATTTGCATGGACTTGCTCTCCTGAGAACTAAGTTTTATTTGTATATGTTGTGACTCTACAACTTTGCCAACAAGCCACACAAATCTATGGAGCGAGTTTTTTAGCCCTTTAATGTATCTCTTAAACTTTTAATGCTGGCTTTCAACACTATTGGTTGTATGTTGACCAAAGTTGGAGACTGTGTTAGTCCAAGCTGAAACGAACTTTTCTTTATAATCTTTCAGCCACACATTATACAAATAGTCCAGAACATCTGAAAAAAAATAGAATACAACAATTTTTAATGTTTGTATGTATATATGTATGGATGAATGTATGTAAACTAATATAATATGTACCTAATTGTTCGTCGTTAGTTAGTCGCGTGAAAAGCCGCTCAAAGTTATAATTGTATAGCGTCGAAGTGGGAGAACTACATAGTCGAGACCAAGAAAGCTTGAATATTTTCCAGTCTTCATCCGTAAATTTTGCCCGATAGTGTTTTAGAATATTATGTGAGATGTGCCACCTACATAGCAATTTGGAAGCTTTTGGGAATACTTTATCGCAAGCATTCATCAAACCTTGATCCCTCTCTGTTACAATTACACGTGGCTCCATACAATCTACCAACAATTCTTTGAGCTTCTCCAGGACCCATAAGAAGTTATCTAGTTTTTCCTTAGAGACAAACGCATGAGCCACACAAAACGACTTGTCTGTCGATGTCACACGCACAACTTGAATAAACGAAAGCTTATACTCATTTGTTTTGTAGGTAGCATCAATCATCAACACATGTGGGAATGCACGCCACATTTTGTACGAGTCCAGATGAACGAAAAAAACCTCCTCGACCGCGTTTGTGGATGGATTCACCCTGGTGAAATAAACGTACCTTTCTTCTTGCAACATGTTCTCCAATATCTGCATTGGAGTTCGATCTCTGTAGATTTTGAGTTTAAGCTTTTTTATCATGTTTTGTATGTCTTGTAGAATGCACACGCTGTGTGGGTTTTGTTTTCTTATGGTTAAACGTATATTCGTAGGGTCCATGTTTTGCAGATAAAGCCTCTCCACCAGTGATTCTTCATCCGGGGTCAGCCTTCTAGCAAACGTGTAGCCCTCGAGAAATTCTGCAGGCTCATGGTTATGAATGTTTTTCTTCTCCACAAGGCTCCAATTACCACTATTTGTGTCTAGTTTCCCTATCAGACTAAAATGACAGCCAACCTTTTTCCTACCAGAACACCGAATTGTTGCTTTACTTTTGGGTTCGTCGCCACGATCGCATTGCAACCATATCTTCACTGTCCTTGCTGACGAACCTTCGCCCTTTGTTATCGTTCGTTGGGTCACAATGATGTAACCTTTCGCAACTTCTCTTTTGTAGCCCAATTCTTCAACTCTTCAAGTGACCCAAATACCTCAAAAAAATGGTACATTAGAAATCCACATAAATGAAATTAATATATTAACTTGTCGAAAAAACAATAAAAAAAAATCGGGTTGAACATCGGGTTTGGGTTAATATGTATGACACATTTTCGGGTTTGTATGAAATTTCGGGTCATACATTTTCTAGTTTTAATCAGTATACATGGCTCACTTAGAACCATGTTCCCTTCCCTCATCTTCGCTGCACTTGTGTTGTTTCTTTTTTAATATATGAAACATATAATTTCTGTATAAGAGACTTAAGAATCAGGCTCATAAACGGGTGAGACACTTGTCCCGGTGTAAGGGAGGGGTGCACGTAACTAAGAGGTCTTGAGTTCGATCCGGGCAGACACCGCTTTGAGGGCGGTTTTTGGCATTTTTTTGGGATTATTCATATATATATATATACATACATATATATATATATATACCACTAAAATGAGAACCAACTCCAGTTGTAAGAACCGTGAGAACTATTTGATCCGGGGCGAGTTGGACCAAATTTTTTTTTTCATAAATGTAGATGCATGTATTATAAACACATTTGTAAAAAAAATTCAAAAAAAAATGTCGTGTGTGTAGTTTTGAGCACCACAAGTTTGTGTTTACGGGTACCGTAAAATTTAAATAAAATTTACGGTACCCGTAAACACAAACTTGGGGTGCTCAAAACTACACACACGATATTTTTTTTTGAATTTTTTTTTACAAATGTGTTTATAATACACGCATCTACGTTTATGAAAAAAAAAATTTGGTCCAACTTGCCCCGTACGGTGTAGTTCTCACGGTTCTTACAACTGGATGTGGTTCTCATTTTAGCGGTCCCCTATATATATATATATATATATATATATATATTAATTCCTTTTCTTTAAAAAGAAAAACCAGATTTCATTTTTATTTTGAGTCAACATATTAGTAAATATATAATATTCTACATATTTATTCCATATCTCAACACTTATATAAATTACAACATGTTTGACTAATCTTAGGCTTGTAAACGAACCAAACGTTCAGTTTAGATTCGTTTATTTAACACCCCTAAAATATAGATTTTTATATTATAAATTAAATGTCGGTTATGGTCAAGATAGAATAACTAGGAATAAATAACCTAGTTAACCATAAATCTTGAAGTAATAAGGAAACTTGGTTAAAACACTCTTTATGAAAACTTAAACAAGTGGGGGGGACTAAACTTGACAAAAAGTTAGGCGGTTCATAAATTAATAAACAAAACACCACAACACACACTTGTGTGTGTTCTGGTCGTGGAACCCACTGGAGCCAAAAGGGCTCTCAAAACTCAAACCCTAACTTGCAAAATTGATCAAATCAAGAAGGCAAATCGAGTTCAAATCAAAAACCAAGCTCAAACTAGTGATCACTCAAGTGAGAATGTCACAAGGTATGTCGAATTTCGTGTTTTGGTTACATCTTGAATTCTTGATGAACATATGAAAAATCAAAATTGAGCTTGAATGATTGATGTTTGGATGGAACTAGGATGAAATCATGTCTAGGAACAAACCCTAGTCAATAGTTTGTTGAATTATTGTTCATAACTATGAAGTTCATAATCATCCATTTTGGTGTTTAATGGGTTTTATAGAATAATGAAGAACACTAGAATTATGATCCTAAATTGGGTGTTATTGAGCTCCATGAAGTAAGTATAGATGTTGATATGTAAACTAGACATTTGAAATTGTGAAAAATGTTCAAACTTAGCTAAATAACTAGTCATGAAACTTGATTGTTGATTTTGTAAAATTATGCCCTTTAGGTGTTTGTTGAAATGCCTAAAAGAAAGCTAAATGTTGAAATTTCGAACAAAAAATGCATATTTGAATGTTATGGTGAATTATGTGTTATATGATATAATAAGAGTTCTAAACAAATCGTTGATTGAACTCTATAGGCAAGGGAATTGAATCTTCAAGCGGACAAGCCGGAGCGGACACACGCTTAATGGAAAAGCTTTAAAGGTATGTAACTTTTAGTTCCGTCACATTATGCATAAACATTTAGATATAGTTTATTAATGGTGTTGTAGTCTAATATACGCGTTTGGTGTGTCATTGAAGTGACGAAGCTCACTCGACAATCAAACGGGTCAAAATGATGGTTGTAATAAGTTTGGCATGTCATTGAGGTGATGGTCTTCACTCGACAACCAAACGGGTTAAAACTATGCTTTAAAAAGATAATGTTTGAAGTGACTTGAATGTCACATAATGAGTTGGTGTCGAAAGTACGTAAGCCAATAAATGGAGACGCTAAATTTGATTTAATGAACCCTTTATATTGGGTCAAAAGTTCAGAATTATAACTTCGTCGAAATAGTTTTAAAAAGAAATGCATGCTTGAAACATTGAAATCAAGCATGACGTTAATGCATACGCAAACCGTGTAATGGGAACGAAACGCTAATGGTTGATAGCCCGAGAATGGGTAAAAATGTTTATAAATAATTATGAATGGCAAACATGTAATGCAACTTACAAAACAAACGGGTTGAATAATCGAAAAGGGGATTTATAAGCCATTCTCTTATAAACCGGGGTTTGATACGAATAAAGATGATAAACGAATCCGTGTTTTAATTACGGACGCATAGGAAAAAGAATCACTCAAAATGGATTAGTAGAATGAAAGTTATGACAAAATTTAAGTTTGATTTTGGTTAAAAACTAGAGTTGGGCAGAAAATGCAGGTCCAGAAACGGACCTGCTGGAAACTAGTCTCCCCCGCGGCACGCGAGGGGATTTGTTGGCTCTGGCGTGACACGCGACAGTCGTCGCGGCCCGCGAAGGATCAAGGGGTGCCTCTCGCGTGGCTCGAGAGGCTTAAATCCAGAAATATTGTTTTTATTTTGTTTGTTTGATGCTAGAACTTGATTATATTCATTTATAAGTTATCAAAACTAACTTTTAAGTTGGTTTTTTGATATTAGGTGATTGTAGAAAGCATCCGGATGGCGATCAAGCAACGAAGTGAACCGAACACATATCAAACGAAGCTTCCGCAATGACTTTACCTTGTATTTTTGTTTTAAGTAAACTATGTAAACGTTTGGTACTATGTTTTGAATACTTTAACATGTATGAATGTTATTTGGATAAATTTTTTGAAAAAGTCGCATTTTCATATAAAATGTGTAGTTAATGTTATAATCATGTTAAATTGAGAAGGGTCTTACAGTTTAGATTTCAAAACTACATACTTCTTTACCATCCCATTACATGTTTTGAGTTTCTGATTTCAAAACAACCTTTATATGGTATTAATATGTTTTATTTCTCATTTATGTTTGTTTAGATTTGTTTATGTGAGATTGCGTTCGTTTATGCTCGTTTATGTCCGTATGCTCGTTTATGTTCATGAACTGTTCGTTTACACTATTAATAAACGAACATGAACATTTTCTTTTTCTAAACGAATGAACACGAACAAGAAAATCCGTTCGTCAAAATGTTCATGTCCGATCGTTTGTTTGGTTCCACTTTAACGAACGAACACGAACATGCCTCGTTCGTGTTCGTTTGGTTCATTTACAAGCCTAACTAATCTATTTTTAACAAAATATTTCACCAAAATGATAACGAAATCGGGTTAATATGTATGACACAATTTTCGGGTTTGTTTGAAATTTCGGGTCGGGTTCCGGTTAAGGTCGGGTCGGGTCATACATTTTCTAGAGTTATCATACCTAATAAAAATTATATATAACGAATAACACGTATACAAAATCATTTTTTCACTCTAAAATTATATAAACATTATATAACACGTAATTGACAGTTATGTCATACCTTTTTTTGTTTTTTTCTCGTCATTAGCACCTTCCTCGTTAGCACCTTCCATGTTAGCACCTTCGTCGTCGTCAACACCTTCCTCGTTAGCACCTTCGTCGTTGTCAACACCTTCCACAAAGTGCATTACACCTTCCTCGATTTCATTATCATTTTCCTCCAAGTCCTTAGCACATTCCTCGACTTCGTTATCATTTTCCTCAAAGTCGTTAGCACCTTCTTCGACTTCGTTATCATTTTCCTCAAAGTCCTTAGCACCTTCCTCATACTCTAACTTGTGTTGGTTTTTCGTATACGAATGGCAAGTCCCGTATTCGTGTCGTGGATAACTTTGGGCAACGTAAGATGGTTCTGCCTCATCTACAAACACCTGGTTCAAATCAGGTAACACGGGACGCACACCCCCGTCATCACAACGAGGCATGGACACAACCTCCTCCTCACCTTGATCAACTCCGGATAACCAAACGCT
Source organism: Helianthus tuberosus (assembly GCA_030545235.1). Lineage (NCBI taxonomy): Eukaryota > Viridiplantae > Streptophyta > Magnoliopsida > Asterales > Asteraceae > Helianthus > Helianthus tuberosus. The sequence goes on along the minus strand of CM060408.1, from coordinate 82,909,493 downwards.
TTCGGAGACGTATGACTAGTTCGAATATTCGCCAAAATCATTACCAATGTCCCAAAACGACATCTTTATGCTTCACGTTTTCAACCAACGTTTTTATTTGAGAATTTTCATCATTTTCATCAGTATTTTGTGAATTTTGAACATTTGAATGAAATAATTCCCGTATGCTTGAATAAATAACATTTTTGTTAGTGCACTATGTCTATTGACTTCGTCTTGTATCGAGTCATGAGATAGGATAGGAAAGAATGACCAGTGCTCGAGGTGCTAGAAACTGAAATTAGTATGTTTGTGAGTAATTTCGTTTGAAGATGTCAAGGTCCGTTTCAAACGAAATTAAACAAATTAATTTTGTTTGAAACCAACCATGGCAAGTTCAAACGAAATCATCACATCTATATATAGGGGTGCTGTGTTTTCATTTGTAACGGAATTAGTGTGTGTGATCTGGTAACGAAGTGCTGCCAGATTGTCTCTAGGTGCTGTAATTCTATCAGATTAATACAAGAGACAGTTATAATTACATCAAGCGTCTGTTTCATTGATTCCGCCTTTGATTCGGATAAACAACTCTTCTGATCGACTCATTCAGGTCGTACAACGATCCTACAAGTGGTATCAGAGCACATGAAGAAGAGTTCAGCTTGATTGCATCTATTTTCTGACTTCTACACCTTCTTTTTCAAATTGGACAAGATTTCACGGTCAAAATGGATTGAATTTTTCACAGTACATGCGAAACAGTGTTTTAACAAACCCTTGAGAGAACCAGATCAAAATTCGAGCTAAAAGTGACAAAAATGGACCATAAACCTAATTTCGTTTGAAGGAAGCCAAGCTATTTCGTTTGAAGAGAATTGATAATTTCGTTTGAGATTGCAAAGTTTGTCTGATTTCGTTTGAAATATCTGGTTAATTTCGTTTGAAGTGTGGTATTCCATTTGAGAAGTTGGGTAATCTCGTTTGAAACCGTAATTTCGTTTGGGGATTGAGTTTGAAATCTATGATTCCGTTTGAAAGGATAATCTCGTTTAAAAGTCAAGTTTGATTTCGTTTGAAGTTGCCAATCAAGTAATTTCGTTTGATATTGAAAGTTAACTGATTTCGTTTGAAGATATCAGTCAACTAATTTCGTTTGAAGTTGCTAAACAAGTGATTTCGTTTGAAGTATCATTCAAAGTGATCTTGTTTGAAAATCAAATCCTGATTTTGTTTGAAGTTGTCTCCAAGGATTCCGTTTGAAAGCCATTTTGCTTCAACAAGTGATTCCGCTTGAGATTTTATTCCGTTTGAAGATTACAATTTCATTTGAAAGTAGACATTTCGCTTCAAGATCATTTCACGTCAATCGAGCATCAGTTTATTTCAGGTTGTTTGATATTGTGTAAACTGATTGTGTTTGTTTGATTGTTTTTGTTTCTAGGTAACTCAAGAATTTCATATCATGGCCGAAATCAAAGAGAAAACCAGAGAAGAGATTCTGAATGAGAAAACAGACAGAGAAATAAGGATGGCTAAGGACAGAATGAATGATATGCAAAGAGAATATGAAGAGGCTATCCGATATAAAAGATGGAATAAAATACGAGAGTGCTATGTTAACAGATATGGTGAACCTGTTGTTTCCAAAAAGGACATGGTTTATGATGATATTCTGTTAATAATTCCTCGCGTCGGAGAATTTTATTCAAATGCTGTAAAAGAAAAAAATTATGAAGAAAAGCTGGAAAAACTCATAAGAGAAGTCATGATATCGAGTTTGAGGAAGAGAGATGTAGAAAGAATGGAGAAGAATATTGATAAGATGGTTGAAGATTTGAAGAAGAAAGCTATTGAGGAAGTGAAAGTTGAAGAGGTGAAAGTTGTGATGAATGAAGAAGTTGTGAAAGAAGCTGTTGCTGAAAAACAGCAGGTTCTTGAAGAAGTAATTTCAAAGACTGAAGCATCTCAGAAAGATAAAACTTCAGGATCTGAATCAGTGTGCTCAAAATGTGATAAATCTGAATTAGACAATGACAAACTCTTGAAGGACGTGGAGAGTTTGACATTGGAAAACAAAGTTTTGAAAGAAAAAGAAAAAGAGTTTGAAAATGAAAAATTAAAAATTGAAAAAGATTTTCAAAGTCAAATGAAGGTTTTAGAAGATAAAAAATCTGTTATTTTTAAAAATAATCTTGAAAAACAGATTGAAATAAATTCTCATCTTCAGAAAATCATTCGGCTTGAAAATGAAGCTGAAATTGCTCGGAATAAAATTAATGAGCTTGAGAATAAATTGAAAGGTTTTGTGAATTCTACATCACATGTCTGTCCAAAACCGATCAATTCTGTTCCAATAAGTGACAATGTCACAAATTTTGACAAAGTCAAAATTGAGGATTGTGATGAGAAAACTGATGATGAAGTTGAAAAAAGAAAAATATTTTTGAAATTAAATGAAATGTTTCAAGAAACTGTTTTACATTCTACTGAGAAAGGTGAATGCTCAACGCAAAAACCTGTAAAGAAGAGTGCGGAACAAAAACAAAAAGATAAAAGGTCAAAAAATCTTCAAAAAGAAAATAAAAGCTCATCAGTTCAATCATCCAATTGTAATAAAAATTTTAAAAATAAAAACTCACAAATTGTTGGTAATAAGTGGTGCAGGTTTGACCACAGTGCTCAAAAGCCAAATCCAGCATACAAGAGGAGAGAAGATTACCACAAAGCCAAACAGTGCTATGATCTGAATGTTTGGACTAAAGGTGGTGATTGGTATGATATCAGAGTGTGTTACACTTGTGGTGTGAAAGGACACATTGCTGTCAACTGCCAGAATTGGAGATTTGAAACGAGAAGATGTTTTGAATGCAATATCAATGGTCATATTGCCAGAAATTGCCCAAAGAGATCAATGGGAAGATCGAATGTCAAGCTCAAAGAACAGAAAGTGGAAGAAAAGAAAGTAAAGCTTTCACAGGGGCAGAAAGACAGATTGAGGAAAAAGAGGAAGAAAGCGAGGGAGTATTTGGAAAGGATTTTGTCTTCGGGTAAACCTATTGGTTCAAATAAAAGTTCTGATGAATCGCTTCACTCGACAACGAAGTCAAGTAAAACGAATTCTTCAGATACAAATCTGAGGACAAAAGGGAAGGAAAAAGAGAAGATAAAAATTGGCAATGAATCTGTTTCTCTGGAAACAGATGAGCCATGTGTTGGTGATGAATCTGATTTCACAAAATCAGAGGAGCCACAAGTTGAGGTAAAAAAGGAAGAGACAGTTCTGTAAATGAATGATGAGAACTTTCCACCTTTACAGGTTGCAAATCTAAAATCAAAAGGTGTTGATGCTGGAAAAATGTTTAATAGCAATGTTAAACATATTTTTAGTAAGATGGCTGATGGAAAGGTAAAAGGGGTAAAAGAATTTTATGAAGCAAAAAGGAATGATCAAACCCCAAGTAAAATTGAAAAGGTCACACCCAAGACTGGTCAGGTCTGGGTGCATAAATCTATTGGTTGAATTCCTGACTTGCCGGAGCTTCCAGGTTGGTAAGTGTGAAGCAGGTATCGGCATCATTCTTGAGAAATTCACAGGATGGTAACTGTGATATTTCGTTTTACAAGTGGTTAATCAAGGACATTAAGTTGTACTTGATTTTCTACAAGTGATAGTGGTGTTTGACCTAATAATGTTAAATTTTTCAAAATGATTAAAAGAGAACAAGGTGATGAAGTATCCCCGAACCTACAAGTGATGGGTAAACAAACTAATTTTTCCGGAAAAACCATTCTGATTAAAACAAGCTTAAGTGTTTTGAAATCATTATGGGAAAATAGTTTGTTGTAAGGGGGAGTTCTGATTGAATATGTCGAAACCCTCACGGCAGAACAAACATGATTAATTTCACAAGATTGAAAAACGGTTTTCAAACTGTAAAAAAATCAATGTGTTGTAAATCATGGGGGTACATTATATTTTCTGCAAAATCAGTGCACGAAAAGCAGAAAATGGATGGTGAGACAAAGCTATCAGTATCGGTTTGTCAAATTTTCTTTTAATGGTTTTACATTTTAGGGGGAGAAAAATTGTCAGAAAATCCAAAAACATTAGAAAATTTGAAAAAGCCAAAAACATGATTAAATTCATAATTTGAGTTTTATGTAAAAAGAGGAAATGATAGTACATCAGTAGACAGTTACAGTATGCTAAAGAAATGTAATGATTAAATAGCGTTAAACAGTCTCACTGATGATATGCCGATAGGTTTTTATACATCTAGTAAACTTTTCGGGATATAAACCTAAATTCAAACTTGCATATTTCATGGGGAACACTACGTGGATATATAGGTAACCCCTGAAATCTCATTTGAAGGACCCCTCTTTCTAAGATACTAGGTCTTTATGCTTAGTGATATCTGGGGTATTATCCCGGGACTTCTGATAATGCGGAAGCAATGGCCTAGTCCCCGTATAATACTTTCTGGTTGCTTGAAATATAGCGCTACCCTCAGCATAAAAAATGATGAAACATTGAAAAACTATGTAAATCATGTGATGTTGAAGAAAAGATCCTCTAAAGGGGACACACCAAAAGTCGAAGCCGTCATCTCTCTGCTGAACGGAAGTTCTGACCTGAGCTCTCACGGTTCTTCGCAATTTAACCCCTTACAGATATCATCTAGGTATACTCACCTGTAAGACTGAATATTGGGATCTGGATACGGGAGTATATTCAAGAGGTGGGACACATGAATGGGTTTAAGTTCTTAATACACCTAATTCGTATCCTGAATCAGTTGAAGTTTGTGTGAAAATTTAAGTGGATCAATATATCGACAATCTAAGTGAATTGTTTAATTCTTAATGTGTAACTAAGCTCAACGGTACTTGTGACTTGTCAAAAACTGATATGATCCTCTAACGCAAACTCAAACAAAAATATTGATTGTAAATATGTTCGTACATATTTCATTACTGCCTTTCGTTTCAGAAAAATACAAAAAGATTTTGATTCTACTTTATTTTCGACAACTGATGTCTGAGATGCTGAGTGTCAAAATCTGAGTAAGCTGATTGTGTTTCTGAAAATAAAACAAGTTCATTAATTTGAAACTTGAGTTTTTTTAAACAAAAATCAAAAACAGTTTGTGATATCTCCAAGGTCATTGGTTTGGACTTGGAAGATAAACTATGAGGGTATTGGATTCTTTAATTGTTAAGATGGCCAGTTTTTCGATTATGAAACTGCCAATATATTCATAAGATGTGTTAGTTTAAAAAGATTGAGTGAGCCAGGTTACAATTCCTGGATAGCTGAAGTTTAAAATGTTGTTACTTATAAACGTATGAGTGATTGCAGATGAGATACCAGACTACGATCCCGAAAGCAGAGTCTAAGGGGGAGTCTGAAGACGAGCTCGAAGCAAGGGGGAGCTTGTAACCGGAAAGCAAGGTGTCGATCCCTAAAGCACGGAAGCTTGACGAAAGGGGGAGCCTGAAGACTTGAAGAAAGATTGATAGGAAGTTTACAGTGTTAGAGCCAAAGACAGAGCATGAAGACTGATCAAGACTGAAGATGTGTCATGATAAAGACTCGACACTGAAGACTTCGTCAACATCCAAGGGGGAGTCTATTAGTGCACTATGTCTATTGACTTCGTCTTGTATCGAGTCATGAGATAGGATAGGATAGAATGACCAGTGCTCGAGGTGCTAGAAACTGAAATTAGTATGTTTGTGAGTAATTTCGTTTGAAGATGTCAAGGTCAGTTTCAAACGAAATTAAACAAATTAATTTCGTTTGAAACCAACCATGGCAAGTTCAAACGAAATCATCACATCTATATATAGGGGTGCTGTGTTGTCATTTGTAACAGAATTAGTGTGTGTGATCTGGTAACGAAGTGCTGCCAGATTGTCTCCAGGTGCTGTAATTCTATCAGATTAATACAAGAGACAGTTATAATTACATCAAGCGTCTGTTTCATTGATTCCGCCTTTGATTAGGATAAACAACTCTTCTGATCGTCTCATTCAGGTCGTACAACGATCCTACAATTTTCTCTGTCGATAAGAGGCGTATAGATCAATAAGCGTGTATACGGGGTTACCTTTTCACACTTTTTCAGACTCCCTGGATGTCAGTAATTATACCTTAAATTCATCAAAATTCGTACCTGTACGCCGCTTATAGTGCAATGAGAGGCGTATAGGGTTTAAAGCTTCAACTACCACAATCTTATACACCGCTCATAGGGCAATGAGAGGCGTATAGATTCACATTTATGCTGCCTCTGGGGGGATGTGCACATAAAAAGCGGGGATGTATTAATACCCTCACCCATAATTAATAGTGAATCGCTACTGAAAGTCCATGCAGTCCACGATGATTCCTTTTTTCTTGTTTTTTCGGCTGGGTTGATAGCAGACCGCTGATCCTCCTCTTGGTTGTCCACTATGGGCTTCCTTGACATATTTTTTTTTTCAATTCTTCCACCTTTTCCATTTGTTTCCCATTCTTTGTTTCGGCTACGATTTTCCTCATGAAATATCATGTTTCTTCACCAATTCATACAAATTCACCCAATAAACAAATATGTACCATAATCATGTGAACTTTTGATTAAAAAAGAAATCAAAATGAAAGGATAAATGCATCGAAAACATGTATAATTACAAGTATATCACTCAGGTCAGGTGAAACTAGGCTTGGTTCAGGTTTGGTGCAGGTCTATCGAGTTAAATCAGGAATGACGGGTAACATCATCAGTAGTGCTTAATAACATCATCCGTACTGCTGATACACTCATTAGTACTTTAGAACTTCAGATCCAAATTTGTCCTGAGTAGGGTTCTGGTGCAACCAGTATCGTTGAAGATTAGTAGGAGTTCCAAACATCAATAGTGTTGATGCTTCGAGCCCTCAGTACCACTGTTGTTTCTGATGCGTTAAGCGGTAGTTTGAATTGTTAGTACCGCTGATGCGTTTAGCAATAATTATGATCAGTTTCAACTCATGTTAATGTAAAGTGGCAGTTTCAGTTTAACCACTTCAAACCACTAAATTTTTTATCTTGTTTATTAGAGATTGATGTGGGATCTTAATGTATAAACACAATTCACAGGTTTGATTGAGAGAGAGATTTGTGAGAGAGAATTTATGAATTATATACAAGATCATTACATTACAAATGAGGGGTTTATGGGGTATTTATACCTTATGTTGTCTTGGGGAACTAGGCACATAACTAACATAACCGTCACTACCTATTATATAAAAAATAATACAATTTAATTAATAAACTTGGGATATAATCAAATAGTATGCTAAAAATTAAAAGGCAAAATAATTATATTTTTGTGTGAATATAAAATGAAGACAATGGTTAATTTGCCACATATAGGAAAAACAATCACTTAAGAAACTTGACAGCAACTTTAGAGGAGCACTCTCAAAATTCTTTCTCCAACTTCATTCTTCTATAGATCCTAGGAGACCATGAATTCAACCCATCAATCAAGAACAAAATAACAATTGAACAAAGAACAAGAAGAGAGGGATTAACCCTAATACACAATCGTATTAATAAACTAAACAATTGAATCTGATTGTTTCAAGGTACAAAAACAAACTAACAACCCTAATCTATTTATAGACATCAATGTCTGTGAGTGTAGAGATGTGTCCTTTCACGAATAGTCGCGTCTCTAGGATCTTGTGGTTGTAATTGTAATTGAATATGAAGAGGTATGTTGATTCTTGTCCACAAGTTCAAACCGATGTGTCTCTTCTTTTTCCCTTGAAGCCAATGATCCAACAGGTGCAACCCAAGGGGTTTCGCAACCCTTGGGGTGGTGGTTATCATTTTCTGGTTTGCCACCTTTAGTTCATGTATTTTATAACCGCCATCTAAACTAACTTTAAACTATTTACACTTTTGACCTGTTTCTTCTAATCAAACAATTAAGGCCAACATTCACCCCCCTAATTGTTGATCCAAGTTAGAGTCTTGAACATTGAATGTTTCTTCCTAGGCAAACTATAATCCTGGTATCTTCAAACTTTGTCATACACTACACCAAAAACTTTGCGGCCTCATCCATGTCTACATATGACTGTGCAAACCATTATGTTCCCGCTATGATTCCATCAACAATCTTCAACCCTGCAAGTCCTTAGGCGATTCTGATGCGAACACCGTCTCTTGCGATTAACTTTTGTGATGTTATCATCCCTTCCTTCTCTGTATCTTTTTCTCCTTCTTGGGCAATCTCTGAACCCAATATCTTTAACTGTATACGAATCCGGGATCAATTTCTCAGAAGACTTGTTAACTGGTGATTTCCATGAAAGAAGGACGGCTTCCCTTGCGTGTACTGTTTACCTTTTCCACCGCCCGGCCGCTCTTTCCTCCATTCAGGCCCGCATCAATATGCTCGGTTCGCTCGATGATTTCCTGCCTTCCCTCAGATGATTTTTCTGAACCGCGAAACCCTTGCCTTGATTGAAGAATTGAACCCATGATCTTGATTCTTTGAGCCTTGGGTCTGATACCAATATAGATCCCAGGAGACCATGAATTCAACCCATCAATCAAAAACAAAATAGCAATCAAACAAAGAACAAGAAGAGAGGGATTAACCCTAATACATAATCGTATTAATAAACTGAACAATTGAATCTGATTGTTTCAAGGTACAAAAACAAAATGACAACCCTAATCTACTTATAGACTTCAATGGGTGTGAGCATAGAGACGTGTCCTTTCACGAATAGTCACGTCTCTAGGATCTTGTGGTTCTAATTGAATATGAAGAGGTATGTTGATTCTTGTCCACAAGTTCAAACCGATGTGTCTCTTCCTTTTCCCTTGAAGCCGACAATCCAACAGGTGCGACCCAAGGGGTTTCGCAACCCTTGGGGTGGTGGTTATCATTTTCTAGTTTGCCACCTTGTCACACCCCGATATTTCCACGTATTTCTGGTGGGCCCGGTGGGGAGTATCGTGACGTAGTTGATATCATCATAGACAATTAAACACAATTATAGCACAACGGAAGGCTTGGAAGTTATTACTAATATAGCCCATAATGTCCAAAGTTCAAAACAAAAGAATATACAAACGGATTGTAATAGAGATCCACAGGCGGACCATAAAACAAATACATAAAACAAAGTTTAACAGACTTCAGGCATCTAAGGATTTGCAAGATCCAAGGATTTGCAAGATCCTCTTAATTGACACCAAGTAGCTCCAGCCTAGTTTCGAGAGGTGCCTGTCACTTTTCACTGGTAAATACAATTAACTGACTCATTTGAAAAGAGTTTATGAAAATTGATTTAAGCGCACAAAGCACAAAACCTTTTATAACTTGGGACAATTTTTATTAAAATCTTGTATATAGATTTACATGTTTGCCATACAATTGGGGCCGGTTTGGAAGCCTGTCATGATTAACAGACTCACCACTTAAAAACCCACAAAAGAGTTATCCCCAACTTGTGCGTAATTTAATATTTAGCATTTGCATCTGTCAGGTGTATGCCTACACCCCATGCATAGGTCGTGGCCATTAATAACTTAAATAAGCCGAGGATATCCAGGACATGGTCATTAACCCCCAATGTTTATGTTATCAAACAAAACAGATTAAAACGGGTTATGCGGATTTATTAAATCACAATCAGACTAAATAATCCCATACCCGACCAAGCCGTAATAATGTATCGTATCCCAAGCCCGTATAGGGAAAATAAGTTAAAAGTATTTACCTGAGCTAGTTGTGTAAAGATGTTACTCAGCCGTATGTTTCCTAAGGCCTTATGTAAATACCTTCTACCGAAGCTACGTAATCTGTATGGAAGGTTTATTAACCTATTAGGATACTAACGGGTCTTTATTTAAGTCAAAGACTTTGACCGGTTAGTTTTAAAGATAATTTAAGGTTCTAAACGCTAGATTAAGCGGAGACCGGAATGGAATGTGATTTAGAACCGACAAGTTTGAATACTTGTATATTATGGATAAACTAAACACATTCTGAATTTTGAAGTTTAGATGATAAGGTTAAACCCGTTTTGGCTAATTTATGCAAACTAGTTACATAAACCGAACCGAATGCATATAAGCATAACGGGTAACCGAATGAACCATATACAAGTCCCATATATTATTATGCTTAAAGTATGTTAAGACATCAGTAGGATGTCAAAATATATGCCCAAGAATAATTTAAAACCGAATTAAGTCCCGTATGGGCATTTTGGTCACTTTGAGATTTATAAAAGAGGTTTATAGGTAAAGTGAAGTTCTGGTCAAAAATATTCTGTAAAAGAGTTTATTTTATGATGTTAAAATAGTAGGATATCATACATATGTGTGGTTTACCATTTATCGCCAAACTATCCCCGAAAGGGTATTTTGGTCATTTCGCATATGTTTTAAGGACAAAATTGGAAGTCTGAGTTCATGACTTATACCTACTGTAAAAATATTAAAAATAATTTATAAATTCAGTAGGTAACAAGTCTTGGGTGCTAAATATGGTTTTAAACCATACTATCCACCTAATTAGCGTAAAAGTCGATAATTGACGATATTTGCGAAGTTTATGTGATTCTGAGATTTTGACCAGCCTTGGATGGTTAAAATATTTTATTTTTCATATTAGATAAGAAAAGAAAAGAAAAGAAAGGTTTGGCATGTTAATCATATGTAAATCACATTTTAATTGCAAAAAGGACATTATCGTCAATTATATAACTTATACAAGAACTCAATGTTGAGGTCAGTATCTAATCTGGCCCATCATTCCAAAAATTCCTAAAAATTATATCATAACAGTAGGTTAAGATTTTTGTGTCAAAATTTATGTTTAAACATGATTTATGCATAAAAGGGTAATTTAGACTTTATAAAAGCTAAAGTTACGATATTCTGTATAACATCAATTTGAGACCAGAATATTATGTCAAAATAATTTAGACATGTTTTTATGTCAGTACTTAACTTATTAGTATGTTCATATATTCAAAAGTCTCATTTTTAGACCATAAGGGCATATTAGTCAATATTAAGCACAATAACGGAAACATGCATATAATTCAGAATTTCCAAATGACCATGTAATATAACTTCAGAGAGTTATACTACAACATTATATGGTCATAATGGAAGCTTAAAACATAAAGGAATTAAGCTTAATCGGGTCAGAACTGAAAGTCAAAGCAAAAGTCAAGCTTTTGCGACTTTCGGTTTTAAACCGAGCTTAAACTTAGAATTGTCGGGTTGAACATGTTTAGACATGTTCTAATAACATTTACCAAGTTATTTAAGTGACAAAACATGATTCATAACCTCTACATTATCAGTTTTGATTATTATTTAAAAATCTGACTAGTTTTACTCTTTGATTAATTACTTTGACCCGACAATTAACTAAGTAAACGTGATAATTAGGATGTGCCCCTTTGAGGGATTAACACACACCTAATTACGATCACGTAACCATATTCGCCTCGAACAATGGTTGGACCGTTTAGGTCTAGACCGAAGGTCAAAGCCGATTTGCGGTAACTTTGACTTTCGGTCTTTATTTGTATAAGAATTGAACTAGAGTGGCTATGGACACTTACATAAGGTCTTAGCACGAAAGTTGAACTAGAAAGAGCTTCCTTATGATCAGGAATCCCAGAGAGAGTGAGAAGAGATGATTTTGAAAGGTGCAAGTTCAAGTGTTTACCAAAGGCACCTATTTATAGTGAAACATGGTGTTTCAAGATCAAGCCAGGTGTTTAGGACCATCCTCAGATCATTCCAGGTGCCCTGGTGTCATGAAATACCATCAAAAAACCCCTAGTTTCGAGTTCTGAGCTTGCTATGTCGGTTTGTGTGGGTAACAAGGTTGCCACATGCAGCTGCCAGTTTTTTCGTTACTTGGTAGTTTTTCACGTGCCGTGAAGAGTATAAGGGGGGTTTTCGCGTCCCGCGACACTCCTTTGGTCAGGTTACAAAAGTTTCAAGTTTGACAGCTTTAGTCCCTGGTCCTTTATAATCTTTTTTAACTTTCATTTCTGGCACTATTGGCCCCTAAAGTTATTTTTCAAGGATCTAGGGAGTTATAATAAACACCCTTAATTCTCATGTTCGGTTAAAGGTCACCCAAAGACACTAGTTTCTCTCGTAGACACTTTTAACCCTTTTTCTTGAAAGTTCACATAATTAACACGTAACGATATAGAAACCTTGTGAATTTATTATCTCTTGTTTTTGAGAGTATAACCGAACATTACAAAGCCCCGGGTTTATTAAAAGGTCACTCAGAGGTAAGAATTAATATGTTGACACGTTTAACCCCTTCGTCTTGTAAACTTTCAATTTTATTCACAAGCGGCTTCTTACGTCCGAAAATTTTACTCATTAAGGAATACGAATATCGTGCGAGGTCAATCAGAGGCATAATTTAGCATGTTCACACTCTTAGTCCCTCCGCATACGTACTTTCATTATTTGTTAACTTTAGTCCTTCGAACTCAAACTTTAACATGTTTAGGGTTCAGGACACGTGTCTCCATATAATTGGACATGATTTTTACGAGGTGTTACATCCTCACCCCCTTAAAAGAAATCTCGACCCTGAGATTTATAGAAACAAATGAGGGTACTTTCGTCGCATAGTGCACTCCACCTCCCATGTATATTCAGGGCCTCTCCGGGCATCCCATTTTACTTTCACTATTGGTACATGTTTCCTTCGGAGCTTTTTAACCTGTCAATCCTCGATCGATATAGGTCTTTCAACAAACCTCAAGATTTCATCAATTTGTACGTCCTTATGAGACATTGCTAGCGATTTATCAGCTAGACACTTCTTTAAGTTACAGATGTGGAACACATTGTGAATTCCACTAAGCTCCTCAGGCAAGTTTAGCTTATAAGCAACACTGCCGACACATTCGATGATCTTGAATGGTCCGATGTATCTTGGGCTTTGCTTGCCCTTCTTACCGAAACACATCACACCTTTCCAGGGTCGCACCTTCAGTAAGACTTTGTCTCCCACCTCAAACTTTAGAGGTTTTCGCCTTTTATCTGCGTAACTTTTCTGCCTATCTCTGGCAGCTTTAGGCGATCACGAATTTGGACAATCTTGTCCGTTGTTTCAAGGACTATTTCAGGTCCTGATAACTGGGTTTCTCCGACTTCTGCTCAACAGATAGGCGTTCTACACTTTCTCCCATATAATGCCTCGAAAGGTGCAGCCTGAATGCTAGTGTGGTAACTATTATTATAGGAGAACTCAATTAAGGGAAGGTGGTCATCCCAGCAACCACCTAAATCAATAACACATGCACGAAGCATGTCTTCCAATGTTTGAATTGTACGCTAACTTTGCCCATCCGTTTGAGGATGGTAAGCAGTACTGAAAATAAAACGAGTGCCCAATGATTGTTGGAAACTTTTCCAAAAATGAAAAGCATATCTAGTATCTCTATCGGATATAATAAATACTGGCACTCTGTGGAGAGATACAATCTCATCCACATATAAATGAGCTAACTTATCGGAGCTATGAGTCTCCTTGATGGGTAAGAAATGTGCTGACTTAGTCAGTCTGTCAACTATGACCCATATTGTATCATTTCCATGCCTTATCCTAGGTAACTTAGTGATAAAATCCATAGTTACCATCTCCCACTTCCACGTGGGAAGTTCTGGTTGTTGTAGTAGTCCTGACGGCTTCTGGTGTTCAGCTTTAACTTGAGTTCACGTCAGACACTTAGCTACATGTGTGGCTATGGATTTCTTCAAACCCATCCACCAATAGTTCGCCTTTAAATCTTGGTACATTTTGTTGCCCCCAGGGTGAACTGAGTATCTGGAGTTATGGGCTTCCTGGAGGATCACATCTCTAAGTCCTCCATGAATAGGAACCCAGATTCGACCATTTAATCTGAGGATTCCATCATTCCCTGATGACAACTTGTTAAACGTTGCACCTAGTTTTTCTCTTGGAAAGTTAGCTTCCAATACAACTTCTTTCTGAGCGGCCAACAGCCTTTCATTCAAGCTATTCTTGAGTTTGATACTCTTAGCATTAATCCGTATAGGTTTGTTCCTTTCCTTTCGGCTTAGAGCATAAGTGACTACATTCGCTTTGCCAGGATGGTAGCGAATCTCACAATCGTAGTCATTTAGGGTTTCCATCCAACGGCGTTGTCTCATATTGAGATCTTTCTGGTTAAATAAGTGTTGGAGACTTTTGTGATCTGAGTAAATCACACACTTAGTTCCATACAAATAATGCCTCCATAACTTAAGTGCAAATACAACGGCACCCAACTCCAGATCGTGGGTGGTGTAATTCTTTTCATTCACCTTTAGTTTTCGTGATGCATAGGCAATCACTTTGCCTTTCTGCATAAGCACACATACCATGCCAGTGTGCGAAGCATCACAGTAGACAACAAACTCTTCTATACCTTCAGGCAAGGTTAATACTGGAGCATTACTCAACTTATGCTTGATTATTTCAAAGGACTCTTGTTGTTTAGGACCCCAGTCAAACTTCACATTCTTTCAGGTCAAAGTAGTTAAGGGTGTAGCTATCCTTGAGAAGTTCTCGATGAATCTTCTGTAATAACCTGCTAATCCCAAGAAATGCGGATTTCAGTAGGTGTCTTAGGTGCTTCCCAATTCATGATTGCTTCTATTTTAGTGGGATCCAATTGGATACCACACTCTCTTACAACATGTCTAAGGAATTGGACTTTACGAAGCCAGAACTCGCACTTGGAGAATTTAGCATACAACTTCTCCTATAGTAGCAATCCTAGGATACACCGAAGGTGTTTCTCGTGATCAGCTTGATTACGAGAATAGATAAGTATGTCATCTATAAAGACAATGACGAACTTATCTAGGTACGGTTTGTAGACTCGATTCATGAGGTCCATGAATGCTGCAGGTGCATTAGTGAGCCCGAAAGGCATCACTAAGAATTCGTAGTGACCATACCTTTTCCTGAATGCAGTTTTGGGTACATCTTCAGTTCTAACCTTAAGCTGATGATACCCTGACCTTAGATCGATCTTTGAGAAGAAGCTCGCCCCTTGAATTTGATCAAACAAATCGTCGATCCTGGGCAATGGATATCGGTTCTTGATTGTTACTTTTTTCAGCTCGCGGTAATCGATGCACAGACGCATTGAGCCATCCTTCTTCTTTACAAATAGTGTGGGTGCTCCCCAAGGTGATGAGCTGGGTTGTATAAAACCCTTTTCCAGTAAGTTGTCTAGTTGGGTTCTCAATTCTTTCATCTTTGTCGGAGCCAGACGGTAGGGGGCTCGTGCAATCGGTGCTGTTCGCGGCAGGATGTCAATCCTGAACTCTACTTGTCTCTCAGGAGGTAATCCAAGTAGTTCGTCAGGGAAGACATCAGGGTATTCAGAAATTATTAGAATATCTTCAATCTTTGGTTTTGGCTCGTCCAGTGTCACCTGTACCATGTAGATGACACATCCGCTTTTTAAGCAGTTGGATGCTTTGAGTATAGAAACATTATCGGGCAATCCATAGTACGTATCTCCATGTATGGTGATTGATTCACCAGATAGAGTTTTGATGTTAACTAGTTTATTATCGCAGGCGATTTGGGCTTGGTTACGTGACAACCAATCCATGCCTAAAACTACATCAAACCCAGCCAATTTCATTGGCAAAAGCGATAGTGGAATAGAATGATTCTTTATGGATATAAAGCATCCATCAAGAAGAGTTGAAGCGGTTTCTATGGTACCATCAGCGAGTTCTACCTCATATTTAGTGTCTAGAGTTTTAATAGGCAGATTCAGTAATTTACTAAACTTATGGTCTACAAACGACTTATCAGCACCTGAATCAAATAAAACTCTAGCATAAATATCATTAATGAGGAAGGTACCTGTTATAACTTTATCATCATTCACCGCCTCCCTGGCGTTCATCTGAAACACACTTGCATTAGTTTTCTTCGCTTCATCAGGTTTCTTGGTGTTTTTAGGGCAATTAGTCTTAACGTGCCCTTTTGCATTACAACCGTAGCAGGTTGCATCCTTCAAGTTTCGACACTCCAATCACTTGTGCCCTTTCCTTTTACAAATCCCACAAGGCTTGGCTTGTGGAATCCCACAAGGCTTGGCTTGTGGGTCTAGATTGCACTTTCCAAAATGCCTCTTGTCACAGATTTTACATCTGGGTTTGTCCCCAAATTGACCCTTGTTAGACCCAGAGTTTCCTTTCTTTTTCTTATTTGACTGGTGGGACTGGTCATCCTCTTTCTTTCTCTTCCCGTCCTCTGTGATCCTCCTTGACTTACTCCTTATTGCATCAAGGGTTAGAGACAGTGAAAGATCTTCAGTCGATCTAAAAGTGGTAGGCTTTGAGGCCTTGACATGCCCCTTTATTTCAGGGGCTAAACCACCAATGAAACGCGCAATGAGTTTTGGTTCCGGAGTGACCAGATATGGGATGAGTCGAGACATTGAATTAAAACTAGTAACATAAGACCTACAATCCAGATCTTTCATGACCAACGTGAGGAAACCAGACTCCACCTTCTCCACTTCATGCTGTGGACAGTAAGTGTCCTTTATAAGCTCAATAAACTCAGCTCAAGAAAGGTTATACAGAGGAATTTTCCCAGTGGATTGTACTAAGGATTTCCACCATGCCAAGGCGTCGCCTTTGAAGGACTGTGATACAAACTTTACGATGTCCTCCTTAGCACATCCACTGATATCTACAACTGTCTCCATCTCATCCAACCACTTCATACAATCGATAGCCCCCTTTTCCCCTGTGAAGTCTCTTGGTTTACAAGAGACAAAATATTGGTAAGTGCAACCTTTATTGTATCAGGGAGTCTGATCAAATACAATCTTTTGGGGTTCTCTTTTCTGATTGGATGAATGTTGAGAGTCGTCCCTTTTTAATGTATGCGATTTTGACAGGGACTTTGAATGGGTTTTCAATCGAGTATTACTCGGTTCTTTAAATGCTTCGTTCATGGACTTAGCAACTACCGTGTTTATCATGTCTTGCAGTTCAGCGCCAGTAACATCCAATTTTGTATCATTATTGTTCCCATCAATTAGGTGACTATTAGCTTCATCAGAGCCAGCCATGATTTGAATGCTATAATCAAGAAAATGATTTGTTAGTCATATAATGAATCATCGCATTTGATGATCATATAGCCATGGTATAAATAAACCATATAGGTAAATAAAATATGTTTACTATCGTTTGATTGTGATTTGACTGGTTGCAAAGGAACCATTATTGTCGTTTAAACAGGATATAATCTTTTATATTTATTAGACAGGGGACATAAGTCACAACGGTCAATGTCGTAAAGACATTTCATATAGCACAAAGCTTGTCTCGAAGGACATTTAGATGGCACAAAAGGCCTTTGTCACTAGGACAATTTAAAATATGATTACTATCTTTTTAGATCAAGGTTTTAAGGATCAAACATCTTTGTCATCCAACCACTTCATCTCATCCAACCACTTCATCGCCTTTTGGACAAGAAGTTATAAAATATAACTATCTTTGTCATGAATATAAATTGGCCCGAAGGCAGAACACCTCGAATGGATGTTTTGATAACGTCATCATATTCGACGTTTCTAGCCATGATTCACATTGATCATTTGGGCTATATAAGAGCTTGGAAAAATCCAAGAACCTTGGAAGGCAGGTGTGGTTTCTCAAGTCACACTGCCCGGAGTGTTAACAGGTTTCTAGGTGTTAACAGGGATTTATTGTCTTAAAAGGGTTATACCATCATAGCCATTTATATTTTGGCTAGGTCATACCATTAGGATTAGCTTTTGAAATTTCAAAACAGATCAATTAAAATTTAAATGATTAATGATGTAATGAAAATACATGTGTATGAATTTCAAAAGAAAATACCATTAATAGCCCTAGGGATTACATAAACTACCCTAAAAGGGTCTTTGAAATCAAGTTGTCCACGCAGGGACTACAAAGAAAGAAAACATGTCCTCTCAGGGACTTAATTTAAATAAAAATTACAAAACAAAGTAAGGATCTTCAATGATCGTTCTTCTTCTTCCCCTTGATGAAGTTTGCAAGACCCTTAAGAAACTTATGGTGCTTCCTATCATGTTCTTCCACCCTTTGCTCCACTTCTTCCAACCTTTGAAAGATTTCTTGGGGTTATGGTTGTTGAAGTGGAGGTTGGGGTTGCTGTTGTTGTTGAGGTTGTGGTGGTGGCGGGCATTGATACCTATAAGCAGGGTACCCAGTTGGGTACGCGGGTGGAAATGGTGAAGGGTAGAGAGCGTTAAAATTAACTACCTCGACATATGGGTCGTAGGCAGGTTGTTGGCAGTCATAACCCGAAGGAGCTTGTGGCTAATAGGGGTTATACCCAGTTGTGTCTGGGTAAGCAGGAATTGGGTTATCATAACCCAATGGAGGTGGTGGTGGTGGTGCAAAAGTGACTGGTGCAGTGTCAACTTCTGACACTGCGTTTGAAGGCCCACCTATTTGTGGGTCTTCATAGATGGGAGGGTAGTTGCTGGAAGTTTGGGGGGTGCTAAAGTGGAAACCCCGTCGCACGAACATTCGTGCGCGTCTCCTTCGCCTCGATGGTTCTGGTGGCGGAGGTTGTTCTCGTGCTGGTGGTGGCGGTGGCGTGACCGTGTGGTAATGCGGATCCTCAGAGGGAGTCCACAGTGGTGAGTCATGGTGAGAGGGGGTGTACTCCCACTTGTAGGTGCTCCACCTTTCGGCCCATAGATCGGGGCCTCGGTATGGTGATCCTGCAAACGAAGAACCGCTGGAAATGTCTATGGGATGCGTAGGCATCCCAGAAGGTGGCATGAATGGATCTGGATCATTGTCCACATCCATATCCTGATATTCAGGATAGTGATCTTCGGGGCCCAACGGGTTAAATCCCGCTGGAGCATTGATGTAATTATCAGGGTTGAAGTGACCCTGAGAGTAAGAATTATGGGAATCAGAATGATGGGAGTGGTGGAATGAGTGTGAATGCAGCGAATGCTATGAGTGTTGGGAGTGTTGGGGCTCGTCCGGTTGTAGTGGTCCGAACGAATGGGGGTATGAAGGTGAAGTACTAAGCGAAACAGAGCGTCTCGCTGGTTCCAAAGAATGTCTCCAATCATCACGTGGATCGGAGCTACTGAATGACGTGGAAGGTGTGCGTCGGTGTGAGGGTCCGGCATGACTGGATGGTCCCCCCCTAACGGGACCCTTTCCTTTTCCCCTTACTCTTGGCAGCATTTTTACAAAAACCTGTCAAAAGAAGAAAACAACATATAAATGACAAAAGGAAAGTTATGAATAATCCTAGGTCATGGCCTAGACTCGAAAGTCTAAGGAATGTGCTATTGTGTCATTGAGATTAAACACAAAAGGCTAGTGTTTAATTCATTCAATGTTGGCTCTGATACCAACTTGTCACACCCCGATATTTCCACGTATTTCTGGTGGGCCCAGTGGGGAGTATTGTGACGTAGTTGATATCATCATAGACAATTAAACACAATTATAGCACAGCGGAAGGCTTGGAAGTTATTACTATTACAACCCATAATGTCCAAAGTTCAAAACAAAAGAATATACAGACGGATGTAATAGAGATCCACAGGCGGACCATAAAACAAATACATAAAACAAAGTTTAACAGACTTCAGGCATCTAAGGATTTGCAAGATCCTCTTAATTGACACCAAGTAGCTCCAGCCTAGTTTCGAGAGGTACCTGTCACTTAGTCTTTGGAAAATACGTCAGTTTTCACTCGTAAATAAAATTAACTGACTCATTCGAAAAGAGTTTATGAAAATTGATTTAAGCGTACAAAGCACAAAACCTTTTATAACTTGGGACAATTTTTATTAAAATCTTGTATATAAATTTACTTGTTTGTCATACAATTGGGGCCGATTTGGAAGCCGGTCATGATTAACCGACTCACCACTTAAAAACCCACAAAAGAGTTATCCCCAACTTGTGGGTAATTTAATATTTAGCATTTGCATCTGTCAGGTGTATGCCTACACCCCGTGCATAGGTCGTGGCCATTAACACCTTAAACGAGCCGAGGATATCCGGGACACGGTCGTTAAACCCCAATGTTTATGTTATCAAACAAAATAGATTAAAACGGGTTATGCGGATTTATTAAATCACAATCCGACTAAATAATCCCATACCCGACCAAGCGGTAATAATGTACCGTATCCCAAGCTCGTATAGGGAAAATAAGTTAAAAGTATTTACCTGAGCTAGTTGTGTAAAGATGTTACTCAGCCGTATGTTTCCTAAGGCCTTATGTAAATACCTTCTACTAGGGGTGTGCAGAAAACCGAATTAACCGAACCATAACCGAATTAACCAACAAAACCGAACCGAAAAAACCGAACCAAGTAAAAAACCAGTGGGTTGGTTAATGGTTTTATTGAAAACCGAAAGTAGCGGGTCGGTTATGGTTATCATTTTTTCCATACCCACCATAACCGAACCGAACCGACATGTAATAAATCTTTGTAGGATTTAGGACTTTTCATCATATTTTTAATATTTGATATTTTTTACTAAAGATTTTTAGTACTTATGGGTTTTTCATATCATTTTGTGGCTTTGGTTGAATGTTTATTTGAATTTATGGAATGTATCATATCACTTTATTTGAATATTCGATAATAATTGGTATTAATATTATAGATTATATATATTTTTAATACTATGTAATATATCTAAATATATACAAATATGCAATAACAATTTATTCCATGTTAAAAAAAAATAAGCTATTTTTAGCTAAGCTAAATACACAGTTAACCACCTATAACCGACCTGCTATAACCATCAAAACCAAATAACCATAACCACCATAATCGATCGGTTATGGTTATGTTTATCCAATAACCGACATCGCGGTTATGGTTATGGTTTTTGATCAAAACCGACCCAAACCAACCCATACACACCCCTACCTTCTACCGAAGCTACTTAATCTGTATGGAAGGTTTATTAACCTATTAGGATACTAACGGGTATTTATTTAAGTAAAAGACTTTGACCGGTAAGTTTTAAAGATACTTTACGGTTCAAAACGCTAGATTAAGCGGAGACCGGAATGGAATGTGATTTAGACCCGAAAAGTTTGAATTGTATATTATGGGTAAACTAAACACATTCTGGATTTTGAAGTTTAAATGATAAGGTTAAACCCGTTTTGGCTAATTTAATAAAACTAGTTACATAAACCGAACCGAACGCATATAAGCATAACGGGTAACCGAATGAACCATATACAAGTCCAATATATTATTATGCTTAAAGTATGTTAAGACATCAGTAGGATGTCAACATATATGCCCAAAAATAATTTAAAACCGAATTAAGTCCCGTAAGGGCATTTTGGTCATTTTGAGATTTATAAAAGTGGTTTATAGGTAAAATGAAGTTCTGGTCAAAAGTATTCTGTAAAACTATTTATTTTATGATGTTAAAATAGTAGGATATCATACATATGTGTGTGGTTTACCATGTATGGCCAAACTATGCCCCGAAAGGGTATTTTGGTCATTTCGCATATGCTTTTAAGGACAAAATTGGAAGTCTGAGTTCATGACTTATACCTACAATAAAAATATTAAAAATAATTTATAAATTCAGTAGGTAACAATTCTTGGGTGCTAAATATGGTTTTAAACCATACTATGCACCTAATTAGCGTAAAGGTCGATAATTGATGATATTTGCGAAGTTTATGTGATTTTGAAATTTTGACCAGCCTTGGATGGTTAAAATATTTTATTTTTCATATTAGACCAGTAAAGAAAGGTTTTGCATGTTAATCATATGTAAATCACATTTTAATTGCAAAAAGTACATTATCGTCAATGATATAACTTATACAAGAACTCAATGTTAAGGTCAGTATCAAATCTGACCCATCATTCCAAAAATTCCTAAAATTGATATCATAACAGTAGGTTAAGAGTTTTGTGTCAAAATTTATGTTTAAACATGATTTATGCATAAAAGGGTAATGTAGACTTTATAAAAGCTAAAGTTACGATATTCTGTATAACATCAATTTGAGACTAGAATATTATGTCAAAATAATTTAGAAATGTTTATATATCAGTACTTAACTTATTAGTATGTTCATATATTCAAAAATCTCATTTATAGACCATAAGGGCATATTGGTCAATATTAAGCATAATAACGGAAACATGCATATAATTCAGAATTTCCAAATGACCATGTAATATAAATTCAGAGAGTTATATTACAACATTATATGGTCATAATGGAAGATTAAAACATAAAGGAATTAAGCTTAATTGGGTCAGAACTGAAAGTCAAAGCAAAAGTCAAGCTTTTGCGACTTTCGGTTGCGAACCGAGCTTAAACTTAGAATTTTCTGGTTGAACATGTTTAGACATGTTCTAATAACATTTACCAAGTTATTTAAGTGTCAAAACATGATTTATAACCTCTACATTGTCAGTTTTCATTAGTATTTAAAAATCTGACTAGTTTGACTTTTGGATTAATTACTTTGACCCGACAATTAACTAAGTAAACGTGATAATTAGGATGTGCCCTTTTGAGGGATTAACAGACACCTAATTGCGATCACGTAGCCATATTCGCCTCGTACAATGGCTGGACCGTTTAGACCTAGACCGAAGGTCAAAGCCGATTTGCGGTAACTTTGACTTTCGGTCTTTATTTGCATAAAAACCGAACTAGATGTGACAACCCTCATAAACCCAGGTATCCGTACAATTAATTAATATTAATTAAGTGCTTAATGACTGTGCTAAATTACTTAACTGCTTTCTGATTACTGCATCATACTTACATGTGCATCACATATTACATAATGTCACATCATTATCACATACAAATTATATTGACATACATGATGCACAAAGCACAGTAAGCACAGTTAACGGATGGCACAGGAATATGCTGACGGGATTCAGTATATAGACAGACAGTGTTTTGAGACCCAGTATGGGCCAGGGACAAGGTACTACAATAGTATGGTGTGTAGGGAAGTAAGGACCATAAAACTATGTCACTAGGTGATAGTTTAAGTGCCGGAAAGTGCCTAAAACCCACATAAAGTGCAGAATTCTATATATTTCAGCAAAATTCAGCTTTTTAACAAGCTAGTTATGTGCAAAAATTTGACTAAATGGTCCTGAATGCTTTCCTAAGTGTCTGGAATTAAAAGTGTCATAAAAAGTAACATAAAGATCATTAAACGGAATAGCTTGACACTTTAACGAACCGGTATCTAACCGAACAACCGGACATTACCCAGAACACCAAAATATTGCTAGAAGCATTGTTTTATTATTTTTGAACTAGTTATGATCCCCGAACACCCTAACACACTATATAAGGCATCATACACTTAAAACACTAGACATTACACTTAACCTCCAACTACTATCTAATTTACCATTCAAACTTACATTTACCCCCCCCCCCCTTGGTATTTACGGTCATAAGGACCCCACCACCAAGATCACCACCTTACCTCTAGATTTTATTCTTATTATATTTAGATCTTGCTTGATCTAGTGAACAAAATATATAGATTGAAGATTATAAGTATGGCATGTGGATTCATAAGATCATTTCACTTCACAACTTCACTCCATCTCTCTCACTCTCTTCTTCTCTCTCTCGGCCGTAAGTAGCCACCACCACCACCATTGTTTTCATTTCAAGTTCATGCAATCCAAGGTCATCTTAAGGTGTAACAAGGTGTTTTATGAAGCTTGGTGCTTGTAGAACTTGAAGAACCTTCATCACTTGCTTTATCATCCATCTTTCTCACCTTCATTCTCTTGTGTTCTTCCCTAGCTTAGAGCTAGTAGTAAGACTCTCACAACCCCTTGATACTTCTAATTTTAGTTGGTTAAAAGATGTATACTGTTATAAATCACAAGAACCCTAAAAGACATGAACATGAATCATGAACTTGAAGCTTACACATGATGAAATCTTGTTGACATAATGTTGTTTAAGTATATGTATGACACTTGTTGTTGTTTACTTGAGATTATGATGTTGATCATCATAAGGAGCTTGCTAGATTGTGATTAAACACATGATCTAGCAAGTTAGAGGATGATTATGTGTTAACACAAGAAGATCATCCTCATACATAAGCATGAACTTGAACAAAAAGATGATTTCTTGGAAAATAATGAACAAAGTAAGCTAGTAAACTTATGGATCCAAGATGCATGATTGATTTTCCAAAAGAACCAGGTTCAAAAATATGATTTTTAGTAGAACTTGATTCTTACTTAAACCTACACTATTTTTAGTGGAAAAACAAGTGCATAAACACTTATGAAACAAGAAGATCTAATAAATAAACATTTTTGTAAAATATGTTTACAAGTTGTAAACATTCAAATCTTTCAAGAATCGGATTTTTGGAGAAGTAAACACACTTTAGAGGGTAACTAACTCCACTAAATATGCTACCAAGTTACTACAAGTTTTTACGAAAACTCAAGTTCATGATCTCTATGTAGATAGCTTGTTTTTGCACTTGGTAAGTATAATATTGTTTAGGGTTGATTATTGATTGTTGTGTTGATTTTTTTTAAAAGAAAATGATATGCTTTAATAGCATGGACACCTCCATTTTTAGGGGAAACCATGGCAAAATTTTCTAAAAATATAAACACTTAGAAAAATATTTTCTAAACAAGTATTTACAAGTGAGTTTTAACTATGGTCTTCAATATAAACTTTGCCATAATTTTTGTAACAAAATACAAGTATTGGAGGTTGGTTTTTATAAATAAAAATGGGTAAATATATATTTGGAATATATATACATATTAAGACACTTGTATGGTTATTTGTGTAGTTGGTGAAATAGTTATATTATTTTAGGGTGAAATAATATAACAAAGTACCATGAAAATTTACTACCCAAAACAATACCGTTACAAATATATCTTTGATAAATATTATTTTGGATACAAGAAAGGAAAATATGATTTTTGTAAATATTACAAAGCTGTATCATATTTTTAGACAACGTGAAAATATATTATTTTTGGAAGTAAAAATATATTTTCTTGGATATTTATAAGATATGTAATTTTTGGGAAAATACATATTTCCTTGGAATACATTATTTGGACAGAATAAGTTTAAATATATTTTCTAAAGTGAGACTTGGAAATATATTATTTCGTAAATTACAAACACAATAATACAAATATACATGTATGAGAATAACCCCATCCTTGGGAAGGAAATATGAAAATAAATACTTGAGAAGTATTGATACAAAATGTGGTTTTAACAATTATTCTAAAACTAAATATAATTTAAGGTTAAAATAATTATTATTTTAACAAGTAATTATAACTTGGAATAATATTGGGAACATAAGAAACGTAACTCAAAACGTAAATACTAAGCAAAGGCACGACCCGTTCGTCAAATAGACATTAGTACATTATAGGTAGTCGTGTTTGCTGAGGAGATTTGATTGCCAGTACTGAAGACGCAATACAGTGAGTTCATGTCCCCCTTTTTCTTTAAACTGTTTTGTTTATTTACTTCGGGGGTGAAATACATGTTACAAAGGATTAATTACAATACAATTGGTATGGTTAGCCTAGGAAAGAACCATAGATCATGTGATTGGGTAGGCGTATACTTGAGGCCATCAATCCTCTTGTAGGACCGAGGGGCATGAGTGATAGATCTATTTGGGTGTAGCGAGCCCACACCTATGAGGCCAGGGTGGCCCATAGTGGTGACTATGTCTTCCAGCCGGAAGCCCGGTGCAACTTTGCTAGGTTTGAGTCTTCCTACACCGTCAAACATATCAGTGGCCTTGCAAACCATTGGTGATCTTTTCCTTGTTTGCTATCATACCGGGACTTTCATACATACAATGAATACAAAGGTTTTATACATACTCACGAACACGTGAACTCGCTCAACTTTTTGTTGATATTTTTAAACTACATGTATTTCAGGAAACTAAGGGATCTGGTAGGTGTATGCATGTGTCTTCAAGCTGCGTCATGAATAAAAGATGTTACCCATGGTTGTCGAGTTTAGGGGGTGTATCCTATTCCTGGACGTGATACAAGTTTCTAAACTCCGGTTATATTTAAGATCTTTTGTGGAGTCTTTATGAACTCAGTTGAACATGTCATGGTTTGTAACTAAATTTGGTGTCGATGTTTTCAAGACAAGTGTGTTATGGTATTTTCTAAACTTAATTAATGGATGAATATCTTTTGGTTTTATCATATAGCATTGTTATGATTGAATGCTATGGTATTAAGAAGTCACACCAATAACCACGCTTCCGCAAAAGTCAGGGTGTAACAACTTGGTATCAAAGCTTCGATTGTTGCGAACTAGGATTCTTCTCGAGTCTAGACTACGATCATTAGGGCTCTCACGGAAATTTTTTCACATACATGTTTTCATTGCATACACAAAATGTCCAGATCCAGGAAACAAACATTTTTACAAATAAAAGAGACAAAATATATTTCAATGAATTCGTTTATATTTCAGTCTGACAGACTGGGGAGTTAGTCTGAGAGACTAGCTGGGTGGTGCAGTCTGAGAGACTGGGGTGTTAGTCTGAGAGACTAGTTGGGTAATCCAGTCTAAGAGACTGGGGAGTTAGTCTGAGAGACTAGCTGGGTAATTCAGTCTGAGAGACTGGGGAGTTGGGCTGAGAGACTAACTGGGTAGTTCAGTTTGAGAAACTGGGAGGTTTAGCCTGAGAGGCTGGGTAGTTCAGTTTGAGAAACTGAGAGGTTTAGCCTGAGAGGCTGGGTAGTTCAGTTTGGGAAACTGGGGGGTTAGTCTGAGAGACTAAGTAGTCCAGTCTGAGAGGCTAGGTGGGATAGTCTTGGGAAGACTAGGATGCATACATGCTTACATTGTCATTACTTACATGCTTATTTGATGCTTGTTGATATGTGTACATATGTGTGATTGCTTTGTTACAGACATCATGTCCTCTTCTGATAGCGGAGTATCAGACACCATGGACCCTATGGCCATAGTTTCAGATGACGAGATGGCCACAGACCCTGAGGTTTTCACTTCAGACACTACGAGTAGCGATGATGATGACTTCCAGCCGTTTGCTTTACCGGATTTTGGAGATGATATACCACTAGATGATGGTCTTCCGGACGGGGATCTACCACTTGTTCAGATCCCTGCTCCTGTTCCTCTTGCTGCATTTCCTCTTGAGGATATGCCTCTAGACGCTATGTCTGACGACGACATCGATCTTTTTATTGAGGGTCCCCCTGAGGATGCCCAGGATGGTGGGGCTCCAGTCGATGATGCCGTTGTCTTTCCACCTGTCGAGATTCCAGTTGATGATGATGTTGTTATTCCACTTGTTGAGATCCCAGTCGATGATGTCATTGTTGTTCCACAAGATGAGATTCCTGTTGTCGAGGCTCCTTCTGACCATTCTGGTCCCGATTCATTTGAGTCGGTGTCATCTACTACCTTACACGCACGGGGCGTGCAACATCATCCCGTTGACACTGATTCTAACACCGCTATGTCTGCTGCACCTGTCCCTCCGCAGTACTTCGATTTCGATGATGAGTTTGATCCTGTCTTTCCTCACGACTTTGACCCTGATCATGAGATTGAGTTTGTCCCTGACGAGCAACCTTTTGAGGAACCTATCATTCCTGACGATCAGCTCTTTGATATACCCGCTGATCTTGAGCTTTCTCCAGCTGACCCTGAGCCTTTGATTGCACCTGAGCCCATACCTGCTCATGATCCTCTACCGGAGCACGATCACGTTGACATACCAGTTGTTGCACCACCTTTGCCTGACCCTCTACCTGCACCCGCAGACCACGCTCCATTTGCTACCCATGTTGACCCTAGATATGCGCACACCCGCAATGGGTGGATCGAGGATGACGACGACTGTCCTCCTTTTGTTAGACCCATCACTCCCCCTTCTGCACCTACACATGCACCAGCTGATATCGACCTGTTTCACCCAAACGTATCTGACATTCATCACACTGATTTACCAGTCACATTTCTACAGGATATCCCTCCTCCCCGGCCAGGGGAAGGACCATCGAGTCAGCAGCCACCTGTGTCAGCAGCCTTTCCGTTCATGCCACCATTTGCACCTGCTACACATACTGCACCTTTTGCTACTGCACCATCGGGCGAGCCATTTATTCGGTTTCCGCCCAACACGATACCTATTTCTGATCCATACCATCCCTTTCACATTGGATACACGAGGGATGATTTGCTTTTATCGCTGCAGCTCTAGCAGGAGATGCTGTGTAGGAGAGTCATGGAGTTAGAGAGGATCCCGCGTCCTCTGCCTTGTTCTTGTCAGTCACCATTCGCGACTCCCCCTGCTCCTCTCCTACCATACCCAGATCCTGACTTCCGTTTTCTTACTTTGGAGCAGCAGGTTAGCTACCTGTTGCGTATCGTTCATGCCCTCGAGGAGGATTTAGCACATTTGCGCAGGTTGCTTTTCGTTCCTCCACCTCCTCCTCCTCCACCACCAGCTTAGAGGTTTTTGGTTTTATGCAGATAGCGTACTGTTGATGAGAGTGCAGCTATTGAGCCAGATTGCACAACCTTTTGAAGACCACACTTTGACTTTTGACTTTTGATTATTGTAGTTGGTAGACGATTTGGACAGGGGTGATGTGACCTTTTAGTCCCTTTTGATGTATGATATATTATGGAACATGTAAAACTGTACTTGTGGTCTTGATATATGAAAGCTCAATCGCAACATTCTCATTACATGCCTTGGTGAATTACTTATTTACGTTGTGATTGTTAGTAAGTAAACACATAACATCCATGAGGTTACAAATGATAAAAGATAATATTCAGTGTTTACTCGTGTTGATGAATGTTATTACATACGCGTACTACATACTTATATGCATAAGACCTGACCTATACAATCTTCTTATAGAAGATGCCTCCACGAAGAGAAACTCGATTGCCCACTACTGAGGCCGAATTACAAGAAAGGATCTCCCGAGCAATAGCAGATTACGAGGCCTCACGCGCCGAAACTAGCGGGGGTACCTCGAGGAACAACCCACCACATGGTAATGTTTAAGTCTCTTGAGACATATTACGATATTCCATGTGCGTTTGCTAATGCTTTCTGTGAACGACGTTACATGTACAGGCTGTACCTATAAATAGTTTTTAGACTGTAAACCGCTGAATTTCGACGGCACCGGGGGTGCTGTCGCTTTTGTTCGATGGACGTAGAAGACCGATACGGTGATAAGAATGAGCAAATGCGCACCAGAACAACAAGTCACCTACATCTCCAGATTGTTCAAAGATGGAGCGCTTTCGTGGTGGAATCTCCAAGTCCAAACTCTGGGAGAGGCAGCATCATACGCTTTGACTTGGAACGAGCTGAAGGAGCTCATGCGAAAGAAGTATTGCTCCAGGGCCGAAATCCAAAAATTGGAAACAGAGTTTTGGAACCTCAAGATGGACGGCCCGAAGATCGCCGAATATGTGCAGAGATTTCACGACCTATCTCACGTGGTACCATACATGGTTAGTCCGGAACTCAAACGCGTTGAGCATTTCATTTGGGGGTTGGCACCTCGGATTATGAGTATGGTAACAACATCGAAACCTGCTATGATCACATAGGCTATCGATCTGAGCGTAGCGTTAACGGAAGAAGCTATCAGGTTAAACAAGTTTTCGATCTCCGACCAAAAGAAGAAGGAGACTCACGTTGAGTCATCCGGTGAGAATAATAGGAAGTTCTCCAACTTTAAGAAAGGTACCAGCAGCACAAACAAGAAGGATGAGACAAACGCACCGGCCAAGGCCAAAGGAAAGGGGTATAAGGGTACTTTGCCGAAATGTGATGCGTGTGAATCTTGTGGACGAGTTGGTCACTCGAAAGAAACATGTTGGGTTGGTACTGGCCGTGGTGGTCAAAGGGGTTTTGGTAATGGAAACAACAACCATTGAGGTAATGGATACGGGAACCGCCCTCAAGGAGGAAATGGCGGTAACGGAAATCGTGGTAATTTTACGAATCAAGCTTGGAGTGGAAACCGCAACCAAAACAACACGCAAGGTGGTAATGGGAATGGTAATGGTCGAGAACCAGGGTGTTTCAATTATGGAGACGTGGGGCATTTCAAGAGAGAGTGCCCAAAGCTCAATCAAGCACATGGAAGAGTCTTCAACATCGGTGCGAGGGAAGCACGCCAAGATCCAAATGTGGGCACTGGTGCGTTCCCTATCAATCAACGCTTTGCATCTGTACTGTTTGATACTGGTGCCGATTATAGTTTCGTATCACTAGAATTTAAGAATATACTTGGGTTGGTAGCTAGTAAGCTAGACATTCCGTATTCGATAGAACTAGCTAATGGAAAGCTAGTAGAAGCAAAGGAAGTTATTAGGGGTTGCGTGATAGAGCTGGGAGAGCACGAGTTTACACTGGATCTGCTACCAGTCGAGTTGGGAAGCTTCGACATGGTAGTGGGGATGGATTGGTTGCCAAGCAACCGAGCACAGATTGTATGTCACGATAAGGTCATTCTCATTCCGATGGCGAATGGAGAAACAATTGTGGTACATGAAGAGAAGCACGATACGCCCCTAAGGATCATTAGTTGTTTAAAGGCTCGAAAGTGTTTGTAGAAATGATGTGTTGCCTTCTTGGCACACATTGTGGATAAAGAAGCCGCTGAGCCAAAGCTAGAAGACATTCCAGTCGTGAAGGAATATCCTGAAGTCTTTCCCGAAGACTTGCCAGGATTGCCGCCGCAAAGACAAGTCGAGTTTCACATTGACTTAATTCCAGGTGTTGTGCCTGTAGCTAAGGCTCCTTATCGACTTGCGCCTTCAGAAATGCAAGAGCTGTCAACGCAACTTCAGGAGCTCTTGGACAGGGGATTTATCAGACCAAGCTTCTCGCCTTGGGGAGCTCCAGTATTATTTGTCAAGAAGAAGGACAGTAGTTTCCGTATGTGCATCGACTACCGCGAGCTGAACAAGTTGACTATCAAGAATAGATATCCTTTGCCAAGGATTGATGACCTGTTCGACCAAGTACAAGGTTCGAGTTTTTACTCAAAAATCGATCTACGATCAGGATATCACCAGTTGAGGATTCAAGAGGGGAGCATACCAAAAACTGCCTTCAGAACTCGCTATGGACACTACGAGTTCCTGGTTATGCCATTTGGGTTGACGAACGCACTAGCAGTATTCATGGATTTGATGAATAGAGTCTGCAAGCCATATCTTGATAAGTTTGTGATCGTGTTTTTTGATGACATTTTGATCTACTCGAAGACGAAGGAAGAACATGAGCAACATCTAAGAGCCATCTTAGAGCTGCTTAAGAAAGAAAAGTTGTACGCGAAGTTCTCGAAGTGGGAATTTTGGTTACGCGAGGTTCAGTTCCTTGGTCACGTGGTTAATGGAAATGGAATCCATGTGGATCCTACAAAGATTGAAGCAATCAAGAATTGGGAGACTCCAGAGACGCCAAACGAGATTCGACAATTCCTAGGTTTGGCAAGATATTATCGCAGATTCATTGAGGATTTCTTGAAAATCGCTCAACCATTGACATCCCTTACGCAGAAAGACAAGAAGTACGAATGGGGAGACAAGCAAGAAGAAGCATTTCAGTTGTTGAAAAACAAACTTTGCGATGCACCGATCTTATCCCTACCCGAAGGCACTGACGACTTCGTGGTATATTGCGACGCCTCGCGTCAAGGTTTAGGCTGCGTGCTGATGCAACGACAGAAAGTTATAGCCTATGCTTCACGCCAGTTGAAGGTTCATGAGAAAAACTACACCACGCATGACTTGGAGTTAGGTGCAGTGTTGTTTGCATTAAAAATCTGGCGACATTATTTGTACGGTACGCATTGTACAATCTTTACCGATCACAAGAGCCTGCATCATATATTTGATCAAAAAGAGCTTAACATGAGACAGAGACACTGGGTTGAGTTGTTAAATGATTATGATTGTGAAATCAAGTATCACCCAGGGAAGGCGAATGTAGTCGCAGACGCCTTGAATCGGAAAGAAAGAATCAAGCATATAAGGGTTCGAGCTTTGGAAATGATTGTTCAAACGGACCTCTCATTGTGCATTCGTGCCGCACAGAGAGAAGCTCTTAAGGAAGTGAATCGTGAGGATGAATATCTCCGTGGGATGGAGAAACAGTTAATACCCAATGATGATGTAACGTTGTGCTTCATGAAACGAATTTGGGTTCCTCTCTTTGGTGGTCTGAGAGACGTTATTTTTGATGAAGCTCACAAGTCACGGTACTCGATCCATCCAGGATCGGATAAAATGTACCAGGATTTAAAGGATTTTTATTGGTGGCCGAGATTAAAAGGTGATGTTGCTACATATGTTGGCAAATGTTTGACTTGCACCAAGGTAAAGGCCGAATATCAGAAGCCTTCAGGTCTCCTACAACAACCCGAAATACCCCGGTGGAAATGGGAGCAGATTTCAATGGACTTTATAACGAAGTTACCAAGGACACCCAGAGGTCACGACACGATTTGGGTAATCGTGGACCGTCTGACCAAATCTGCACACTTTTTGCCGATCAAGGAGAAAGATAATACTAGCAAGCTTGCTGAGCTGTACCTCAGAGAGATTGTCGCACGTCATGGAGTGCCTCTCTCGATCATTTCTGATAGAGACGGAATATTCGTGTCAAGGATTTGGCAATCCTTCCAAGAAGCCTTTGGTTCTCAGTTGAATCTGAGTACTGCATTCCATCCGCAGACTGATGCCCAAAGCGAGCGAACGATTCAAACATTGGAGGATATGTTGCGAGCATGCGTAATGGATTTGGGTGATAGCTGGGAAACTCACTTACCCTTGGAAGAATTCTCTTACAACAACAGCTACCATGCGAGTATCCAAGCTGCATAATTTGAAGCTCTTTATGGACGCAAGTGTCGATCACCGTTATGCTGGGTAGACGCGGGTGACAGACAGCTTGTTGGTCCTGAATTGGTTCAAGAGACGACTGATAAGATTACACAGATCTGAGAGCGCATAAAGGCGGCTCGTGATCGACAAAAGAGTTACGCAGACAAAAGAAGGAAACCGTTGGAGTTTGCAGTAGGAGATATGGTTTTGTTAAAGGTTTCACCCTGGAAAGGTGTAGCACGCTTTGGGAAGCGTGGGAAGTTGAACCCGCGATACATTGGACCATTCAAAATCCTGGAAAGGATTGGTCTTGTAGCTTACAAGTTGGATCTACCCACATAACTGAATGGCGTTCATGATACATTTCATGTATCTAATCTGAAAAAGAGTCCAACTCAAGAAACAGTTGTCATACCTGCCGACGAAGTCCATATTGACGACACACTCCACTTTACTGAAGAACCTGTTGAGGTTACTGATTGGAAGGTTAACAAGACGCGACGGAGTAGTGTTAAACTCGTCAAGGTTCGTTGGAAGGCGCGACATGGCCCAGAATTTACTTGGGAGCGTGAGGATCGTATGAAAGCGAAGTACCCACATTTGTTCCTAAAGACCCTTGCAGCTAGTAGCAGAACTTAAATTTCGGGATGAAATTTTCTTAACGGGGGGAGAATGTGACAACCCTCATAAACCCAGGTATCCGTACAATTAATTAATATTAATAAAGTGCTTAATGACTGTGCTAAATTACTTAACTGCTTTCTGATTACTGCATCATACTTACATGTGCATCACATATTACATAATGTCACATCATTATCACATACAAACTATATTGACGTACATGATGCACAGTTAGCACAGTTAACGGATGGAACATGAATATGCTGACGGGATTTAGTATATAGACAGACAGTGTTTTGAGACCCAGTATGGGCCAGGGACAAGGTACTACACTAGTATGGTGTGTAAGGAAGTAAGGAACATAAAACTGCGTCACTAGATGATAGTTTAAGTGCCGGAAAGTGCCTAAATCCCACATAAAGTGCAGAATTCTGCATATTTCAGCAAAATTCAGCTTTTTAACGAGCTAGTTATGTGCAAAAATTTGACTAAATGGTCCTGAATGCTTTCCTGAGTGTCGGGAATTAAAAGTGTCACAAAAAGTAACATAAAGATCATTAAACGGAATAGCTTGACACTTTAATGAACCGGTATCTAACCGAACAACCGGACATTACCCGGAACACCAAAATATTGCTAGAAGCATTGTTTTATTATTTTTGAACTAGTTATGATCCCCGAACACCCTAACACACTATATAAGGCATCATACACTTAAAACACTAGACATTACACTTAACCTCCAACTATTATCAAATTTACCATTCAAACTTACATTTACCCCCCCCCCCCTTGGTATTTACGGTCACAAGGACCCCACCACCAAGATCACCACCTTACCTCTAGATTTTATTCTTATTATATTTAGATCTTGCTTGATCTAGTGAAAAAAATATATAGATTGAAGATTATAAGTATGGCATGTGGATTCATAAGATCATTTCACTTCACAACTTCACTCCATCTCTCTCACTCTCTTACTCTCTCTCTCTCTCTCTCGGTCGTAAGTAGCCACCACCACCACCATTGTTTTCATTTCAAGTTCATGCAATCCAAGGTCCTCTCAAGGTGTAACAAGGTGTTTTATGAAGCTTGGTGCTTGTAGAACTTGAAGAACCTTCATCACTTGCTTTATCATCCATCTTTCTCACCTTCATTCTCTTGTGTTCTTCCCTAGCTTAGAGCTAGTAGTAAGACTCTCACAACCCGTTGATACTTCTAATTTTAGTTGGTTAAAAGATGTATATTGTTATAAATCACAAGAACCCTAAAAGACATGAACATGAATCATGAACTTGAAGCTTACACATGATGAAATCTTGTTGACATAATGTTGTTGAAGTATATGTATAACACTTGTTGTTGTTTACTTGAGATTATGATGTTGATCATCATAAGGAGCTTGCTAGATTGTGATTAAACACATGATCTAGCAAGTTAGAGGATGATTATGTGTTAACACAAGAAGATCATCCTCATACATAAGCATGAACTTGAACAAAAAGATGATTTCTTGGAAAATAATGAACAAAGTAAGCTAGTAAACTTATGGATCCAAGATGCATGAATGATTTTCCAAAAGAACCAAGTTCAAAAATATGATTTTTAGTAGAACTTGATTCTTACTTAAACCTACACTATTTTTAGTGGAAAAACAAGTGCATAAACACTTATGAAACAAGAAGATCTAATAAATAAACATTTTTGTAAAATATGTTTACAAGTTGTAAACATTCAAATCTTTCAAGAATGGGATTTTTGGAGAAGTAAACACACTTTAGAGGGTAACTAACTCCACTAAATATGCTACCAAGTTACTACAAGTTTTTACGAAAACTCAAGTTCATGATCTCTATGTAGATAGCTTGTTTTTGCACTTGGTAAGTATAATATTGTTTAGGGTTGATTATTGATTGTTGTGTTGATTTTTTTTTAAAAGAAAATGATATGCTTTAATAGCATGGACACCTCCATTTTTAGGGGAAACCATGGCAAAATTTTCTAAAAATATAAACACTTAGAAAAATATTTTCTAAACAAGTATTTACAAGTGAGTTTTAACTATGGTCTTCAATATAAACTTTGCCATAATTTTTGTAACAAAATACAAGTATTGGAGGTTGGTTTTTATAAATAAAAATGGGTAAATATATATTTGGAATATATATACATATTAAGACACTTGTATGGTTATTTGTGTAGTTGGTGAAATAGTTATATTATTTTAGGGTGAAATAATATAACAAAGTACCATGAAAATTTACTATCCAAAACAATACCGTTACAAATATATCTTTGACAAATATTATTTTGGATACAAGAAAGGAAAATATGATTTTTGTAAATATTACAAAGCTGTATCATATTTTTAGACAACGTGAAAATATATTATTTTTGGAAGTAAAAATATATTTTCTTGGATATTTATAAGATATGTAATTTTTGGGAAAATACATATTTCCTTGGAATACATTATTTGGACAGAATAAGTTTAAATATATTTTCTAAAGTGAGACTTGGAAATATATTATTTCGTAAATTACAAACACAATAATACAAATATACATGTATGAGAATAACCCCATCCTTGGGAAGGAAATATGAAAATAAATACTTGAGAAGTATTGATACAAAATGTGGTTTTAACAATTATTCTAAAACTAAATATAATTTAAGGTTAAAATAATTATTATTTTAACAAGTAATTATAACTTGGAATAATATTGGGAACATAAGAAACGTAACTCAAAACGTAAATACTAAGCAAAGGCACGACCCGTTCGTCAAATAGACATTAGTACATTATAGGTAGTCGTGTTTGCTGAGGAGATTTGAGTGCCAGTACTGAAGACGCAATACAGTGAGTTCATGTCCCCCGTTTTCTTTAAACTGTTTTGTTTATTTACTTCGGGGGTGAAATACATGTTACAAAGGATTAATTACAATACAATTGGTATGGTTAGCCTAGGAAAGAACCATAGATCATGTGATTGGGTAGGCGTATACTTGAGGCCATCAATCCTCTTGTAGGACCGAGGGGCATGAGTGATAGATCTATTTGGGTGTAGCGAGCCCACACCTATGAGGCCAGGGTGGCCCATAGTGGTGACTATGTCTTCCAGCCGGAAGCCCGGTGCAACTTTGCTAGGTTTGAGTCTTCCTACACCGTCACACATATCAGTGGCCTTGCAAACCATTGGTGATATTTTCCTTGTTTGCTATCATACCGGGACTTTCATACATACAATGAATACAAAGGTTTTATACATACTCACGAACACGTGAACTCGCTCAACTTTTTGTTGATATTTTTTAACTACGTGTATTTCAGGAAACTAAGGGATCTGGTAGGTGTATGCATGTGTCTTCAAGCTGCGTCATGAATAAAAGATGTTACCCGTGGTTGTCGAGTTTAGGGGGTGTATCCTATTCCTGGACGTGATACAAGTTTCTAAACTCCGGTTATATTTAAGATCTTTTGTGGAGTCTTTATGAACTCAGTTGAACATGTCATGGTTTGTAACTAAATTTGGTGTCGATGTTTTCAAGACAAGTGTGTTATGGTATTTTTCTAAACTTAATTAATGGATGAATATCTTTTGGTTTTATCATATAGCATTGTTATGATTGAATGCTATGGTATTAAGAAGTCACACCAATAACCACGCTTCCGCAAAAGTCAGGGTGTAACAACTTGGTATCAAAGCTTCGATTGTTGCGAACTAGGATTCTTCTCGAGTCTAGACTACGATCATTAGGGCTCTCACGAAAATTTTTTCACATACATGTTTTCATTGCATACACAAAATGTCCAGATCCAGGAAACAAACATTTTTACAAATAAAAGAGACAAAATATATTTCAATGAATTCGTTTATATTTCAGTCTGACAGACTGGGGAGTTAGTCTGAGAGACTAGCTGGGTGGTGCAGTCTGAGAGACTGGGGTGTTAGTCTGAGAGACTAGTTGGGTAATCCAGTCTAAGAGACTGGGGAGTTAGTCTGAGAGACTAGCTGGGTAATTCAGTCTGAGAGACTGGGGAGTTGGGCTGAGAGACTAACTGGGTAGTTCAGTTTGAGAAACTGGGAGGTTTAGCCTGAGAGGCTGGGTAGTTCAGTTTGAGAAACTGAGAGGTTTAGCCTGAGAGGCTGGGTAGTTCAGTTTGGGAAACTGGGGGGTTAGTCTGAGAGACTAAGTAGTCCAGTCTGAGAGGCTAGGTGGGATAGTCTTGGGAAGACTAGGATGCATACATGCTTACATTGTCATTACTTACATGCTTATTTGATGCTTGTTGATATGTGTACATATGTGTGATTGCTTTGTTACAGACATCATGTCCTCTTCTGATAGCGGAGTATCAGACACCATGGACCCTATGGCCATAGTTTCAGATGACGAGATGGCCACAGACCCTGAGGTTTTCACTTCAGACACTACGAGTAGCGATGATGATGACTTCCAGCCGTTTGCTTTACCGGATTTTGGAGATGATATACCACTAGATGATGGTCTTCCTGACGGGGATCTACCACTTGTTCAGATCCCTGCTCCTGTTCCTCTTGCTGCATTTCCTCTTGAGGATATGCCTCTAGACGCTATGTCTGACGACGACATCGATCTTTTTATTGAGGGTCCCCCTGAGGATGCCCAGGATGGTGGGGCTCCAATCGATGATGCCGTTGTCTTTCCACCTGTCGAGATTCCAGTTGATGATGATGTTGTTATTCCACTTGTTCAGATCCCAGTCGATGATGTCATTGTTGTTCCACAAGATGAGATTCATGTTGTCGAGGCTCCTTCTGACCATTCTGGTCCCGATTCATTTGAGCCGGTGTCATCTACTACCTTACACGCACGGGGCGTGCAGCATCATCCCGTTGACACTGATTCTAACACCGCTATGTCTGCTGCACCTGTCCCTCCGCAGTACTTCGATTTCGATGATGAGTTTGATCCTGTCTTTCCTCACGACTTTGACCCTGATCATGAGATTGAGTTTGTCCCTGACGAGCAACCTTTTGAAGAACCTCTCATTCCTGACGATCAGCTCTTTGATATACCCGCTGATCTTGAGCTTTCTCCAGCTGACCCTGAGCCTTTGATTGCACCTGAGCCCATACCTGCTCATGATCCTCTACCGGAGCAAGATCACGTTGACATACCAGTTGTTGCACCACCTTTGCCTGACCCTCTACCTGCACCCGCAGACCACGCTCCATTTGCTACCCATGTTGACCCTAGATATGCGCACACCCGCAATGGGTGGATCGAGGATGACGACGACTGTCCTCCTTTTGTTAGACCCATCACTCCCCCTTCTGCACCTACACATGCACCAGCTGATATCGACCTGTTTCACCCAAACGTATCTGACATTCATCACACTGATTTACCAGTCACATTTCTACAGGATATCCCTCCTCCCCGGCCAGGGGAAGGACCATCGAGTCAGCAGCCACCTGTGTCAGCAGCCTTTCCGTTCATGCCACCATTTGCACCTGCTACACATACTGCACCTTTTGCTACTGCACCATCGGGCGAGCCATTTATTCGGTTTCCGCCCAACACGATACCTATTTCTGATCCATACCATCCCTTTCACATTGGATACACGAGGGATGATTTGCTTTTATCGCTGCAGCTCTAGCAGGAGATGCTGTGTAGGAGAGTCATGGAGTTAGAGAGGATCCCGCGTCCTCTGCCTTGTTCTTGTCAGTCACCATTCGCGACTCCCCCTGCTCCTCTCCTACCATACCCAGATCCTGACTTCCGTTTTCTTACTTTGGAGCAGCAGGTTAGCTACCTGTTGCGTATCGTTCATGCCCTCGAGGAGGATTTAACGCATTTGCGCAGGTTGCTTTTCGTTCCTCCACCTCCTCCTCCTCCACCATCAGCTTAGAGGTTTTTGGTTTTATGCAGATAGCGTACTGTTGATGAGAGTGCAGCTATTGAGCCAGATTGCACAACCTTTTGAAGACCACACTTTGACTTTTGACTTTTGATTATTGTAGTTGGTAGACGATTTGGACAGGGGTGATGTGACCTTTTAGTCCCTTTTGATGTATGATATATTATGGAACATGTAAAACTGTACTTGTGGTCTTGATATATGAAAGCTCAATCGCAACATTCTCATTACATGCCTTGTTGAATTACTTATTTACGTTGTGATTGTTAGTAAGTAATCACATAACATCCATGAGGTTACAAATGATAAAAGATAATATTCAGTGTTTACTCGTGTTGATGAATGTTATTACATACGCGTACTACATACTTATATGCATAAGACCTGACCTATACAATCTTCTTATAGAAGATGCCTCCACGAAGAGAAACTCGATTGCCCACTACTGAGGCCGAATTACAAGAAAGGATCTCCCGAGCAATAGCAGATTACGAGGCCTCACGCGCCGAAACTAGCGGGGGTACCTCGAGGAACAACCCACCACATGGTAATGTTTAAGTCTCTTGAGACATATTACGATATTCCATGTGCGTTTGCTAATGCTTTCTGTGAACGACGTTACATGTACAGGCTGTACCTATAAACAGTTTTTAGACTGCAAACCGCTGAATTTCGACGGCACCGGGGTTGCTGTCGCTTTTGTTCGATGGACGTAGAAGACCGATACGGTGATAAGAATGAGCAAATGCGCACCAGAACAACAAGTCACCTACATCTCCAGATTGTTCAAAGATGGAGCGCTTTCGTGGTGGAATCTCCAAGTCCAAACTCTGGGAGAGGCAGCATCATACGCTTTGACTTGGAACGAGCTGAAGGAGCTTATGCGAAAGAAGTATTGCTCCAGGGCCAAAATCCAAAAATTGGAAACAGAGTTTTGGAACCTCAAGATGGACGGCCCGAAGATCGCCGAATATGTGCAGAGATTTCACGACCTATCTCACGTGGTACCATACATGGTTAGTCCGGAACTCAAACGCGTTGAGCATTTCATTTGGGGGTTGGCACCTCGGATTATGAGTATGGTAACAACATCGAAACCTGCTATGATCACATAGGCTATCGATCTGAGCGTAGCGTTAACGGAAGAAGCTATCAGGTTAAACAAGTTTTCGATCTCCGACCAAAAGAAGAAGGAGACTCACGTTGAGTCATCCGGTGAGAATAATAGGAAGTTCTCCAACTTTAAGAAAGGTACCAGCAGCACAAACAAGAAGGATGAGACAAACGCACCGGCCAAGGCCAAAGGAAAGGGGTATAAGGGTACTTTGCCGAAATGTGATGCGTGTGAATCTTGTGGACGAGTTGGTCACTCGAAAGAAACATGTTGGGTTGGTACTGGCCGTGGTGGTCAAAGGGGTTTTGGTAATGGAAACAACAACCATTGAGGTAATGGATACGGGAACCGCCCTCAAGGAGGAAATGGCGGTAACGGAAATCGTGGTAATTTTACGAATCAAGCTTGGAGTGGAAACCGCAACCAAAACAACA
This sequence comes from Helianthus tuberosus, assembly GCA_030545235.1. Taxonomy (NCBI): domain Eukaryota; kingdom Viridiplantae; phylum Streptophyta; class Magnoliopsida; order Asterales; family Asteraceae; genus Helianthus; species Helianthus tuberosus. Next base: position 82,868,357 of record CM060408.1, on the reverse strand, counting down.
CGCAAGGTGGTAATGGGAATGGTAATGGTCGAGAACCAGGGTGTTTCAATTATGGAGACGTGGGGCATTTCAAGAGAGAGTGCCCAAAGCTCAATCAAGCACATGGAAGAGTCTTCAACATCGGTGCGAGGGAAGCACGCCAAGATCCAAATGTGGGTACTGGTACGTTCCCTATCAATCAACGCTTTGCATCTGTACTGTTTGATACTGGTGCCGATTATAGTTTCGTATCACTAGAATTTAAGAATATACTTGGGTTGGTAGCTAGTAAGCTAGACATTCCGTATTCGATAGAACTAGCTAATGGAAAGCTAGTAGAAGCAAAGGAAGTTATTAGGGGTTGCGTGATAGAGCTGGGAGAGCACGAGTTTACACTGGATCTGCTACCAGTCGAGTTGGGAAGCTTCGACATGGTAGTGGGGATGGATTGGTTGCCAAGCAACCGAGCACAGATTGTATGTCACGATAAGGTCATTCTCATTCCGATGGCGAATGGAGAAACAATTGTGGTACATGAAGAGAAGCACGATACGCCCCTAAGGATCATTAGTTGTTTAAAGGCTCGAAAGTGTTTGTAGAAATGATGTGTTGCCTTCTTGGCACACATTGTGGATAAAGAAGCCGCTGAGCCAAAGCTAGAAGACATTCCAGTCGTGAAGGAATATCCTGAAGTCTTTCCCGAAGACTTGCCAGGATTGCCGCCGCAAAGACAAGTCGAGTTTCACATTGACTTAATTCCAGGTGTTGTGCCTGTAGCTAAGGCTCCTTATCGACTTGCGCCTTCAGAAATGCAAGAGCTGTCAACGCAACTTCAGGAGCTCTTGGACAGGGGATTTATCAGACCAAGCTTCTCGCCTTGGGGAGCTCCAGTATTATTTATCAAGAAGAAGGACAGTAGTTTCCGTATGTGCATCGACTACCGCGAGCTGAACAAGTTGACTATCAAGAATAGATATCCTTTGCCAAGGATTGATGACCTGTTCGACCAAGTACAAGGTTCGAGTTTTTACTCAAAAATCGATCTACGATCAGGATATCACCATTTGAGGATTCAAGAGGAGAGCATACCAAAAACTTCCTTCAGAACTCGCTATGGACACTACGGGTTCCTGGTTATGCCATTTGGGTTGACGAACGCGCTAGCAGTATTCATGGATTTGATGAATAGAGTCTGCAAGCCATATCTTGATAAGTTTGTGATCGTGTTTGTTGATGACATTTTGATCTACTCGAAGACGAAGGAAGAACATGAGCAACATCTAAGAGCCATCTTAGAGCTGCTTAAGAAAGAAAAGTTGTACGCGAAGTTCTCGAAGTGGAAATTTTGGTTACGCGAGGTTCAGTTCCTTGGTCACGTGGTTAATGGAAATGGAATCCATGTGGATCCTACAAAGATTGAAGCAATCAAGAATTGGGAGACTCCAGAGACGCCAACCGAGATTCGATAATTCCTAGGTTTGGCAAGATATTATCGCAGATTCATTGAGGATTTCTCGAAAATCGCTCAACCATTGACATCCCTTACGCAGAAAGACAAGAAGTACGAATGGGGAGACAAGCAAGAAGAAGCATTTCAGTTGTTGAAAAACAAACTTTGCGATGCACCGATCTTATCCCTACCCGAAGGCACTGACGACTTCGTGGTATATTGCGACGCCTCGCGTCAAGGTTTAGGCTGCGTGCTGATGCAACGACAGAAAGTTATAGCCTATGCTTCACGCCAGTTGAAGGTTCATGAGAAAAACTACACCACGCATGACTTGGAGTTAGGTGCAGTGTTGTTTGCATTAAAAATCTGGCGCCATTATTTGTACGGTACGCATTGTACAATCTTTACCGATCACAAGAGCCTGCATCATATATTTGATCAAAAAGAGCTTAACATGAGACAGAGACACTGGGTTGAGTTGTTAAATGATTATGATTGTGAAATCAAGTATCACCCAGGGAAGGCGAATGTAGTCGCAGACGCCTTGAATCGGAAAGAAAGAATCAAGCATATAAGGGTTCGAGCTTTGGAAATGATTGTTCAAACAGACCTCTCATTGTGCATTCGTGCCGCACAGAGAGAAGCTCTTAAGGAAGTGAATCGTGAGGATGAATATCTCCGTGGGATGGAGAAACAGTTAATACCCAATGATGATGTAACGTTGTGCTTCATGAAACGAATTTGGGTTCCTCTCTTTGGTGGTCTGAGAGACGTTATTTTTGATGAAGCTCACAAGTCACGGTACTCGATCCATCCAGGATCGGATAAAATGTACCAGGATTTAAAGGATTTTTATTGGTGGCCGAGATTAAAAGGTGATGTTGCTACATATGTTGGCAAATGTTTGACTTGCACCAAGGTAAAGGCCGAATATCAGAAGCCTTCAGGTCTCCTACAACAACCCGAAATACCCCGGTGGAAATGGGAGCAGATTTCAATGGACTTTATAACGAAGTTACCAAGGACACCCAGAGGTCACGACACGATTTGGGTAATCGTGGACCGTCTGACCAAATCTGCACACTTTTTGCCGATCAAGGAGAAAGATAATACTAGCAAGCTTGCTGAGCTGTACCTCAGAGAGATTGTCGCACGTCATGGAGTGCCTCTCTCGATCATTTCTGATAGAGACGGAAGATTCGTGTCAAGGATTTGGCAATCCTTCCAAGAAGCCTTTGGTTCTCAGTTGAATCTGAGTACTGTATTCCATCCGCAGACTGATGCCCAAAGCGAGCGAACGATTCAAACATTGGAGGATATGTTGCGAGCATGCGTAATGGATTTGGGTGATAGCTGGGAAACTCACTTACCCTTGGAAGAATTCTCTTACAACAACAGCTACCATGCGAGTATCCAAGCTGCATAATTTGAAGCTCTTTATGGACGCAAGTGTCGATCACCGTTATGCTGGGTAGACGCGGGTGACAGACAGCTTGTTGGTCCTGAATTGGTTCAAGAGACGACTGATAAGATTACACAGATCTGAGAGCGCATAAAGGCGGCTCATGATCGACAAAAGAGTTACGCAGACAAAAGAAGGAAACCGTTGGAGTTTGCAGTAGGAGATATGGTTTTGTTAAAGGTTTCACCCTGGAAAGGTGTAGCACGCTTTGGGAAGCGTGGGAAGTTGAACCCGCGATACATTGGACCATTCAAAATCCTGGAAAGGATTGGTCTTGTAGCTTACAAGTTGGATCTACCCACATAACTGAATGGCGTTCATGATACATTTCATGTATCTAATCTGAAAAAGAGTCCAACTCAAGAAACAGTTGTCATACCTGCCGACGAAGTCCATATTGACGACACACTCCACTTTACTGAAGAACCTGTTGAGGTTACTGATTGGAAGGTTAACAAGACGCGACGGAGTAGTGTTAAACTCGTCAAGGTTCGTTGGAAGGCGCGACATGGCCCAGAATTTACTTGGGAGCGTGAGGATCGTATGAAAGCGAAGTACCCACTTTTGTTCCTAAAGACCCTTGCAGCTAGTAGCAGAACTTAAATTTCGGGATGAAATTTTCTTACCGGGGGGAGAATGTGACAATCCTCATAAACCCAGGTATCCGTACAATTAATTAATATTAATAAAGTGCTTAATGACTGTGCTAAATTACTTAACTGCTTTCTGATTACTGCATCATACTTACATGTGCATCACATATTACATAATGTCACATCATTATCACATACAAACTATATTGACGTACATGATGCACAAAGCACAGTTAGCACAGTTAACGGATGGAACATGAATATGCTGACGGGATTTAGTATATAGACAGACAGTGTTTTGAGACCCAGTATGGGCCAGGGACAAGGTACTACACTAGTATGGTGTGTAAGGAAGTAAGGAACATAAAACTGCGTCACTAGGTGATAGTTTAAGTGCCGGAAAGTGCCTAAAACCCACATAAAGTGCAGAATTCTGCATATTTCAGCAAAATTCAGCTTTTTAACGAGCTAGTTATGTGCAAAAATTTGACTAAATGGTCCTGAATGCTTTCCTGAGTGTCGGGAATTAAAAGTATCACAAAAAGTAACATAAAGATCATTAAACGGAATAGCTTGACACTTTAATGAACCGGTATCTAACCGAACAACCGGACATTACCCGGAACACCAAAATATTGCTAGAAGCATTGTTTTATTATTTTTGAACTAGTTATGATCCCCGAACACCCTAACACACTATATAAGGCATCATACACTTAAAACACTAGACATTACACTTAACCTCCAACTATTATCAAATTTACCATTCAAACTTACATTTACCCCCCCCCCCTGGTATTTACGGTCACAATGACCCCACCACCAAGATCACCACCTTACCTCTAGATTTTATTCTTATTATATTTAGATCTTGCTTGATCTAGTGAAAAAAATATATAGATTGAAGATTATAAGTATGGCATGTGGATTCATAAGATCATTTCACTTCACAACTTCACTCCATCTCTCTCACTCTCTTCCTCTCTCTCTCTCTCTCTCTCGGTCGTAAGTAGCCACCACCACCACCATTGTTTTCATTTCAAGTTCATGCAATCCAAGGTCCTCTCAAGGTGTAACAAGGTGTTTTATGAAGCTTGGTGCTTGTAGAACTTGAAGAACCTTCATCACTTGCTTTATCATCCATCTTTCTCACCTTCATTCTCTTGTGTTCTTCCCTAGCTTAGAGCTAGTAGTAAGACTCTCACAACTCGTTGATACTTCTAATTTTAGTTGGTTAAAAGATGTATATTGTTATAAATCACAAGAACCCTAAAAGACATGAACATGAATCATGAACTTGAAGCTTACACATGATGAAATCTTGTTGACATAATGTTGTTGAAGTATATGTATAACACTTGTTGTTGTTTACTTGAGATTATGATGTTGATCATCATAAGGAGCTTGCTAGATTGTGATTAAACACATGATCTAGCAAGTTAGAGGATGATTATGTGTTAACACAAGAAGATCATCCTCATACATAAGCATGAACTTGAACAAAAAGATGATTTCTTGGAAAATAATGAACAAAGTAAGCTAGTAAACTTATGGATCCAAGATGCATGAATGATTTTCCAAAAGAACCAAGTTCAAAAATATGATTTTTAGTAGAACTTGATTCTTACTTAAACCTACACTATTTTTAGTGGAAAAACAAGTGCATAAACACTTATGAAACAAGAAGATCTAATAAATAAACATTTTTGTAAAATATGTTTACAAGTTGTAAACATTCAAATCTTTCAAGAATGGGATTTTTGGAGAAGTAAACACACTTTAGAGGGTAACTAACTCCACTAAATATGCTACCAAGTTACTACAAGTTTTTACGAAAACTCAAGTTCATGATCTCTATGTAGATAGCTTGTTTTTGCACTTGGTAAGTATAATATTGTTTAGGGTTGATTATTGATTGTTGTGTTGATTTTTTTTTAAAAGAAAATGATATGCTTTAATAGCATGGACACCTCCATTTTTAGGGGAAACCATGGCAAAATTTTCTAAAAATATAAACACTTAGAAAAATATTTTCTAAACAAGTATTTACAAGTGAGTTTTAACTATGGTCTTCAATATAAACTTTGCCATAATTTTTGTAACAAAATACAAGTATTGGAGGTTGGTTTTTATAAATAAAAATGGGTAAATATATATTTGGAATATATATACATATTAAGACACTTGTATGGTTATTTGTGTAGTTGGTGAAATAGTTATATTATTTTAGGGTGAAATAATATAACAAAGTACCATGAAAATTTACTATCCAAAATAATACCGTTACAAATATATCTTTGATAAATATTATTTTGGATACAAGAAAGGAAAATATGATTTTTGTAAATAATATAACAAAGTACCATGAAAATTTTCTTGGATATTTATAAGATATGTAATTTTTGGGAAAAAATACATATTTCCTTGGAATACATTATTTGGACATAATAAGTTAAAATATATTTTCTAAAGTGAGACTTGGAAATATATTATTTCGGAAATTACAAATACAATAATACAAATATACATGTATGAGAATACCCACATCCTTGGGAAGGAAATATGAAAAAAAAAAAATACTTGAGAAGTATTGATACAAAATGTGGTTTAAACAATTATTCCAAAACTAAATATAATTTAAGGTTAAAATAATTATTATTTTAACAAGTAATTATAACTTGGAATAATATTGGGAACATAAGAAATGTAACTCAAAACGTAAATAATAAGCAAAGGCACGACCCGTTCGTCTAATAGACATTAGTACACTGTAGGTAGTCGTGTTTGCTGAGGAGATTTGAGTGCCAGTACTGAAGACGCAATACAGTGAGTTCATGTCCCCCTTTTTCTTTAAATTGTTTTGTTTATTTACTTCGGGGGTGAAATACATGTTACAAATGATTACTTACAATATAATTGGTATGGTTAGCCTAGGAAAGAACCATAGATCATGTGATTGGGTAGGCGTATACTTGAGGCCATCAATCCTCTTGTAGGATCGAGGGGCATGAGTGATAGATCTATTTGGGTGTAGCGAGCCCACACCCATGAGGCCAGGGTGGCCCATAGTGGTGACTATGTCTTCCAGCCGGAAGCCCGGTGCAACTTTGCTAGGTTTGAGTCTTCCTACACCGTCACACATATCAGTGGCCTTGCAAACCATTGGTGATCTTTTCCTTGTTTGCTATCATAACGGGACTTTCATACATACCATGAATACAAAGGTTTTATACATACTCACGAACACATGAACTCGCTCAACTTTTTGTTGATATTTTTAAACTACATGTATTTCAGGAAACTAAGGGATCTGGCAGGTGTATGCATGTGTCTTCAAGCTGCGTCATGAATAAAAGATGTTATCCATGGTTGTCGAGTTTAGGGGGTGTATCCTATTCCTGGACGGGATACAAGTTTCTAAACTCCGGTTTTATTTAAGATCTTTTGTGGAGTCTTTATGAACTCAGTTGAACATGTCATGGTTTGTAACTAAATTTGGTGTCTATGTTTTCAAGACAAGTGTGTTATGGTATTTTCTAAACTTAATTAATGGATGAATATCTTTTGGTTTTATCATATAGCATTGTTATGATTGAATGCTATGGTATTAAGAAGTCACACCAATAACCACGCTTCCGCAAAATTCAGGGTGTGAAACTAGAGTGGCTATGGACACTTATATATGGTCCTAGCACGAAAGTTGAACTAGAAAGAGCTTCCTTATGATCAGGAATCCCAGAGAGAGTGAGAAGAGATGATTTTGAAAGTTGCAAGTTCAAGTGTTTACCAACGGCACCTATTTATAGTGAAGCATGGTGTTTCAAGATCAAGCCAGGTGTTTAGGACCATTCTTAGATTATTCCAGGTGTCCTGGTGTCATGAAATACCATCAAACAATCCCTGGTTTCGAGTTCTGAGTTTGCTATTTCGGTTTGTGTGGGTAACAAGGCTGCTACATTCAGCTGCCAGTTTTTTCGTTACCGGGCAGTTTTTCGCGGGACGCGAAGAGTATAAGGGGTGTGTTCGCGCCCCGCGACACTCCTTTGGTCAGGTTACATAAGTTTCAAGTTTGAGAGCTTTAATCCCTGGTCCTTTATAATCTTATTTAATTTTCATTTCTGGCACTCTTGGCCCCTAAAGTTAGTTTTCAAGGATCTAGGAAGTTATAATAAACACCCTTAATGCTCATGTTCGGTTAAAGGTCACCCAAAGACACTAGTTTCTCTCGTTGACGCTTTTAACACTTTTTCTTGAAAGTTCTCGTAATTAACACGTAACGATATCGAAACCTTGTGAATTTATTATCTCTTGTTTTTCAGAGTATAACCGAACATTACGAAGCCCCGGGTTTGTTAAAAGGTCACTCAGAGGTAAGAATTAACGTGTTGACACGTTTAACCCCTTTGTCTTGTAAACTTTCGATTTTATTCACAAGCGGCTTCTTACGTCCGACAATTTTACTCATTAAGGAATATGAATATCGTGTGAGGTCAATCAGAGGCATAATTTAGCATGTTGACACTCTTAGTCCCTCCGCATACGTACTTTCATTATTTGTTAACTTTAGTCCTTCGAACTCAAGCTTTTACATGTTTAGGGTTCAGGACACGTGTCTCCATATAATTGGACATGATTTTTACGAGGTGTTACACACCTTTAGTCTCTGTATTTTATAACCGCCATCTAAACTAACTTTAAACTATTTACACTTTTATCAAACTTTGATCAAACAATTAAGGCCAACATCTTTAACATATTATTATTGTTCGTTTTTGTACAGTTTGGTACTACATGTTTTCCATATGAATAACGAGAGTATCATTATTGTTGTTGTTGTTTAAAAGAATGGAAGATGAATAGTGAGCCGATGCTAACATGAATAATGGGCTTTTTGCTAACTTGCACCTTTCTTTTTTGTTTTTTCCCGTAGAATGGAAGATGAACAGTGAGCCGATGCTAACATGAATAATGGGCCTTTTGCTAACTTGCACCTTGCTTTTTTGTTTTTTCCCATTTTTTCCTTTTGATTTTTTTAACGAAAGCGTCAATACTTCTACCCTTTTTTTTGCTTTTTCCAGTTTTTTTCCTTTTACTTTTCTTTTTAACGAAGACGTTCATACGGTTTTGGACATATTTTTTAACTTTTATATTATTCTTTGCTATAACAAAGGTTTTTTTTTAGTTTCGTTTTTTTAACGAACACGCCGATACTCTTTTAGACATATTTTTTAATTTTTCTTTTTCTTTACTATATACCCATGCATTATACCCTAATTGATAATACAGCGGGGTATATATAGCCGTTGGAGAATGATAAAAGTAAAACCATTTGTGAATTCAAATGTGAATTCAAAAGTCAACTGGCTAGCTTAATATGGAGGTGTAAGGAATTAGGGTGTACGGTGTGGGACTCGGCAACGTGCAGCAAACCAGTTTGTCGATCGGCAAACACCGGCGCCGACATACTTTGCCGCTTCCAAGTTTGCCAAATCGGTGGTGTGATGCCGATGCGGTAAAGGGAGTGTTTGCGTGGTGGGGTGGGGTCCATTCCTATCTTAACCAATCACACATTTTTTTTAAATAGTTTACCACTTCACCAAGTGTCTAAACTATTGCCAACACTTTTCACCAAAGTTTAAACATTTTTTACTGATTAACATGGCGCGCTCTGATTGGTCGGTTTTTTGGTTTGCCACTACAAAGTGTTTAACCACTCCCTACACCCTTAGTGAAAGAGAAACCTTCTGACTTCTCCATACAAGTGGGATTCAACCGATGGAGATAAAAGGTTAATTTAACTCATTTAAGTCATTCAAATAAAAATAAAAGGTGCATTCCCCACTACACTGGCGGAGCTTGACCAAAAGTTTCGAGAGGCCGGAAAGTCATGGGACCCAATTTATATATTATTTAAATATTTAGGCAAAATAATTGGGAGGGCACAATCCTATATAATTTTAAAATTTTCGAAAAAAAAATAGGAAATCTTACACTTATAACCGAAACATTCGGAGGGGCGGGTGCACCCCCCACTTTACACTAACCTACGCCCATGACTGTGAGCACATGTAGCAACGAGCTTCTTAGAGAATATAAATTCCAAAAACAATCGAAAGTAATGAACTACTAGTTAATTAAGGTTTACAAGCTATATTAGGGAGAATCATATTTTTTTTTACTATAGAAAGGAGAAAACAAAGTATACAATATAAATTCAATGTTTTTGTGTTTGTGTATTGAATAACTATAATAAAAAAGAAATTATCAAGGAGAGTGGACTTGCCAAACAATAAAAAAAATACAATACAAAACAAAACAAAACAAAAGAATTATCATAGTTTAACAACCTAATGTAGTGATAAAATTAATAACTACCTTTCATCTATATCTCTATCTATATAATTACACAAAAAACTACTACTTTTTTTCTCATTTTTAATTAAATAATATTTTTCTATAGTTTTATCATTACCTTTTATCTCTTCTTCACTTACAACCACTTTCAAAAATATTAAAAAATTAAAGAGGGTAAACGGCGTTATCTCTAATATTAAAAAATCATAGAGGGTGAACGGTATTTTCTCTAAATTTACTGTTGAACAATAAAAAGTTTTTCTCTCTTCCATTCACAACCAAGTACTCTATATATATATATATATATATATATATATATATATATATATATATATATATATATATATATATATATATATATATATATATATATATATATATATATTGAATGGCTAACGTTACTCTCCCAAACTCCTATATATTTACAAATAACTCACAATTGTTTGGGATTGAACCCAAGACCTCCCACTAAGAGGTAAGAGTCTCTACCAAGTGAGCTAACCCTTACTCTATATAATATAGAGATCTCACTCACATAATTATGGAGTGTCCAATGTGAATGCTCTAATATATCTCGATAAAACTGATATGATAATGATAAACCAGAAGACCTAATCGAAATGTGCCCACATGAAATGCTCACAACGGTCCCGAAGCATATGGACCTCTCCATTGATATATCCCTGGTCATAGGGCACAAAACTGATCTTTCATTTTGTTTGAATTTGGACTCGCGCGTTCATATTTTTATGTTTTTACTTTTTAGTTCTTTTTATTCTTAATATATATCACATGAAATCAAACTCAGTCAACAATGTTATCTGTTACACAAATATATAAGAGAGGGATGCTGCTTTCATGGAAACCCTTGTAGGGACATGAACACAATTCACAAGAACAACAAAAACTTTTGTTTGTAATAAGGCAGTAATTTGCAGAAAGAATACTAAAAATACCAATTATTTTAAGTCCCAAAGTATATTTCTCTCAATAGATAGCTTGATCGACAAGTTTACAACGAAAACTAACACACATGCTTGACTATCAGACTTACAAACCATACTTCTATTTAGGACTATCCCAACACACAATGTTGGTTGATCACTAGAAATAAATTTAGGCACTAATCGGTATTAACATACATATCCTCTCGGTAGTATGAACTGAGGTACCTAATGAACCTCAGTAGCAACTAAATCTTCAGTCTTGAATATGTACATCAGTGTCAACTTGTTAGGTTTTAATACTTTGATTAAGATCAGCCTCAAATATACCCAACAATCCTTAACTCCAAAAGCAAATGTATGATTTTCAATAAATAAACTTTAGCAGAATATGTAAGAATATTTGTCTTGCACTTATAAAGTGTAGGAAACCGTTCATGCAAAATTAAATAAAAACTTTATTAACTTGAATTACTGAACTATTACAGAATAAATCTGAAAATAGAATTACAATTACAACTGAAAAGGAAAAAGTAAGAACAGAAATACAAACGAAAAACTGTTCTTGGCTGAGGATCGTGTTAGACACGGGTCCCTTAAAACAAATTTCGTGTCTCCCAGGAGATCACGTTTGTTTCCAGGATACAACAGCTAAATCAGTTGCACTGCCGGTCTTGACTCCAACCCGAAGGTATACCTTGAATGCTTGAAGAAGAAGAAGAAGAAGAAGAAGATGATTCAGAGAAGATTGTATGTTGCTGTGTAAATTCGGTGTGTTAGCTCTACTGTAGGAACCTCCTATTTATACTGCAGATCTGAGTCAAAACTGAAAAACGAATTAAATGGGTGAATTAAGCTGCATTAAACGTCTTAAATGCACTTTAATTCGTCATTTAATTCTCAGTCAAAAGCATTGACTCGTCAGTTTCAAATGCTGAAATGTAACTGCACTGGCATTAACTGCTCGAAGCTTCTGCACGCGCAGGCCTGCACGCTCATGCTCCATGCCACGTCGTGCGCCACTGCGCGCGGACCCACCAGGGCCATGCGCCTGCATGCCACGTCACCAACCACTTGGTCCTTGCAGCCCTTGTGCTCCACCAAGCGCACGTGGTTAAAAATACAAAGGCGGCTCTCAAGCGGCTCGCGGCGATGCGAAGTGCGCCATCAAAGCGCCACATTGCGCCTCATCGCCCACGCGCGAGTTAGCACCATTCGCGAGTACACTTAGTGGGTGCTTCCATGAAACAATAAGGATGGAGAGTTCCCACTTAAATACCCCTTTAAGTTTCATCTCTCCTCCTATGTGGGAAAAGATGCCACTTTCCCACTTTTTTCAGCATTCAAGTTTCAAACACCAAACTTTGAGCATCGATATCTCATTCATCTTAGCTCCGTTTTGAACGTGTTTTAGTTCGTTGCGAAGCTCTTCCAACATAGAAAACAAACCCACAAATAAATATATAAAACCCGCTCATTTTCTTATATTTATTTCTAGTCCAAAATAGGAAAAAATCATTTTCCTATATTTGTGAAAAATGTTATTTTCACAAATTTCCAACAATCCCCCACATGAATAGAAATCGATCTATCAAGTTTCAATGATACACGTTCAACAGTTGAGTATTGCAAGATAGGTAGGTGTAACCTTTGAGCCTTCTTTTGTGAAGCATACTTAGCCTCCTAGGGTTTTGTAGACGCAGTGTCTTTGAACAATCCCCCATTTATGTAAGCGACAATATACATTCACACAGTACTCTCCCTAGTTGAGTCAAATACTCATGGTTGTGTCCGTTTATGGTCATGGAACACTTTCATGGTTCTGCGAGAGCTCTAGGATTTGCGCCTCCCCACAAATCCATTCGAAACGCCCGCTTCTCTCTAACATAGGTGATTCCTCTGATCATGGTTCATTTGGATTTACTCAAAATCCTTAACCTCAGCATGCTTAACCTTACTTCATGTCACTGATTGGAATGGAGTAGGAAGTATAAAACTCGCTTTATTGAATTTTTGGGGCACCCCCCACATTGACTCCCTTTGGGTTTATGATTAAGTTTGCTTATTGAACCTAGATCTTGGGATCTCCAGTCAACTAGGTTAGGTTTCCCTCATATTCCCTTCTTCTATGGGCTTTAGTCCCATTCTTCTTGACGACTTATACACCTTATCTTTGCTTAAGCCTTTTGTTAACGGGTCCGCAATGTTCTCCTTTGACCTAACATAGTCAACTAAGATAACACCCGTTGAGATAAGTTGTCGTACCGTGTTGTGTCTACGTCGAATGTGCCTTGATCTGCCATTATACATCGCGCTTTGTGCTCTAACAAGCGCTGACTGACTGTCACAATGTATGCAAATCGCCGTCAACGGCTTTGGCCATCTTGGAATATCTTCCACAAATTGACGTAGCCACTCCGCCTCTTCCCTCCTTTTATCTAAAGCGACGAATTCAGATTCCATCGTGGATCTAGCTATAACAGTTTGCTTGGAAGACTTCCAAGCTATAGCTGCTCCCGCAAGTGTGAACACATATCCACTTGTCGATCTATGATCTTTTATATCTGATATCCAGTTCGCGTCAGTGTATCCTTCAGACACTTCTAGATCACGGGTATAATGCAATCCATAGTCTCTTGTGTATCTTATGTATCTAAGTACCCTCGTGAAAGCTTTCCAATGATTCGCTCTCGGATTACTGGTGTATCTACTTAGCCTGCTCATAGCATATGCTAAGTCGGGTCTAGTACATGTCATTAGATACATGAGACTACCAATGATCCTTGAGTACTCTAACTGAGCAACACTCTCGCCTCTATTCTTCCTTAGGCGTTGGGTATTATCAATTGGAGTTTGAGCTATACTCGTATCGTCCGAATTGAATTCCCAAGGATCTTGTCCACGTAGTGAGATTGACTCAATACAAGACCATTTTGGGTTCTAGTGATTTTTACTCCAAGAATCACATCCGCGAGACCTATGTCTTTCATGTCAAACCTCACTTTCAACATGTCTTTCGTTGAGTTGATCATGTTATCATCACTCCCAATGATAAGCATATCATCTACATAAAGACATAATATTACATAACCTCTTGGTGTGTCATTAAAATAAACACACTTGTCGCACTCATTTATTTTGAAACCATTGTCAAGCATGGCATGATCAAACTTTTGGTGCCATTGTTTTGGAGCTTGCTTCAAGCCATACAAAGACTTGACTAATTTACATACTTTGCCCTCGTTTCCTTGGGCGGAAAAACCCTCAGGTTGTTCCATTTAAATTTCTTCTTCTAGATCGCCATTTAGAAATGCGGTCTTTACATCCATTTGGTGAGCTTCCAAATTTCTTAGAGCCGCAATTGCAAAAACCAAACATATAGAGGTTATTCGTGTCACAGGTGAGTAAGTATCAAAGTAGTCTAGACCTTCCTTTTGTCTAAACCCTTTTATTACCAACCTCGCCTTGTATTTATCAATACTTCCGTCGGCTTTCATCTTCCTTTTGAATATCCAACGATATCCAAGTGGTTTACAACCAGGTGGAAGATCTACTAACTCCCAAGTATGATTTTGCAATAAAGAATCAATTTCATTCTTAATTGCTTCTTGCCATTGAGGTCCTTCCGTTGAGGTAACCGCCTCGCGGTAGGTATTGGGCTCACCCTCAACCATATAGATCATGAAGTCTGGACCAAAGTATTTTTCAACCCTTTGTTGTTTGCTTCGTCTAAGCTCACCATCCTCGATCTCGGGTCGTTCATGAGTTTCATCTAACCTCGTAGATGAACTCGGACCTACTTCATCTAACCATGTAGATGAACTTGGACCTGCTTCATCAGCCGCTGTAGATGAAGTCGCATGTGTTTGTCCTACCATAGGAAACACATTTTCAAAATATGAGACTAGGATTAGCCTCCATGATAGTGTGTTTGTGTATATCGGGATTCTTGGACTCATGTACAAGAAAATGATGTGCACTACTTTGATGTGCATATCCAATGAAAATGCAATCAACAGTTTTGGGTCCTATCCTAAGAGCCTTAGGAGGTGGTACAATCACCTTTGCTAGGCACCCCCACACTTTCAAGTATTTGTATGAAGGCTTCCTTTTTCTCCATAACTCATATGGAGTTTCGTCCCTATTTTTCAAAGGTATCTTGTTTAAAATATAGTTTGCTGATAGAATGGCGTCCCCCCACATTTCTCGGTTCACTCCCGGACTTATCAACATGGCGTTCATCATTTCTTTCAATGTCCTGTTCTTTCGTTCCGCCACGCCATTTGATTGTGGAGAATAAGGAGGTGTACACTCGTGTATAATGCCACTTTTTTGCGCATAAATCCGCAAAAGGTGCAACATATTCACCTCCTTGATCGCTTCTCACAGCTTTTATCTTCTTTTTAAGTTGATTCTCAACTTCATTTTTGTACAAGATAAACTTCTCTATTGCTTCGTCTGTACTTTTAAGTAAATACACATAGCAATATTTAGTACAATCATCAATAAATGTGATGAAATACTTATTTCCTCCATTCGTGGGAACCGCTTTTAAATCACACACATCGGTATGAATTAAATCAAGGGGTTCGGTTATTCGTTCAACCGATTTAAACGATGATCTCGTAAATTTGGATTCTACACATGTCTCGCATTTGTAATTGGACTCGATATGGAATGTTGGTATCAAATTTAATTTAATTAAACGTCGTAATGAATTAAAATTTACATGTCCTAGTTTACCATGCCAAACATTAGAAGACTCAATCATGTAAGTAGAATAAGCATTTTCATTCAAATTCTTGTTGTTTTTCACAACCATTACATACATTTTAAACATTCCATTTAGAGCATAGCCCTTTCCAACAAACATTCCACGTCTAGAAAAAACAAAGTTGTCTGATTCAAACACTAGACGAAATCCAAACTTGTTGAGCATCCATCCCGACACGAGATTCTTCCGTATCTCTGGAACATAAAGCACATTTGTCAAGGTAAGCTCCTTGCCAGAGGTCATCTTCAGGATGACAGTGCCTTCCCCTTTGATGCTTGCGGTAGCTTTATTCCCCATATAAAGCTTTTCTTCACCCGACGCTTCCTTGAATGTAGAGAAAAGAGCCTTATCTCCACAAACATGGCGGGTTGCACCCGTGTCAACGAACCATCCTTTTGGGTTTTCACCCATCGCGTTGACTTCTTCAATCATAGCCGCTTCTTCGGTTATCATTGCAATCAGAGGCATACCATCCTCATCAACCATATGCGCACGCTCACGCTTAGGTTTCTTGCATTGGTTAGCACGGTGCCCCATCTCGTTACAGTTGTAACAAATACATTGGAAAGGTGCAAGCTTCTTTTTCACAGCCCCCTTTTTCGGTCCAAGGCTGTTAACCTTTGCTTTCCCTTTGTTGTCCTTCTTACCCCGTTTGCCCTTATTACCCTTTGAGGACTCCCCAACTTCCACCATGTTTGCCTTAGCCGAAGCTTGCAAAATGGTGTCTTTTTTGGCGACCCTGTTGTCCTCTTCTATACGAAGACAGACGACAAGTTCCTTAATCGTCATTTCCTTTCGCTTGTGTTTTAGGTAGTTTTTGAATTCTACCCACGAAGGAGGCAATTTCTCAATCATGGCTGCCACTTGAAATGTCTCGCTAAGTACCATTCCCTCAGCATGGATGTCATGAAGTATAATCTGCAACTCTTGGACTTGGTTCATAACAGTCTTGTTATCAACCATTTTGTAGTCCAAGAAACGGGCGACAACAAATTTCTTTGTTGCCGCATCCTCCGTTTTGTACTTCTTATCTAAAGACTCCCATAATTCTTTAGAAGTCTTGATATTGTAGTACACATTATACAAGGCATCCTAGAGACCGTTGAGTACATAGCCTCGACATATGAAATCCGAGTGCTTCCAAGCCTCTACCGCGCTCAGAGCCTGAGCGTCGATCTCCCCTTCCGCAGGTTGGGGAGCGGTTTCAGTCAAGAACCTCGCAAGGTTCATGGTGGTCAAGTAGAAGAACATCATCTGTTGCCACCTCTTGAAGTGGAGACCCGAGAACTTCTCGGGTCGTTCAGCATGATTTGCCACTGCGGACGCTCCCACAGTGTTGGCAGGGGTACCGACAACAACATTGGTGTTACTCGTGTTCACATTTTCAGTTGACATTCTGAAAAATGCAATAAAACAAGTTAAAAGTTATGTTTAGAATTAATAAATGCGCTAATTTATTATTATCTCAAACTAAACAGAAGCAAAAGTTTTGAAACCACTACGTAGCTTTTAAGTCCAACTTTGAAGACTACAATAGTAGGTTTTTAGAACTCAGTTAAAGAAAGGAGTAGAAGCAGAGTCTGTTTTGACAAACTCGCTACTTTGAACCAAAACAGGAAAAAAAATACCTTTTTAAAACATAACCTGCTGTGAATAAAAAAAATTAAAAATCACAGCAGAATTGTTTGTGTCTTACACGAACGGTGTTAAAAAAAATTTTTAAGATTGTAGAAAACCGTTCGTGCAAAATTAAATAAAAACATTATTAACTTGAATTACTGAATTATTACAGAATGAATCTGAAAATAAAATTACAATTACAACTGAAAAGGAAAAAGTAAGAACAGAAATACAAACAAAAAACTGTTCTTGGCTGAGGATCGTGTTAGACACGGGTCCCTTAAAACAAATTTTGTGTCTCCCAGGAGATCACGTTTGTTTCCAGGATACAACAGCTAAAGCAGTGGCACTGCCGGTCTTGACTCCAACCCGAAGTTATACCTTGAATGCTTGAAGAAGAAGATGAAGATGAAGATTCAGAGAAGATTGTATGTTGCTGTGTAAATTCGGTGTGTTAGCTCTGCTGTAGGAACCTCCTATTTATACTGCAGATCTAAGTCAAAACTGAAAAACGAATTAAATGGGTGAATTAAACAGCAATAAATGTCTTCAATGCACTTTAATTCGTCATTTAACTCTCAGTCAAAAGCATTGACTCGTCAGTTTCAAATGCTGAAATATAACTGCATTGGCATTAACTGCTGGAAGCTTCTGCGTGCTCAAGTCTGCACGCTCATGCTCTAGGCCACGTCATGCGCCACTACCCGCGAACCCACCAGGGCCATGCGCCTGTATGCCACGTCACCAACCACTTGGTCCTTGCAGCCCTTGTGCTCCACCACGCGCACGTGGTCAAAAATACAAAGGCAGCTCTCAAGCGGCTCGCGGCGATGCGAAGTGCGCCATCAAAGCGCCTCATCGCCCACGCCACGCGGGAGTGTGCGTCTGTTAGGGTGCCCCGCACCCTTCGCGAGTACACTTAGTGAGTGCTTCCATTAAACAATAAGGATGGAGAGTTCCCACTTAAATATTCTTTTAAGTTTCATCTCTCCTCCTATGTGGGACCAAGGTGTCACTTTCCCACTTTTTTCAGCATTCAAGTTTCAAACACCAAACTTTGAGCATTGATATCTCATTCATCTTAGAACCGTTTTGGACGTGGTTTAGTTCGTTGCGAAGCTCTTCCAACATAGAACAAAAACCCACAAATAAATATATAAAACCCGCTCATTTTCTTATATTTATTTCTAGTCCAAAATAGAAAAAAAAAAAACATTTTTCTATATTTGTGAAAAATGCTATTTTTACAAATTTCCAACATAAAGTACCCCCTAAATTTGCTGCCCTAAAACTTAAGATATAATATCATCAAATTTACTTAATAAACAACGTTAATCATGGCCCTAATTAAAGACTACGTTATGACAGCTAGATGTCAATTATATTTGTAAAAAGAAAAACATTTATTTAACCAACTTATTGCTATATATTTATCAACCAACTTATAGTAATAATCTTAAAGCATACGTGTATCAGTTACTATATTGCATCCATTCCATGCTGATCAAGATGTTTACTGTAATGCACTAAAGTTATAAAAAGTTAAAATAAATACCAATAGAAAACAATAACGTATCTAACTAACTAGATTGAAATTGTCAAACCGAGTATAGTATCTCACCAAAGCTAACATGACGTAAATATTTTATGAATGTTCATAAAATTCAACTTAAAGAATAGTCAGAAATATTTTATCATTGTAAAAGTCCATCGTCTGATATGGTCGACACATGTTTCCGCCTCCGACTTGTTCGATTTTATTTAAGGTTAAGAAATTTTCAAATTAGTTTGAATGTATAGTCAGAAATTTTAAAAACGAAGAAGTTTTCCGATGTGGGACAACCAGAGCCGGCCTTAGGGCAATTATTCGCAAGCCCTAGCTTTAGGCCACAAACCACACAAGGCCCCCATTTTTAGTAAAAAAAAGTGTATGTTAATTGTTTCTTTTAAGCATTTTGCTAAATTCTTTCTTCTTAATTTTTTTATTAGGTGCTTATTCCTTATTATTTTGTATATTAGTTAGGCGCTTTGCGAGTCTTTTTAGTTTATTATAGTTGGTCGTCACTCGGATAAAGTAGGTGGGTTTATAACAACGGAATTTGGAAAAAAAAAAGACTCAAATTTCTATTTCGCTTTGGGCCACCAAATTTGTTGAGCCGGCCCATGGGGACAACCGTGAAATAAGTAAGCATAATCAAATAGGGTTTGGTACAATCACAGCTGGAATGTCTTGCTGAAAAATAGATAATATTGATTAAATAATGTCACTAAAGCGCGATTGCTTAACTACTCCACACTTAACCAATTTGATTTAAAAATGTAAGGTTTTTCACGAGTCCCTATCTTGTGTCAAATTCGATAAAAATGCAGAACAGTTCATGTAAAATCTTAAATGAGTATTCATACAATATTGTTGAGCAAATACGTTCCTGGTTTAACCCAAAATGCTACCACATTTATCGAAGTTTCAATTTCTTCTAATTTCTATACATTATATGTGTGTTCCAAAGTATTATAAAAGACGTGTTTGTCACCTTTGTAATCATGTTTCTAACATCAAATAACTTCGATTAACATACAGTAATTCAAAGTTAAACTTGACCTACTTTAGAACACATTTTCTTCAAGAGTTATTTTTTTTTTTTTTTTTACCAAAACCATGCATGATTCGGTATTGAATATGTTGACATAAATCAATATGCATTGTCACCAATAATGCAACACCTTAGGAAAACATATATAGCTTGTCCACATAACAGATATTGAGTCATTAGGAGTGTCCAACATTAACTACTATCAAGTGTTTTGGCCACATTTTTTATGGATGTGAAGAAAACTTTATAGTTTAATGTGTTTGGCTGAGAGCAAGACAGTCGCATGAACTCCTTGGAAGTTTTCACTCAAGTAATAAAAACAAATTCGTACAGATAAATCTAATTTGTACCAAGGTTGTGTTGGGGATAATCGGAATTGCTTGGATGAATCTGAATTCGTGTAATCACTTTCAGATCAAACAATTGAAATGGCTACCAATCTTTGATCGGATAAAATCAGAATTGATTATAGATTTTTGTATGAAACTTTGATTGAGAGATTTTGAGGGATTTTCCAGAGTTCGAAATTGATATGCGAGAGCGTATTTTCAGTTGTTTCCACAACTGCTTGCGGTTTATTCTTTTGAACAAAACACCTTTAGTCCCTCAAGTTCCAAGAATGCATATTTAGCCCGAAATTGAATTTCTGATGCATTTTCGATAAAGAACTTCTGCATTTTCGACCCCAGCCAGGGGCTGCCGCCCCTTGGACCCCGCTTCTCTCGGGGGCGCTACCCCCTTGGATCCCCCGTTAGTCCCGATGACATTCAAATAAGTGTGCACTCTTATTTGAATGTCACACGCAATCTCAAATTACATTAAAATATCCAACATACCTCCCCCATTTTAGTGTAATCATAGATTAACTAACTTATTCAAAGCAATCAAAACAAACTAATGCATAAATGAAATGTCGTGACGATTGAATTTCATATTAGTATATTACACATTCCAAATATTCGAATTTAAGGGTGTCTCTAAGGATTGAACCCTTAATATCCATACTGAATACATGAAGATAATATACACATTAGTTTACATACGTAAATCTAACTTGACACTATCTTTTACTAGCTTATGTCCCCATCCTTCATAAGAATATCAAAGTCAAGTCCAAGCTTCTTGAAGCAGCTAAACTTCATACTCATATAGGTAGCTCTTTTACTCTTGCACCTGCAAATGCAATTTTTCAAAAGAGCTATTAAGAAGATATACCTCAACCTTCCTTAACTTGCAGATCTAAACACATACCTTTTGGGATAATTTTAATGTTGTGTTCCAAACTCTAGATGTTAAGCTTTCCACATTGAATTCTGCACCTAACGTCATATTAGGTGGGAATTGGGTATCTTAACATGCGAGTTTTCAGATGGACTTTAACCCTAATCCCACAACTGATCCTTTCACGAGATCTCTAGTTAACCCTTTGGTTAAATGATCATCTAAGTTCTGTTGAGTTCTCACATACTCAACCGAAATCACACCATGCATGATGAGCTCACGAACCATGCTGTGTCTCACACCTAAGTGTCTACACTTGCCATTATACACTTGACTATATGCCTTAGCCAGTGTAGCTTCACTATCACACCGTATAGAAATGGGAGACATTGGTTTTGGCCACAATGGAATCTCATGAACCAAGTTTCTTAGCCAGTCACCTTCCTTACCAGATGCACCTAAGGCTACAAACTTAGATTCCATAGTTGCGTTAGTTATACAAGTCTGTTTCTTTGAAGCCCAAGAAATAGCACCTCCCCCAAGTAGGAATACCCAACCACTTGTGGAAGAATGATCTTCCTTATTGTTTATCCAACTTGTTTCTGAATATCATTCAATCACTGAAGGAAATCCAATGTAAGTCAAACCATAATCAATGGTTCCTTTCAAGTATTTGAATACTCGACCTAATGCTTGCCAGTGATGAGTACTAGGATTGCTAGTAAATCTACTAAGCTTTCCAACAGCATATGCTATATCTGGTCTGGTACTGATCATAGCGTACATAAGTGATCCAATTGCTCTTGAGTACTCAAGTGGAGATACTGCAATACCTTTATTAGGTAATAACTTCAAACTAGGATCAATAGGAGTACTTGCGGGAGAACAATCCTTGAAATTAAACTTGTTCAAGATCTTCTCAATGTAGTGTAATTGAGAGATTGAAATGCCCCCGTTCTCACATTTGATTTTAATACCTAAAATCACCTCAGCCTCCCCCATATCTTTCATAGCAAACTTAGATAATAAAAATTCATTTGTTCTATCAACTTGATCTTGGTTAGTGCCAAAAATCAACATATCATCTACATACAAACAGATCATGACTCCGTTTCCAGAAGCATCAAACTTGCTATAAACAGATTTATCTGCTTGGTTTAAAACAAAACCATTAGATAATACAATCTCATCAAACTTTTGATGCCACTGTTTAGGTGCTTGCTTCAAGCCATAAACAGATTTAATTAGTTTATACACCTTGTTTTCACTTCCAGGCATAACAAACCCTTCTGGATGTTTCATGTAAATCTCCTCATCTAATTCACCATTTAAAAATGCAGTTTTCACGTCCATTTGGTGAATTGCAAGATTATATATAGCAGCAAGTGCTAATAAAATCTAATGGTGGATATCCTTGCTACAGGAGCATATGTATCAAAGAATTCAATACCCTCCTTTTGTCTAAATCCTTGGATTACCAATCTGGCTTTGAACTTATCAATAGTACCATCCACCTTCATCTTCCTCTTGAAGATCCATTTACTTCCCAATGGTTTACAACCATGAGGTAAATCTACCAATTTCCAAGTGTTATTTTGCAAGATAGAATCCATTTCATCTTGGATGGCTTCTTTCCAAAAGGAAACATCCTTTGAAGCCATTGCTTCACTATATGTCTTTGGATCCTCATCAACATTGAAACAATATTGATATTGAAAATTAATATTAATCCTAGATCCCTCAACTAAGTTATTGGTGCATACGTCTGTCGACTTCGTCTTGTATCGAGTCTTGTATTAGAACGGATAGATCAGGGCACGTTGTTCGAGAAAAATGTAAAAAATAGGTTAGGTAGTAATTTCGCACGAAATAACTAATAGGTAATTCCACACGAAACTAAGTAGTAATTTCGCACGAAATTAGATTTCGTGTGAAACCTAATTTCGCTTGTGGCAATTCCATGCGAAATTACACAGCCTATATATAGGTGCTTCCCGATTTCGTTTGAAGTAGATCCAATTTTCCGGTTTCAGTGCCGAACTGCTGCCGAAGTGTCTACTCGCTGTAAATCTTTGTCAAATCATTCAAAAGACAGTTTAAAGTGTATGTCTAGCTTAATTGAACTTGATACGTCTGTTTTCGCCTTTCGTATTGAGCAAAACTCTTCTGAACGACTCGTTTGGTTGGTAAAACGATCCTACAAGTGGTATCAAAGCTCAGGAGGAAGAGTTCATAACAATTCAGCTGCAAAATCTGATTTCTACACCTTCTTTTTCACAATTAACAAGTTTTCACGGTCAAAATGATTTGAATTTCACACATAATGTGCGCAATAGTGTTTTAATAAACCCTTGAAAGTTTCAGATCTTAAAACGGCTTAAATCTTGATCAATTTTGACAAAAACAGCTCGAGATGATGACATCAGCATAATTTCGCACGAAATTAGGGTCTTATTTCGCACCAGATTATAATTTCGTTTGAAAGGTTCACATGAAATTAGAGATTTCATTTCAAAGTGTAATTTCGTTTGATAATTTCACACGAAATTACCTATTTCTCTTGAAAGTTCTGCTATTTCATACGAAATTACTTATTTAGTTTGAAATTGGTAATTTCGCACCAAGGGTATTTCGTTTGAACGGGTTATTTCGTTTGGAAAGGATATTTCGCTTGAAAGAGTATTTTGTTTGAAGAAGTAATTTCGTTTGAAAAGACTGTTTTGTGAAAATTGTTGTTTAAAACATGGAAGAGGAATTTTATAACGCATTTGCTACTACCCCGACTACTCCTGCATCTGTTACCCAGAACTTGAACATGGAAAATGAAACGGGCACTATGCAAAAACCGCCAAAGCTTATGAATATTAAGGAATATAAAGGATGGGGGGAACGTTTTGAGAATTGGGTTCAAGCAAATTATTTGGATGGTTGGGAATGTGTTGAAACGAAATATATTAGACCATTGAATGATGATGAAGAGGAAATTGCTATTAAAGATCTAAGTGTTGATGATAGAAAGAAATACAAAAATGAAAAGATGATGATCAGTCTATTGCATCAAGCAGTTAAAGAAGATATCTTGGTTTTATTGCAACACAATGGGAGTGCATACTCTATCTGGAAAGCATTAAAATCAAAGTTTGTTGGAAGTAAAGAGATGATCAAGAACAAAAAAATCACTTTAGAAAAAGGAATTTGATCTATTTCGTGGTTTGAGAACTGAGAGCACCAAGAAGATTATTGAAAGATACTGCAATCTGTTAGTCCAAATGAAGAGAGTGAGCATCACCAAAGATAATGAAGAGTTGATAGAAAAGTTGGCTGATGCATTGCCACATGAAACTTGGGGCACATATCTCATGATGTTGAGAAATAAGAAATATTTTAGTAATTTGACACTGAATAAATTCATTGAAAAACTTGAAGCTCAGGAAATGGAACAAAGGAAGATCTCAAGAATGAAAGATTTTGATGGTGAACAAGATATAGGTCTTTATTACAAAGGAGGTATTAGTGATAAGGCCAATATGTCACCAAAGGTTGAAACTGCATTCAATGCTAAGAGTTCTTCTGGAGGGTCATCTAAAGGATCAAACAACAAAACTTAATTTTCTTCATATCCATCATATGATCCAAATTTTTCTACAACAAAGAATGGAAAGAAGTTACAGTGCAACATGGTATTAGATCTTGAAAATGGACAAAATTACACAGAGGAGGTTGCAAAAAGCCACATGTCGTTGTTGGGAACTGTGTTAGAGTCATATGAGAGTTTAGTAGCAGGTCGGATCGGGAATCCAATGTTGACAAAAGAGGATTACGATCAGATTGATGCTGAGGAGATGGAATTAATGGACATAAAGTGGTGTTTAGCGAGTGTGTTGAGAAGAGCTGAGAAATTCAAACAAATCACAGGAAGAGATGACTTCCGTGATGCTAATGTTTCTACTCTAGGTTTTGATAAATTTAAAGTTACTTGTTTTCGTTGCAGGGAAAAAGGACACTTCAAGAGAGAGTGCACAAATCGCGAAGCAAGTGGAGCTCAAAATCCGTTCAACAACAATGATTACTATAGGAAAGCAATTTATCATCAAGTTGCTCAACAACAACAAGAACCACAAACTGCACATGCTAGAAAGACAATCGAAGATTCATCAAAGAGAGCTTGTATGGTGAATCAAGATGATAAAAGGTCAACAAAAGAATTCAGTTGGGACAAATATGTTTCATCTGATAGTAAAGCATGTCTGATAAATCAAGATGATGAAAAATTACCAGAAGGGTTTAGCTGGGCAAATTTTAGTTGGGATGATCATGATCCTAACAAAACTTCAAAGCAGAAAGCTTTTGTTGCTAGAGTTGCTGAAGACAGTGATAATGATGATGATTATTATGCAAGAAGAATGAAAGAGCATTTAAAATTGATGGAAGAGAGTGATAGTGATGATGAAAAAGCTAAAAAGAAAAAGAAGAAAGTTAAAAAACCAGTCAGCAGTGATGATGAAGAAGTTCCTGTGATAAGGAAGAAAATGAAAGGTATTCCAGTTTTCACAGTTGAAGCTGAAGCTGATACACAAAAGATTCTGGTGATATGTGAAAACTGTGAAGCAGTAAAGAAGCAGAATAGTACTTTGATTCATAACATGAACAGATTGAAAGAATCTTATGATGTTTTGAACAAAGCAATGAATCAGTACAATCAGTCAAGTAGTGAACAAGCAACAACAATGAAGACACTTCAAGGGGCTTTCATGACAAAGCAGAAAGTGGTCAACAATTACATTGAGAAATGTGTTGTGCTTGAACAAAACCTGGAAACCCAAAGGATTGAAACAGAAAGAGTTAATAGGTTGTTAAAAAGTTACTCATGTACTTCTTATGTTATTGACAGGATTTATCCAACTGTTGAAGGCATGAAGGTTTTTGAAGAAGAGACATCTGAGGAAAAGACTTCTGAAAAGAAAAAGGATACTGAAGTGAAGATATTTGGTAAGAAACAAAGTGCCAGTTACAACAAGTGTCCACCCCCGCTTAAAAATGGATATTCTCCATGAAATCCAAATTCAGAAAGAGTAAAAAGGCAACCAATTTACAGTGGGAGTCTGAGTCTACAGAAAATTTGCCAGACAACATTGATGTTACTTTCACATCGTCTGACACTGATCATGAGTCCGAATTAATAAAGAAAGTGGCCGATCAGGTGTTGGATAACGATGAAACCAAGGAGTCAAAGTCGGAGTCAAACTTAGAGTCAAAGTCTGACAAGTCAAAGTCAACAGTCAAAAAGGACAAACGGGTTTATAACAAAGAATTTCTGCTATCAAAATCTAATTTGAATGAAGAAACATTCAAAGTGGCTTATACTTTGAATGATTCTGACAAGTTATATTCTGATGAAGAATTTCCAATAAGAGGTGTCAAAACAGAAATGATCAAAAAGGTTTTCAAACTAACAGAAATTAATATTTATGAAATAAAAGATATAAATTTTTCTGAAAAACCTAAACCTTACACTTCAAGAGTTCAACAACGTTTAAACAAGAAAAAAGGGTTACAGTTATGGTTCTGGTTTTCAAAAGAAACCAAACCATAACGGTAATTTCAAAAGAAATGGTCTTGGATTTATTCCACCAAAAAATCATAAAAATGAAAAAACTTATAAAACAAAAACTGTGTTTGTTTCAGGGATATCATCTGAAGAAGAAGAAAAGGAGCAGTTGTTCAGGAATCAATCGAACAAAGAATTCCTTGCAAAGAAGCAAGAGGAAATGAAAAAAGATGTTGTTCAACAAAAGAAGGAGACAAGAACCTGTTTTCAATGCAAAACAGTTGGTCATATTGCCAGGAACTGTCCAAAGGCAATTCAAACAAAACAGGGAGTTTCTCTTAAACTGAAAGAAAAGATGGTTGAGAATGAATCTCCAACCAAACAATTTAAAATTTTCAAAAATTCGAAGTTTGAGGTTGGTGAATGTTCAAAAGGATTTTACAAGAGAAAAGCAAATCTTGACAACCAAAAGTGGGTTGCTAAGAAATCTGATGATAGATCTAGCGATGAATTTGATTCCACAAAGTCAGAGGAGCCACAAGTTGAGATTAAAAAAGAAAAATCAGTTCCGCCAATGGATGATGTCAATTTTCCACCATTGCGAGCTGAAAATTTTAAACAAAAAGTTGATAAAATTGAGATTTCAAATAAATTTTTCTCTGAAAAGAAAGAATTTGATGTTGAAAAGGCCTTTAACTCCAAAGTGAAACACATTTTTGGAAAAATGGTTGACGGGAAGGTAAAGGGAGTTAAAGAATTTTATGAGAAGAAAACGAAGAAACCAGGTAAAGATGGGTCGTCCCAGGTTTGTGACTGGGATGGAACCTATTATGATTGTTAAAAATAAGGACTTGCCGGAGCTCCCAAGTTGGTAATCGTGGAGCAGGAATCGGCATCTTTCTTGAGAAATTCACGTTTGTGATATTTCGACTTACAAGTGGTAAATCAGGGACATTAAGTTGTACTTGATTTTCTACAAGTGGTGTTTGTTAATTGAACTTAAAATTGTTATATTTTTCAAAAGGTTGAAGATAAAAGAACAAGGTGATGAATTGATCCCCTAACCTACAAGTGATTTTGTGTAAATTCAACAAAACTTATTTTCCGGAAAAACCATTTTTGATTAAAACAAACTTAAGTGTTTTGAAATTATAATGGGAAAATAGTTTGTTGTTAGGGGGAGTTCTGATTGTTTATGTCAAGTGGATGGCGAATTGAAGTGATTTGATATCAGTTGTCATTTTCTTGTACAGTTTGTTTTCAAATTTTTTTCAGAAAATCAAAATTGAAACATATTTTGATTTTAGGGGGAGTAAAATTTTTTAGCAAATTTCAAAAATTTGAAAAATACAAAAACATGATAAAATTCAAAAATGAGTTTTGTAGTCAAAAAGAGGAAATGAAAATGAGTTTTGTAGTCAAAAAGAGGAAATGATAGTACATCAGTGGACATTCACGGCATGCTAAAGAATTGGAAAGTCATATGTGATAAACGGTCTCACTGATGATGTGCCAGTAGGTTTTTGCACGCTTAGTAGATTGTGTTCGAGATATAAACCTAAATTTCTAACTTACTTATATCGTGGGGAACATCTCTCAGATATATGGGTAACCCCCGAAATCTTGTTTGAAATGTCCCTCTTTCTGAGATACTAGGTCTTTATGCTTAGTGATATCTGGGGTATTATCCCGGGACTTCTGATTTTGCGGAAGCAATGGCCTAGTCCCCGTATAATACTTTACGCTTGCTTGAAATATAGCCCACCCTCAGCATAAAAAATGATGAAACATTGCAAAATGCTAATCATGTGCTGTTGAAGAAAAAATTCTCTAAAGGGAATCCACCAAATGTTGTTTGAAAAGATAAATGGAGTTTCTACAAATGGTCATCATAAGCTTTTAAATGTTAAATAATTCTATTTTCACAAGTGGATCATCAGAGTTTTATATTGAAAAATCATTTATTGATTGATTAATACCTGCAAGTGGTATATAAATTTGTCAAATTTTAAATTTGTGAAATTTATTGTGAGGTAGAGAATGTGCAGGTTAGCCAGGTTCCGATACCTGAATTGGGTGAAAGCCAGGTTATGATCTTGAACCTGTGGAAGCCAGACTGCGATCCCAGCTTATCGTAAGGGGGAGTCTGAAGCTGCTAATACTGATGATCTTAAAGAATCAAGAGACTTGATCAAGAGGAGAATAGAGCCGGGTTGCGATTCTAGGAGAAAGAGAAAGAGAAGATTAAGGATACTTTACATTGTTAGATATTTCGGAAAAGTTCGAGAAGACTGATAAAGATTGAAGATTGAAGACTCGACACCGAAGACTTCGTCAACATCCGAGGGGAGTCTGTTGGTGCATACGTCTGTCGACTTCGTCTTGTATCGAGTCTTGTATTAGAACAGATAGATCATGGCACGTTGTTCGAGAAAAATGTAAAAAATAGGTTAGGTAGTAATTTCGCACGAAATTACCAATAGGTAATTCCACACGAAATTAAGTAGTAATTTCGCACGAAATTAGATTTCGTGTGAAACCTAATTTCGCTTGTGGCAATTCGATGCGAAATTACACAGCCTATATATAGGTGCTTCCTGATTTCGTTTGAAGTAGATCCAATTTTCCGGTTTCAGTGCCGAACTGCTGCTGAAGTGTCTACTCGTTGTAAATCTTTGTCAAATCAATCAAAAGACAGTTTAAAGTGTATTTCTAGCTGAATTGAACTTGATACGTCTGTTTCCGCCTTTCGTATTGAGCAAAACTCTTCTGAACAACTCGTTTGGTTGGTAAAACGATCCTACATAAGTAAAGTTGAAAATCGTCACCATAAGACATGGCCTTTCTTTCTCTTGAACTCCTTCTTGGTTCAGTGCTAGTTGAAGGCATAATTTCTTTTCCACTCGAAATCTTCAAAGAAGGATTCATATCCTTTGGCCTAGGTATAGATGTGAATCTTTCTTCATCATATTCTACATTTCCACTTCTTGCCTCAATAACCGTATGTACTGACACGTGGTCATTTGGTTCTATTACATAAAACCTATGAGCGAATGAATGCTCAGCATATCCAATGAAAATGCATTCTATACCTCTTTCCCCTAAGTTTATTATCTTAGGATTGGTGAGCCTTACCACAGCTCTATAACCCCCTACTCTCAGTTTTAGCAACTCGGGTGGCTTTTTATACCAAAGCTCAAAAGGGGTTGTTTTGTTCCTTTTATTAGGAACCCTGTTTAACAAATAGCAGGCTGTCAACATAGCCTCTCCCCAAAACCCATTATTTAGACCCGAATGACACAACATGGTATTAACCATCTCTTTTAGAGTCCTATTCTTCCTTTCTGCCACACCATTTTGTTCCGGTGTGTAAGGAGTTGTGGTATGGTGTATTATTCCAGTTGATTGGAAATATTCCAGATCAAAATACTCACCACCTCTATCTGTATATAGAATTTTAATCAATTCACTTTGATGAAGCTCTACTTTTTGTTTATAGATTTTAAACTTTTCCAGAGCTTCATCTTTTGCATTTTTAAACTTTTCCAGAGCTTCATCTTTTGCATGTAACAAGTAAACATAAAAGAATCTAGTAGCATTATCTATAAAGGTTACAACATACTTCTTGTTACCTAATGATGGTGTACCATGAAAATCACATAAATCATTATGTATCAAATCTAACAGTTTACTTTCCCTAGTAACATGTTGCATGAATGGTTTTTTAGTTATTTTATTCAACTTGCAAATATGGCATTTTTCATTGGTTAAATTAACTGCCAGAATTAAACTCATTTTAGACATTTCCATAAGTCGTTTATAATGTACATATCCTAATCTTCCATGCCATAATTCAGATTTACACTAGATGTAGAATCAATCATGCAAACAAAATTATCACTGAAAGGCACTTCTAGATTTAACATAATCATACCATTACATAAATAACCAAATCCGATAAAAAAACCATGTCTTGACAAGATATACTTGTCACATTCTAACACTTGTTTGTACCCGCAATTATTTAATACAATACATGATAACAAGTTTTTCCGAATGCCAGGTACAAACAATATATTACTTAAACTTAGAGTTTTTCCAGAAGTAAATACTAGTACTACACTTCTAATTTCGTGGATTGGCTCGGTTGCAACATTTCCCATCCTTAAAACGGATCCATCTTCAATTAATGTAAGGTCCTTGAACCATCTTCGATCCTTACATACATGACTTGTTGCTCCCGAGTCATACCACCAAGCAACAGAATCATCATGCACATAAAATGCTTCAGAAATTAGTGAAACATAATTCACATCCGAATTATTATTAAAGTTTAATTTTTGACCTTGTTACTTTAGATCCATAGTGGATCCACTAGTACCAGTTTCATTCTTGGCTTTACCAACACGACAATCTATCTTGAAGTGTCTTGGTTTACCACACTTCCAACAGCCTTGATCCTTGGTCTGTTTTGCATACTTCACAGCCTTGTTCTTGTTGTTAGACCCACTTTGAAACTTTATTTTGTTGTTTCCTTTATTAGAATTTTTGAAAGTAGGACCACTTTTTTCTACCATGTTAACAGAAGACCCACCAATGTTTTTGTCTTTGTTAGCATTTTCCAATGCCCGACAAGACTCCTCAATTCGAAAACAACTTCCAAGTTCAACCAGATTCATTCCCTCCTTCTTATGTTTTAAAATATGTTTAAAATCTTTCCACGAAGGAGGAAGTTTATCAATGATAGATGGAACAGAAATTGCTTCATCCATCTTTAAACCATGTTGTTCGAATTGACCCAGAATTCTTAGACATTCATTGTATTGTTCCATGATAGGTCTACCATCAACCATTTTATAATTCATAAATCACTGACTAAGAATTTCTTACTAGATGTGTCTTCAGCCATGTATTTGGCCTCTAGTAATTCCCACAGTTCTTTTGCAGATTCAACATTTTGATAAATATCGAAAAGAGAGTCGCACATACCATTCAGAATATGCCCACGACAGACGTAATCATCATTCAACCACTTTCCACGCTTCCTAGTTTGTTCCAGCGTCTCATCTGTCACTTCCTCGGGCATGGGGTTACTCAGAACATACACCACTTTCAAAGTCGTCAACAGAAAATGCATCTTCTTTTACCAGCAACGAAAGTCTTACCCTTCAAACTTGTCCAATTTCGCAAATTTGTTCGTCATGTCCTTCACAGATTCCCAGCGCTTGTCATCTTCACAGAATTGTTTGATCTTTGTTGGGGATAATCGAAATTGCTTGGATAAATCTAAAGTCGTGTAATCACTTTCAGATCAAACAATTGGAGTAGCTGCCAATCTTTGATCGGATAAAATCAGAATTGATTCTAGATTTCTGTATGAAACTTTGATTGAGAGATTTTGAGGGATTTTCCAAAGTTCGAAATTGATATGCGAGAGCGTATTTTCAGTTGTTTCCAAAACTGCTTGCGGTTTATTCTTTTAAACAAAACACCTTTAGTCCCTCAAGTTCCAAGAATGCATATTTAGCCCTAAATTGAGTTTCTGATGCATTTTCGATAAAGGACTTCTCCATTTTCGACCCCAGCTAGGGGCTCTGCTCCTTGGACCCTGCTTCTCTCGGGGGCGCTACCCCCTTGGATCCCCTGTTAGTCCCGATGACATTCAAATAAGCGTACACTCTTATTTGAATGTCACACGCAATCTCAAATTACACTAAAATGTCCAACAGGTTGTACCAGGGTTCGGGAGTTACAAACGACACTAAAATCATTTTGTCCCGATTACTTTTGTTGTGGATGAGAAGATAACTTTATATTTTATGCATGACCTCCTTGGAAATTTTCACTCAGGTAATCAAAAACAAATTCGTAAACTGGTCATGGATAAAGCAGATAAATCTGATTCGTACTAGGGTTCGGGAAATGGCATCAAAATCGTTTTGTCCCGATTATGTTGGTAGGGAAAACCTTATTGAGGATTATAATCCCAAGGAGATATTTGTAACACCTTTGGGAAATCAAACACTCTACACACTATACATATTTATCTCATGATGTAATCAAGTCACGAGACTAATATTGCAGTGAGACTAACGATAATACGTGTTGTAGGAACATTTCAGGCCTCTAGAATATTAGATAATCACACACTAGCACCACAACAACCCAGTTTTTGCAACGTTTCAAACCATATATAAGAACAAGTCCTCGAAAATAACCACATAAAACCAAACAAACCTTCCCTCTATGGAATACGCATTTATAAAGAACTAATCTTGGAATTAAATAAAAGTTAGGATTTATTTTTTGTAAGTACCAGAACAAAAAAATGTCGTAAGTGAAAACCCGAATCCCTAAAACCCTACATTTTATGATAAATCAAGAAAATCAAAATTTATTAAACTGTCGCGGGCCGCGAAAGATTCAAGGGAAGGCTACGCGGGGCGCGACAGCCATGCAAATCTCCGGATAAGCTTTAGGGCCATGTGTCGTACACGTGGCAGACCTAGGGTGTGATACGGCAGCCCTAGCAATAGCTAGGGTGGCCCTCGCGGGCAGCGAAGGGTACTCCTTCATGTTTACGCGGCCGTGAGAGACCCAAATTTTAGCTATAAATAGGTCGTGCATGGACAGTTCACTGGTGCTCGAAAATTTCCTTCTAAAACCCCATAATCTGCTTTAAAATCATGATCCAAGTAGTGAAACGCTGCTGCATTAACAGGGTAATAACTCGATCACTGCTACGATACAATGTCCGATCGATTGAAACCGATCTGATAGATGTTTAAGTGCTGCTTGAATTCAGGCTATACTTTGTCATTCGTCGTGAGGGTTTTGATCTCGTGAGATATCGTAAATGTTGTATTAAGTTACTAACCTAGTTTCGTTTGCATTATGTAACTAGGTTACCAGGCTTAATCAGTAGGCAGACTCTGTCCACTTAAACTTGCAATGTAAGTCATTCTGTTTTTATCAAAGTTGCTTTGTAAAACCCTAAATGTTTTCCAGTTATATTTTACATGGATTAAGTCTTTGTTATCTTAAATTACTGACAGTAAGTGGGGTATTGTGCACATTACTGCTGTTTTATTACTTTTAGGTGAACGGACCTAAACAGTGATACACGTCACTTTTAGGTAAACGGACCCAATGGTGATATGACCACAGTCACAGATCCGGTCGAGTGACAACTGGACCCGATAATTATAAGATAGGGGCAATTGTAATCGCTCTTAATACTGTAAATTATGACAATGTGTCGTTTATTACAAATTGAATGACTCGCTAGTATTTCCCGCTGAAAAAATCTTTTTGGACATGTTTCATGTGATTTACTGTGAACAAGGAAAAGTGCCGCATAGCACTCCCGCTTGAATGAAGTGGCCCAGTAAATAAATAAACATGTTGTTGTAATCAGGGGATCTCCCAGTAAAATCCCTCTATTGTAAAATATGGGGTTTATCACGAAATTATAATAAAATAACCGGGTGTTTTCAGTATAACCGATCCTATTAAATTTTCCGCTGCCTGATGTCTGTCGTTAAGGACATGCAAAAACCAACTAACTCTATAGCTAGGGTAAGTCGGATATCGAACCAGAGGAGGATTGTGGAAAGTGCGTAATGCTCAGTTTTGATTAACTACTAGTGAAAAAGTAAAACTCAGTTGCTGGTTTGATTGTTTGATTAACTAACAAACTACGAAAATACGAGGTTGTAAACAGTTGGAGAGAACAATGGTTCCTCTAGATTTCAGGTTTTGCAGCTAGATTCAATTATGTGTTTAATCGAAACACTCACATAGACATAAGTGTGTAACTTAATTCATCAATTGTGATAATCAACAACTAAGTACTCCAGTCAATACATAACGGGAGGTTATCGAATGATTATCAATTGCAATTACAAACCCTAACCCCATGTCAAATATATCCCAATTACTAGAACTCTCGGGAACTGAATGCTTAGAAATTAAGGTTTAAATAAATGCAATTGTTTACAACCAATAAATCAAATCAAAGGTGAAAAGCATCGAATGCTTAGATCACCGAGTTAAACGATTGTCACAAACGCATAAAATTATCTAACTTACAAAAACCCTCCATCCGGAGGAAACCACAAAAAGGTTAGCCGCTCATTGTGATTAGTCGATCTTCACAAGCTTGAATAACAATCGAAATCATCATCTTAATTATAATAGAATGTAAGATATGATGACAAATTAATAAAGATAATTGCCTTCAAATCCTTCCCTCAAAGTTGCTGATGATGATCGATGATGTGATATGCTCTCTTCCCAAAAAGAATTGTTCCTTGCGGCCACTGATGATGATGTTGGATGATGTGATGATGATGTCCCTTGATGATGTGTGATGATGTTGTGTTGTTTGTTTCTCGAACTCCCAAGTCTATGCCACCTCCTGCACGTGATGTTCAAGTCCCTTTTTAGGGTTTTCCAATTTCCTTTTATCTTTCCAACACAAACAACATGTGCCGCCTTATTTTTTTAAAACCGTAATCTACGAAATACAACGTAAGCTACGATTCGTAACTTCTGTTTCTTTTGATTATGGCGTACCATAACCTATGGTTTTCATACCGTAAGCTACATCACATTTATGTACCATAATTTACATGCAACTCCACTTTCAAATAAATACCAAATGACCCTTGGACTTTGTTCTTTCGTATTCTTTGCAACTTCAAACCGTGTCCGCAACCGAATAAGTTCCGAATCCGTACCAAAAGCGACAATAACCATTCCAACGCATCCCGCTTCATCTTTAAGCCTCGTAACTCCTCAGAATTACGTGTTTAACCTGCAAATCAATGAATACTCGTAGCTATCTTATTCCACGTAAGTAATCACATAAAACGCATACGAAATTCACAAAATAAGCACTTTAAAGCTCAGGTTTCACCCTCTCCATCACATCCCCACACTTATCTTTGATTGTCCTCAAGCAAACCAACTAGAACTAATCACCATAGCAACAATACCTCTAAACCTCTTAACCGATTCAACCTGCTAAGTCCCAAGTCATACCCATCCCATAGACTGACACAATCGAGATTGACAGTCTGACAAGTAAATGATGCAATTTCACAAACTTAAGACTTGTCTATCTAAAACTAACATGTTTACAATTTAAACACATGCTACACGCCCCTCACAGTGTACTCTCCTCTCGGGTTAATATCTGGACTAGCGTGTAACGTGCTAGTATATAAAACACTCAAAAAGCAAACGTGAAATCCTGCAATCATAGGCTTGTGTGACAATCACACCTCCACTGTATCATCTAACATGTCACATATCAAAAGGACTTTCGGTTTTTGGGCTTAGGGTAAAGGTAGGAAAATATTTTTAGGTTCTTTTTCTTTTCTAATTGGCTCACAAACAATAACCAAACCGTGATAACTTTATTTAAACACAACTTATACTTTTGGGTTGGTTTCTACCCAAGAACATAGACGATACTCACAATACTTCTATTTTTGTTCTTTTCTTTTTCATTTTTTTTTCACATATTTTTCTATTTTTCTTCACTTTTTTTTTCATAACAATGTCATCACGGTCGGTTTTTCACAATAGACAATGGGCGAACAAACGAACGGTAGATAGGCTCAACAGGGCTACTAAGGGAAATTTGGTGAATAACACAAAAGAAACAGAAACACAAAGGGTGTAACAGGAAATCCTAATGCCTTTATCATATATATGCACATGTCAAACCCACAGTCTCAGCATGCATCGAATCATACAAGTTCTAACACAGAAAAACACGTAGCCTGCACTCAACAAATGAATTCATCATATAATGTATCCTATCTATCTACAGGCTCAAGATCTCACCAAGAAAAGGTAAAAAGGTTGACGACATGTAGCATATGCAATTAAAACATGTTACCCCTAGATAGACATCTCTTTTCAACTCATTTCCTATAAAACACTTGTCAAACCTACTCTCATGAAACTTAAAGGGACAACCATGACAAGGGACTAATCTAGTCTACTACCGGTAAGAAGCCTATTAGTGATTGAAACTTTAGGTTTTTGTATCCAATTAGCTTGTTTAAGGCGATGAAAAATTTTAAAATTTTCAAAATTTTCATTTTCATCGATTTCAACCACTTTCAATCGCTTCAAAGCTTTATCCACGAATCCCTTCCCGGGCTCCCCCATCCCCACACTTGGGATACATTGTCCCTAATGTATGGTGCTTTTAAATTATAGCCTGGGAAAACAAACCAACTATCCTAAATGAGCGGCTAACTCAACACAAACAACCAAAACACATCCCCTAAACAAAACAAAGGTTCACACCACCAAAAACAACAAAAACACACCAAAAACAAAGTAAGATAGATAAACACATGCACCTGATCATGTGTCTGTAGTGATGCTGTTGTTGTGCTTTAACCGGAATAGACGCATTCCATAGATTCTTTGATATCTCACCGGGGATGTTGCAAAACATCCCCACACTTGAATTGTTGCATACGTGATGATTGAATCAAGAACCTGTCAAAACACAACCACACCAAAATGAACCAAACCAAAGTACACTACTCTACATCCTCGGGCTGCCTCCCGAGAGCGCTAAGTTTTAGGTCTTCAGCCAGACCGTACCTGCCATTCAGGGTGGTTCAACTACACGCTTACCTCCCTAATTGTTTCCATACATCTTTATCCAGTCTTTCGGGAGAATGATAGCCTCACTTTGGTTGGGGTTTCGCTCAACTTGGTCACCCCATCTAAACCCACCATCTGGTGGTTCCCTCTTCTCAGCTTCCTTTCTCACACTTGCCTTATTCGCCTGATTTCTACCATTTTTTAACTCAGACCTGCAAAAATTACCTCCACTCGAACCAATCTCATTAGTAGCACCTGTGGGACTCACATCATTCAGAAGATCATAAGCAATAGATTTTAAAAATACATTGAAATACAGCTTACGATTCTTGTAACTTAGAATTACCATCCCGTTCCTGCAGTCGATTTGTGCATTTGCTGTATACAGAAACGGGCGACCCAAAATTACCTGCGGCTGTGTGTAAGTTGGCGTGGGTGCATAATCGACCACCATAAAGTCGACCGAGTAGTAGAACTCGTCGAGCTGAATTACCACATCCTTTACAACCCCTCGAGGTTGCTTCAAACTTGCATCCGCAAACATGGCCATACTATCACAAGCTTGTAGGGGACCAAAATCATACTGGTCGTATAAGCTACCGGGTAATACGCTCACTCCTGCTCCATAATCCAGCAATGCTTTGTGGATTTTGAACTTTCCAACTCTGATGGGAACAACCGGTTCCCCCAAATCAATCCCGCTTCCTTTCGTAGGTGCTTCACTTGAACCTGCAATAACCTGAGAAGCATACAAATCATTATCATAACAGTTACTTTTAGGAACAGGATTTACCCCACTGATCAGTGTGTTCTTTGTATTCTTGGGGTTTGTCTGAGTGTCACTTAGCAGCTTCCCTTGTTGTTGTTTCAATGCTGCTACATCACTAGCCAGCTGCTCCATCTGTGTGGTCAATGATTGAATGGCCTTATCTCGCATCTCCTCCTTTTGAGCACGATTTTGCAATTCAAGCCTTTGGTTTTGTAATTCAAGTTGAATTGCCTTCAACATCTCCACCATCTCGCTATTCACCTGACCATTACCTTGCTGGTAGTTCTTTTGATAACCGACGTTATTTTCCCCTTGATAGTTATTTTGATTTCGGGGCTGGTAATACTGATTATTGCCTTGGGAACCTGAATACCTGTTCCCACTGCCTTGCAGCATATTCACATCATCCTGCTTACCAATTATATTAGGTCACTGATCAGCGATGTGCCCTATATCCCCACAATGACCGCACAACGGGTATTGTCCACTAAAATCTGGTGGATTGTCCACCGCTCTCACTACCGATTGTCGTGTACTTCTAGAGGATTGAGCTTTGCGTTTTGATGCCCTTGCGGTTCTTTCTAAATATTCCCAATCATCTTCTTCGTAATTCATTCCAAAAGTACCATTGGATATTGAATTTACATCCCTGGCAGCTTCATCTGTTAGGCCTTCGTGGAATGTATTAATAAGCTCCCACAAATATATCTCATGATGTGGACAGTTCTTGAGCATCATTTTGAAACGATTGAATGCTTCGTGAAATAACTCACCGGGCTGTTGTCGAAACCCTCGAATATCCTTCCTTGCATTGTTAGTACGCAAATGAGTATAGAACTCATCTAAAAATTGTTGCTGCATTTCGCCCCATGTGAAGATCGAAGCTGACGGTAGCGAATGAAACCATTGCTGCGCTTTGTCTTCAAGTGTGAATTGGAAAAGTACCAATTTCACATCATCAACTGAGAAACCTTGGCTGCTGATTGTGTTGCAACGTGCATCATATGCAGCAATGTGTAGATATGGTTCTTCATGTGCGTGACCATGAAACTTAGGCAGACTGGATATTGATTGTGTTCGTACTTCGAATGACCGCCCTCCTTGTAGTTGCGGGATCACAACCGGTGATGGGTTGTTAACTATAGCAGGTCTAAAGTGGCTCTCTATACCTCGAACTGGACCTTGATTATTTCTTCGTGGAATTCCTTCCGGTAAAATCACCGGTCGGTGTAGGTTTCATGGCAGCGGTCTTGCCTGACCCTGCATCTGAGGTACCGGCGGTGGTAATGGAATATCCACCACCGGCCTTCTCGGAGCAGGCTGCTGATTGATTGGGTCAGGTTGATTATATTGCTGCTGCATCGGTATCGGTTGCACCTGCGGTTGTTGATATGGAACTTGTTGCTGCTGCACAGACGTTTGATAACCCAAATTCCCTTTATTAACTCTTTCGAATCCACCTGCCCCAATTATTTGCCTCTCGTAAATACCCGTATTCACCACTTGTCTCTCGTTTTGACCCATGTAGTTATCATATTCCTCAAAACCGTCTTCATAATCCCCTGAATTATTTCCTTGATCATAAACAGTCGATCTGTACAGATTTGGCATTGGCTGACTTTGCTGTGAAATAACCGGTCGGATGGCTGGCGGAATTGATGTTGCGTTAGGTCCTTGAGTCTGACTCGGTGATGCAGTATCATCGGGAATGATTCTAACGTACGGAGACGAATGTTGCAAATTGACAGTTTGGGTTGTAGTTGGGTATTGAAGAGATGTTGTTTGGGTGGAAGTTGGTTGATTGTTATCAAGGCTTGGGAAAAAGGTTGAGAATGATGGCACTGGAGATGTAGAGGTAGGTTGTGTAGACTGCGGTGGTGGCGGAACTGGTATGGTAGTGTTTGGTGAAGGGTTAGTGGGTGTTGGTGAGAATTGTTGTTGTGGAAGTGGGTTTTGCGGTTGTTTCTCCGGAGTTGCTGAGTTCTCCATTGTCTTAGATGTTGGTATAGGTGATTGTAGGATCTTGTTCTCACGATGTAGTACTCGCTTTGTATGCTTTACTGTTCTCTCGATCTCTGGGTCGAACACTAATGGTGATGACTTCCCGGAATTTCGAGTATGATGCATACACTTCCTAGATCACCTGAACAAACAGAAACAAGAAAACCTCGCGTAAATCCGAACAAAAGAGAACAAACTAAAAATACACTATTTTTGGATATTTAACTAACTAGAACTTAACACTAAGCACTTTGCGCACGCCTCCCCGGCAGCGGCGCCATTTTGATGGTTGTCATTAACGACATGCAAAAACCAACTAACTCTATAGCTTGGGTAAGTCGGATATCGAACCAGAGGAGGATTGTGGAAAGTGCGTAATGCTCAGTTTTGATTAACTACTAGTGAAAAACTAAAACTCAGTTGCTGGTTTGATTGTTTGATTACCTAACAAACTACGAAAATACGAGGTTGTAAACAGTTGGAGAGAACAATGGTTCCTCTAGATTTAAGGTTTTGCAGCTAGATTCAATTATGTGTTTAATCGAAACACTCACATAGACATAAGTGTTTAACTTAATTCATCAATTGTGATAATCAACAACTAAGTACTCCGGTCAATACATAACGGGAGGTTATCGAATGATTATCAATTACAATTACAAACCCTAACCCCATGTCAAATGTATCCCAATTACTAGAACTCTCGGGAACTGAATGCTTAGAAATTAAGGTTTAAATAAATGCAATTGTTTACAACCAATAAATCAAATCAAAGGTGAAAAGCATCGAATGCTTAGATCACCGAGTTAAACGATTGTCACAAACACATAAAATTATCTAACTTACAAAAACCCTCCATCCGGAGGAAACCACAAAAAGGTTAGCCGCTCATTGTGAATAGTCGATCTTCACAAGCTTGAATAACAATCGAAATCATCATCTTAATTATAATAGAATGTAAGATATGATGACAAATTTATAAAGATAATTGCCTTCAAATCCTTCCCTCAAAGTTGCTGATGATGATCGATGATGTGATATGCTCTCTTCCCAAAAAGAATTGTTCCTTGCGGCCACTGATGATGATGTTGGATGATGTGATGATGATGTCCCTTGATGATGTGTGATGATGTTGTGTTGTTTGTTTCTCGAACTCCCAAGTCTATGCCACCTCCTGCACGTGATGTTCAAGTCCCTTTTTAGGGTTTTCCAATTTCCTTTTATCTTTCCAACACAAACAACATGTGCCGCCTTATTTTTTTAAAACCGTAATCTACGAAATACAACGTAAGCTACGATTCGTAGCTTCTGTTTCTTTTGATTATGGCGTACCATAACCTACGGTTTTCATACCGTAAGCTACATCACATTTATGTACCATAATTTACATGCAACTCCACTTTCAAATAAATACCAAATGACCCTTGGACTTTGTTCTTTCGTATTCTTTGCAACTTCAAACCGTGTCCGCAACCGAATAAGTTCCGAATCCGTACCAAAAGCGACAATAACCATTCCAACGCATTCCGCTTCATCTTTAAGCCTCGTAACTCCTCAGAATTACATGTTTAACCTGCAAATCAACGAATACTCATAGCTATCTTATTCCACGCAAGTAATCACATAAAACGCATACAAAATTCACAAAATAAGCACTTTAAAGCTCAGGTTTCACCCTCTCCATCACTGCCAAGTCAACCACCAATACCACGAGTTTCTGTCCCGCGGCTTCGGGACCGGGTAAAACTGGGTCGGGGGCCATGACAGAAAAAGGTGGTATCAGAGCCACTGATTTAAGCTATTTAAGTATTTGAAAAATACTTAATTATTCAAGTTGTCATTTTGTGCTTCTGTGAAAAATTAAATTTATAATAAATAAAATTTAATTTAGATTTTTGTGTTTCTTCATGTGTGCCTAAACAGCATGAATGAACTATCGGAAGCCCTCCGAAATTTCACAATCCATACTACTGATATGGATACAGCAGGAATCCAATCCGGTTATCAGGCAGATACCGAGGAGCCACTAGTATTTCAGGCCCAGCCTCAGGAGAAACCAAAACCCAAAAAGAGGAGAAGACTTCTGGACTGGAAACGAGGACGAAGGAAGAAGCTTGCTGCCCATAGGGTGAAAAAGACGGAGGATCCAAAAGAAAAAGGAAAAGAAGTAGGGGGCTCTGGTCAAGCCCAAGAATTGCCACCTTGGGAAGAACTTGATAGAAAACTGGCCAACTGTGACCTCATCGGACCTGCTGACGAAACCCTTTTCAACTACCCCACTCAATCAGAACTTCCTGTTAATTTGGAACCTGCTATCCCGGACCCAATTATTAACGCTCAACTTCTTCCAGGAGAATTGGAAGAATGGTGGACCAGCGACTGGCATTTCCAAAATTTTATGAATAACCCCAATGTGTATTTTCCCTAGTTTGAACCTAATCCCTTTCCACCAATGAACCCGGAAAACGTTGCCGAATTACGCCGCTACAGCGAGGAACTGGTGAATGCGGGAAATCGGATTCGAGACGTGTTAGTGCACTTTGGGTGATAAGTGCATGCTTTCCAATTGTTAGGGTCTTTATTGTACATGTCTTGAAACTTAGTCCAAGGTTTATCCTTGGACAATTTGTCCAAGTTTATGTCTAGGACTTTTATCAGGGGTTTGTGTTTAGGTAAAAGTCAGGGTTTTTGTGTAGATTATTTTGTCCAGGTTTTAGTACCTAGTCTATATATATGTGTTGTGTAGGATTAGGGCAGGGCATCCGATCGAGGAAGAAGCTTTGTGCACCTCTCCTAACTTCTTGTTCCTCCTGGTGTGCACATCCTAGAGAGAGAGAGAGAATATGTGTTAGTGAGAGAAAGCTAGGGTTTAGATCTTTGTGATCTAAACCTGCTTGTAGATGATGTATACTCCTTTGGTTTGTGTAATCTGTGATGACTGATTCAATAATAAAGGGTTCACCTTCTACATCTTTCTTTGTTGGGCGATTCTTTGATGTTTGTGATTGTTCTTCATGTCTTGAATCAAGTGCAATGTTTGATGTTCGTCATCGATCCGGTGCTTTAACAAGACGTGGGGGAAAAGATCTCTTGGAAATACGACGAGCGGGAGCGTCGTTTCTGAAAAGCCGGATAATAATAGTTAGACAATAATAATATGTGAAAAAAAAAACCGTATATAATAATAATAAAATAATGTATAATAGTACTAAAATAAAAATTCTGTAAAATATTTGTAAATACTAGGTTTGTATGGATGCATAATATATATATATATATATATATATATATATATATATATATATATATATATAAAATCTAAATGTCGCAATGTCGACGATTTTGGCTATATGTGTTGACTTAATTGTGTTTGTGATTGCTCTATTATGTTTAATTGCTATCCACTTTGCGATAATAATTTATGTATATTGTTAATCATTCAGATGGAAAACGCAGTAAACCAATCGGCAAATGAAGTTAACCAAATTGACCCGAATAATGAAGAACAATTTCTCAGTAGGCAAGATATAGAAAATATCGTTGCTCAGGGAATAGCCAACGCTATCCCAGCAATCGTCGCTGCTGCTAGAAATCCCGTTGAACCTTCCCAAGCTAACCACACCAAACGCACCTGCGACGATAATTTCAGTAACAGTGTGAATGGAGGCGGCGATAATAATAATATGATTCAAGCCCCATTACTTAAGAAAATGAAAGTGGCAACGACTGGTTGCACTTACAAAGAATTTCTTGCCTTTAAGCCAGTAGAATTTGCAGGCAATGACGGGGCGACTGCCGCACTACGTTGGTTGGAAAAGACCGAAGCTGTAATTAAAATAAGTAAGTACGCAGAAGAGGATAAGGTGATGTATGCATCCCACCTTTTCAAGGAAGAGGCGTTGCAATGGTGGAACACAGTGTTGCAAGCCAAAGGAAGTGACATGGCTTATGCCGTGAGCTGGGAGGAA
This sequence comes from Helianthus tuberosus, assembly GCA_030545235.1. Classification (NCBI taxonomy): domain Eukaryota; kingdom Viridiplantae; phylum Streptophyta; class Magnoliopsida; order Asterales; family Asteraceae; genus Helianthus; species Helianthus tuberosus. Next base: position 82,824,445 of record CM060408.1, on the reverse strand, counting down.
TTTAAGGAATTGGTAGAAAGAAAATTTTGTCCCTCCTACGAGAAGGAACAGATGACAAATAAATTCCTAAACCATCGGATGTTGGACGTCGACTGTCGAGGGTATACTTCGAAATTTTTCGAGTATGCCAGAATTGTGCTAACTCTGGCCTCGCCAGAACCGGTGCTTATTTCTCGCTACATTTGGGGATTGATTATCGAGATCCGTGATATAGTCAAGGCTGCGAGACCTCGAACGATCGATGATGCGGTCGAATTAGCCAACACCTTGACTGACGGACTGGTGCGTACGAGAGAAGAAAACCGGAAAAAGGAGTTAGATCAAAGGATTACTCAAGGTTTCCGTGGGGGTAATAACTTCAGGAATAAGGGAACCGGGCAGTCCTCTACCGCTCCATTTTGCAGTAACTGTAAAAGAAAGCATTTCGGGAAATGTAAGGGGTACTGTAATTTCTACAAAATTCTGGGGCACTGAGATGAGGAATGCAGGAAGAAATCCATGATCTGCTACAATTGTGGAGAAACAGGGCACTTTAAGCCAGATTGCCCAATATTGATTAAGCCAGCAGAAGATAAGGCCAAACCTGCCGAAGGAACTAATAAAAAGAATGCAAGAGCCTTCCAACTGACAACGCAAGAAGCAGATCTGATTCCGGATGTAATAGCTGTTACGTTTCTTGTACATGACGTTTACGCAAAAGTATTATTTGACTCTGGTGCAAACCAAAGTTTTATAAATACTTCATTCTACCAAGCTCTTAAGCAACCTTTAACCAAACTTAGACAAGTTTTTACGGTAGAAACGGCAGAAGGAAATTCTGTTAATATAGATAAGGTGCTCCAAGAAGGAAAAATAGAACTCTCAGGCCATCAATTTTCTGCAAATCTTCTACCTACAGAAATGTTAGAACTGAAAAAGCAGCTAGATGAATTGTTAAGCAAAGGATTCATACAACCTAGTTCATCCCCTTGGGGAGCACATGTGTTGTTTGTGAAAAAGAAGAATGGTTCGATGCGGATGTGTATCGACTATAGAGAACTGAATAAGGTTACAATTAAAAATCGATACCCATTACCTAGGATTGATGATCTCTTTGATCAACTTCAGGGAGCTAGATATTTTTCCAAAATAGATTTGCGCTCCGGATACCATCAATTGAAGGTACAAGAAGAAGACATACCTAAAATTGCTTTTAGGACTAGGTATGGTCACTACGAGTTTACAGTTATGCCATTTGGATTAACAAATGCTCCTGCAGCATTTATGGACATGATGAATAGAATCTGTAAGCCGTATCTAGATAAATTTATAATTGTCTTCATCGACGATATACTTATTTATTCCAAAAGTCAGGACGAACATTGTAAACATCTACAAGCACTCTTAACCCTGTTAAGAAAGGAAAAGCTTTATGCCAAATTTTCGAAATGTGAATTTTGGCTGCAAGAGGTGCAATTTTTAGGTCATATGGTGAATCACGAAGGCATTCACGTAGATCCCTCCAAGATAGAAGTGATCACCAATTGGAAGGTCCCGCAATCAGCTACTGAAGTTAGAAGTTTTCTAGGATTAGCTGGGTATTATAGGCGCTTCATTAAAAATTTCTCTAAGATAGTTGTTCCATTAACCAAGCTAACCTGCAAAACCGTTAAATTTGAATGGGGACCTAAGCAAAAAGAGGTATTTAAAAGTTTAAAGCAAAGGTTAACAAATGCCCCGATTCTTGCCTTACCAGAAGGTACAGAAGACTTTGAAGTCTACTGTGATGCCTCTAAGCTAGGCCTAGGTTGTGTATTAATGCAGCACAAAGGGTGAATTGCATATGCATCAAGAAAATTGAAAAAGCACGAAGAGAATTATACGACTCATGACCTAGAATTAGGAGCAATCATTTTTGCCCTTAAGATTTGGAGACATTATCTGTACGGAAGTAAGTTTACTATCTATACAGATCATAAGAGTTTAAGGTATATATTTGGGCAAAAAGAATTAAACATGAGGCAAAGGAGATGGATGGAGATTTTAAGTGATTACGACTGTGATATCCTATATCACGAAGGAAAGGCCAATGTGGTAGCCGATGCCCTAAGTCGTAAATACCATGAGAAACAAAGACGAGTTGGTGCTCTTAGATTGAATCTACAATTGGATTTAATGGAATAATTGAAAAAGATTCAGGAAACAGCAAGCAAGGATGATGCTGAAGGAATGAAAGGAAGGATAAGCGAATTAGAGCAAGGGACTGATGGAATTTGGAGATTCCATAAGAAACGAATTTGGGTACCTAGACAAGGAAACTTAAGAGATAAGATATTAGAGGAAGCTCATAAATCTAGGTATACGATGCATCCTGGTAATAACAAGATGTACCAAGATTTATAGAATAACTTCTGGTGGATAGGAATGAAAAAGGACATAGCTAAATACGTTACTAAGTGTCTAACTTGTTCGCAAGTTAAAGCAGAACACCAGAAACCCTCAGGTTTACTTCAACAATTAGAAATGCATGTATGGAAATGGGAACTAATAACAATGGATTTTGTTACTAAGTTACCCAAAACCAGGAAAGGTAACGATGCAATCTGGGTGATTGTGGATCGATTAACCAAATCATCTCATTTCCTACCAATGAAGGAAACCTTTAGCATGGAAAGATTGGCTAAGTTGTACGTAGACGAGGTACTATCCCTACATGGAGTCCCACTCTCCATTGTATCAGATAGGGATAGTCGTTTCACTTCGCATTTCTGGACAAGTTTCCAAGAAGCAATGGGAACACGATTAAATTTAAGTACTGCATACCATCCCCAAACCGATGGACAAAGTGAAAGGACGATCCAAACTTTAGAAGACATGCTCAGGGCATGTGTTATAGATTTCGGTGGAAATTGGGACGACCATTTACCATTAATAGAATTATCATATAACAATAGTTATCACACAAGCATCAATGCTGCCCCATTCGAAGCACTTTATGGACGAAAGTGCCGAACTCTAGTATGCTGGGCAGAAATAGGAGAAAGTCAATTATCAGGTCCTGTGATTTTACAGGAAACCACCGACGAGATAACTCAGATCAAAGAAAGACTGAAAATGGCTCAAGACCGTCAGAAGAGTTATGCAGATAATCGACGTAAGCCGTTAGAATTTCAAGTAGGAGACAAGATAATATTAAAAGTTTCGCCTTGGAAAGGGGTAGTTCGATTCGGTAAGAAAGGAAAGCTAAGTCCAAGATACATAGGACCATTTACCGTTACCCAACGAATCGGACCAGTTGCCTATCGATTACAACTACCAGAAGAACTAGCCGGGGTACATGATGTGTTTCATGTATTTAATCTTAAAAAGTGTTTATCTGATGAATCAGTGGTAGTACCTCTTCAAGACATAGAGGTAAATGAAAATTTGAAATTTGTGGAGAAACCTCTTCGAATAGAGGACAGAAAGGTTAAGTTCCTCAAACAGAAAAGATTGGTACTGGTTAAAGTAAAGTGGGATTCAAAAAGAGGACCTGAGTATACATGGGAGCTGGAATCGGAAATGAAGCGAAAGTATCCTCACTTGTTCCAGTAAATCTCGAGGACGACATTTTAAATAAGGTGGGGAGGATGTAATGACCCGCACAAAAAAAATGTCGTAAGTAGAAACCCGAATCCCTAAAACCCTACATTTTATGATAAATCAAGAAGGTCAAAATTTATTAAACTGTCGCGGGCCACGAAAGATTCAAGGGAAGGCTACGCGGGGTGCGACAGCCATGCAAAAATATCCGGATAAACTTTAGGGCCATGTGTCGTACACGTGGCAGACCTAGGGTGTGACATGGCAGCCCTAGCAGTAGCTAGGGTGGCCCTCGCGGGCCGCGAAGGGTACTCCTTCAGGTTTACGCGAGCCGCGAGAGAACCAAATTTTAGCTATAAATAGGTCGTGCATGGACAGTTCACCGGTGCTCGAAAATTTCCTTTTAAAACCCCATAATCTACTTTAAAATCACGATCCAAGTAGTGAAACGTTGCTGCATTAACAGGGTAATAACTCGATCACTGCTAAGATACAATGTCCAATCGATTGAAACCGATCCGATGGATGTTTAAGTGCTGCCTGAATTCGGGCTATACTTTGTCATTCGTTGTGAGGGTTTTGATCTCGTGAGTTATCGTAAATGTTGTATTAAGTTACTAACCTAGTTTCATTTGCATTATTTAACTAGGTTAACAGGCTTAATCAGTAGGCAGACTCTGTCCACTTAAACTTGCAATGTGAGTTATTCTGTTTTTATCAAAGTTGCTTTGTAAAACCCTAAATGTTTTCCAGTTATATTTTACAGGGATTAAGTCTTTGTTATCTTAAATTATTGGCAGTAAGTGAGGTATTGTGCACATTACTGGTGTTTTATTACTTTTAGGTGAACGGACCTAAACAGTGATACACGTCACTTTTGGGTGAACGGACCCAATGGTGATATGACCACAGTCACAAATCCGGTCGAGTGACAACTGGACCAGATAATTATAAGATAGGGGCAATTGTAACCGCTCTTAATACTGTAAATTATGATAATGTGTCGTTTATTACAAATTGAATGACTCGCTAGTATTTCCCGCTGATAAAAATCTTTTTAAACATGTTTCAGGTGATTTACTGTGAACAAGGAAAAGTGCCGCATAGCACTCCCACTTGAATGAAGTGGCTCAGTAAATAAATAAACATGTTGTTGTAATCAGGGGATCTCCTAGTGAAATCCCTCTATTGTAAAATACGGGGTTTATCCCGAAATTATAATAAAATAATCAGGTGTTTTTTCTGTATAACCGATCCTATTAAATTTTCCACTGCCAAGTCAACCACTAATACCACGAGTTTCTGTCTCGCGGCTTCGGGACCGGGTAAAACCGGGTCGGGGGCCGTGACAGAAAAAGGTGGTATCAGAGCCACTGATTTAAGCCAATTAAGTATTTGAAAAATACTTAATTATTCAAGTTGCCATTTTGTGCTTCTGTGAAAAATTAAATTTATAATAAATAAAATTTAATTTGGATTTTTGTGTTTCTTCATGTTGTAACACCTGTGCCTCCACGGCCATCAAACAAATACCGAACCAATGAAATATTATATTTCATACTTGGGATTTGTAAAAATATGTGTATCATTTTGCACATATCAATTCTCGTTCAATTCCAAACTCTAAATTCACTTTCTGGAAGGTTATACGCGCACCGATGCGTAGATATAACCAGTTTAATGCAACAAACACTCCGGAATAGTGAAATAGGCTTAACATACCTTAAATAACCTTTACATAACTTAGAAATAAGTTTTGAAGGCTTTGGTATGGCAAAACCAAGTTAATTCGCTTACAGGGACTAAAGTTGACAAACTGCGAAAGTATGCCAATTTGAACTGTAACAGACATTCCGGAACATGACCATAAGTTAAACATACCATAAATATCCTTTACATAGCTTAGAAATAGGCTTTGAGGGGTTCGGTGTGCTAAAATAAACTTTTGTGTCATTCAGGGACTAAAAGTGTCAAAAAGTGCACAAGTTTGCATTTTCGCGCATAACTTACGTTCTGAATACATCTGGACATCCAAAAATTTATGTAAGCATGACTACATTATATTTTAGTGTTCGCCATAAGAAAAATCAATTCGTCGCGTCATTTGGATCGTTTTTCGCGCTTATGCGCATTCCGTCGTAATTAAGCGAACATCGCGTTCGTACGACCAAACGAACCATCATCCGGCATATTTTTGAACATGTTTCATGTCCACAATGTTTAGGCAACATTTTAGGGCCTTAAAGTTGGCTTTACGGGCCTTGGAAGTGTCGGAAATGGCCTTAAACACGTGCAGGGACTGAAACTGTCAATTCTGCAAGAAGTTTGCTGATCAGACAGCCAGGCGGCCCGCCTCAGTTTCTGTATATCCTTAGGCGGCCCGCGTCAGTCTTCTGGACCAGATTAACTGCATTAACAGCTGTTTGCAGCTGTTTTAACCACAACCACACACTCACCACTTGCCAAATCAGTTGATAAGGATGGTTTTTAACCACCATGAGTTTCCAACACTTGTACGGCTTGGATTAAGGCACGATATTCAACAAACGATCTTAACGGTTACCCGAAAACTATAAATACCCCACCCCCCTTTGTTCATAATCACTAGAAACTTGATTTGAGAAACTCTAAGTTGAAACATTTGTTTCATACCTGAGATTTTTGAATCGAGTTTAGCATTCGGGCACCCTTCGTAAGTATTCTTTCGTTCTTTTCCTTATTTTACTGCTTTTCGAGTCAGAAAGTCAAACTTTGTTTGACTTTCAGCGTTGACCAGTAATGGTCAATGCGAAGTTCATTAGAACTTCGCAACGTGATTGTAATCACGATGGTCATAGTCCCTTGGGACTATGCCTACTGATTACCACGTTGTCTAGGGTCGTAGGGTAAGCGATCTAATAAATCGCTTATACCTCGAACCCGACCCAGTTTGGTCGATCATTAGGATCCGACCAAATACATTAGGTGACCATAGTGTAGGGAATAACCTTCCAAGGTTAAACCCTATGGTCACATCGTTTAAGTAGTTGTATGATAGGTAGTTTATATGCCTTAGGTAAATTACCAGAATACCCTTTTCACGTATAATTGGTAATTAAGCATATGTAACCTAAACTTTTGTCACATAACTGATTATGTAACATGTTTAGGCATATAACACTTGTCATAGGACTAGTTAGGCGGTCCGAACGCGTTTCACGCGAACGACGCGTTAAAGTAGCATAAGCTACCTAAACGGGTCGTAATGGGTCGTAAGCAGTTAGGTTAAGTTTCATTTAGTATGTAGGCTTTGTTAAACCATATCACACGAGTCTCTACACTCGTTTGGTTTACGAAACCTCATTCTACCCGATCTTCCGATCTAGGTCCGGTTAATTAACATAGTTACCTATATTAGGTGCCGTTTGATATCCGCCATCTCTAGCATTGTTTGGTTGTTACTCAAGGACTTCTGAGCAATCTCAAGTGAGTACATAGATCCCTCTTTTACTGTTTTCCAAACTGTTTTGGGGTGAAACACATGTGCCTACTTGTTACTTTCATGCTTTCCTGTTTTCGCATCATATACTGCTATGTTCGTTAGTACATTATAGTACATGATCTCATTGTGTTTTATGCTATGTATGTCCATTTAGTTCATACTTAGTACATCGTTTTACATTTACATTTTATGCTATGTATGTCCATTGCGTGCATACTTAGTACATTGTTTTCATCACCTGCTTACATTTTGGTATGACATTTGGTTTGTTTACATGGGACAATACATTCATTAACACCAATCATGCCGTTCGTTAGTAGGTAGTGGTACCATAGGAATTGACAACTCCCGTTCCGGACGTCCCAGGGAAAGGGGATGAAAGGAATGACCGAATTCGTTGATATAAGACAGATAGACCTTTAATTTGTTTAAAGGGTTTATCACCACAGTCGCCAGGCTTGGATGTATGCATTTTCACAATACCGCATAAATGTTCATATTAAATATTTGCATGCATTTACACAAAACATAGCTTTGATTTAAACCAAGTTTTACTTCAATACTTTGTTTTTGTGCATATGGTTTAGTTGAGACCTTTCACTTGCCATACATGACATTTTGACATAGACATTTGACATAGACATTTCGGCATAGACATTTTAACATGATTGACATTTGATCATGCATTTCCCACAAAACATAACTTTGATTTAAACCAAGTTTTACTTCAATACTTTGTTTTTGTGCATATGGTTTAGTTGAGACATTTCACTTGCCATACATGACATTTTGACATAGACATTTGACAGGGATATTTGACATAGACATTTGACATGGATATTTGACATAGACATTTGACATGGATATTTGACATAGACATTTTGACATGATTTACATCTTGACATGAACTTCTTACATTGGTTGGTTTGGTTTGATTAAGTGATTAAGTAACGATGCGTGTGTAATATGATACAAGCATGGTGGATACGCCGCTGGTACTTCCTATATATAAGTGTTTGTATGGTATTACATGTCGTAACGTTATTTGAATCATTTCAGTTTGAGACATAGAACATTTCATACAAATAACATACTTTTCACAAGACATTGATTTATAAACAACTTATCTTATGCAAACACATTTTACTTGGTTATTCATTTAACCTTACATTTATTTATACTTATCATCTGATCTTACCGTTTTTCAAATGATTTAAAAGACAAAGAAAATAACAAGGTTCATGACTAAACATTTTCTCAAACATAAGTCATGAATCTTATTTTCACAAAACCTATGTATCTCACAGGCATTTTTATGCTGACGTACCTATTTTCACATGTGTTTTTTCAGGAGCTGTTGCATAAGATGTTCAAGATACACATAGACAGACTTGGGCTTTAGTGACAATAAAAGATGCAAGACTAGTTAATTATGTTGTATTTCTTTGTTTGTTAAGACATAGTAACACTTTTAATCTATAAAACGAAACTTCAATATCCATGGTTGTGAAACATTAATTCTGTTACAACACTCCCCGATGTTTCTGCCACGTTTTTTATGTTCTACGTGGTCGGGGTGTGACAGAAAAGATGGTATCAGAGCCAATGGTTATAGGGAATTAGGTTATTAGTAATGCTTTGACTTAGTCTATAACCTTCTTAGGACCCTAACGCGAGTTTACTTGCGTTTAGTCATAAAACAATACCGTCACCTATCCTTAGGTGACGACCACAATAAGAACATGAATTTCAAAACCGCTTTGAAAACTAATCATCTGTTCTAGGATGATTGATTACTAGGTTTTGAACCCTTTTGAGTTTTCAAAATCTCGTCAAGGTTTTGGGTTTTAAATAATGTGAACACGTGCAAACTGGAAGGGTGAATGCCTGTATTCTGGGTTTTCTGTCTAGGCAAGCACTTCGTATACATCTCATCAGACGCGAGACCAGTTGTGCTTACCTGGGAATTCTTGGGATGAGTGTTCACTTATAGGCGAGCATGTCTTCGCGATACATTATTTTTGACCCATTTACTTTGATCAGTCACCGTCTCATTTGTTTGCCTTAGGTAACAAACAAATGATCGCAATCTTCATGCGTTATCATTCTGTTTTGATTGTCCAATAATCTTTCACCTGTTTCTCCCTATGCCTTTCTTTTTCTTCAAGAATGTCTCTTCATCACGATGACGCCCAGATATCTGAGCAAGCAGCCAAAATTCGCTCAGCGAATAGGCGAAGTAGTCCTGAAGACTGTTGAATTAGCTACTGCCATGTATCATCTCCAGGATGAAGCCACTCAAGAGTCACCAAGACAGGCAGGACCTAGTCAGGCGACAACACTATCAGCCAAGAAACCAATCGAGGAATCAAAGACCATGGATGAACGATCCCCTAAGAAGTCAAAGAAGCGAAAGGCTTCTCAGAACTTCGCCATGGTCGCTCACGATGGTAAAGCAGTCCCTAACCAACCAGCTCAACCCCCTGCTAGGTGTGTATGGCTTTTCCTATGATACCTACATCAAGGAACTATGTACCTTACAAACTACTCTTGTGATTTCTCTCTTTCAAATGATTGCTCATGATTCCCTCAAAAATTTTAAGTACTCGTTTCACTCTAAGAAATGAAGTACAAGAAATAAAGTGAAATTATGAGTAATCGTGCTTTTTGCACATCTGTACTTTGAATCCTTGGTTAGATAACTAAGGGTATTTTCAAATCTCATACCCATTACGTTATGATTTTTCGCCATACACAGTACAAGTATTTCAAAACAATCTTCATGATCTCAAAACATTTCATATAGTTTGAAAACAATTTTTTTAGATGCATTGTCTATGTTATTTCAAAAACATTGGCCATGTATTCAAAACCAACCTTCTTAATTTCAAAATATTTCATATAGTCTGAAAACAATATTAACACAGTACATTTTCTCATCAAGTGCATGATTTCGAAAAGCATCATTCATGTCTTTCAAAAACCTTATACATAATTTCAAAAAAATTCATCTCTCATGATTTTAAAACATTTGTAAATATATCTACCTAATACACCTACTTTATGATTTCAAAAAGTATTATATATAAGGTTTCAAAAACGTTAAACACATTTTTCTTAAAAGAACCCCATGCATAGTTTTTCAAAAATATTTTCCTCATACATTGACTTAACCTTCAAAATCCTGCTTCATATGTCGCCTTGGCATATCTAGCATCTCAATTTCATAAGCATTTTTACTTCATGTTTTGACATAAGCACGTCCAGTGCAAGGTATCAAAACATCTTCAACTTCTAAAATCCATAAGGGATCTTTTTATCTTCACAATTAGATCCTTGTGGATGATCATCATTCAAATCTGAGTCCTTAATTGGATTCCTTATTTACCTAAATTCGAACATTTCGTTTCCTTATAATCGAAATCGATTTTTTTCTTTTAAAGATCTTTCTATCTTTATAGTTAGATTCTTGATAATGTTTAAAGTACCAAATAAAATCCACGAGATGGATTCCTAGTGTGCTTTAAATACATGTACTCTGTTAGCAGAACAAACTTCTAGTTAAACAATTTTGTGGTTATGTGACTATGTGTTTATTCATCTCATGTTTTCTTTTATGCATTTTTGTGTTTTTAATACTCTGGATATTCGTTATCCAAATCCTCGCAGGATCTTTCATATCTTCATATGAGAGATTCGTAGCAGGATATTCAAAAGGTACTACCTTAAATCCTTAATGGGCTTCTATGTAATAGTAAAGACCCTTGGATTATATAGTACTGCTCCATGATTCATTAGAGACCCTTTAGTGGTCTAATCAAAAAGATTGATTCACAATTTGGTTAAAGATCGACATCTAGTGATGTAGTTGGACAGACTCCTTGATAGTCTATTTAAATCATTTATTGATTTAGTCTAAAGGACTCTATGGCGGTCTAAGTCACGGTCATCACAGGATTGTTCATTTGGTTTTACCCTACACATTATAAAATAGACTGTGTGAACTGTGCAAGGAATTCTCTAATTATGTATGCGCACATAATTATGAAATTTAGTGCACAGAAATCCAGTAAGGTTTATTATGTGAAAGAACCGATAGCAACAACAATAACAAAATGAGGACGATGTAATGGAGGTACGGTGGACGCACCAATGACGCTTCATATACTTGTATATAAGTGTCCCTCTTACATTACAAACATAATGTTATTAAGGTTACTAGAAGTTCAAGAACCCTAACCAATGTTGTTTGATCTTTTCAACTTCATGTTTTAAACTCTCACAAGTTTCCTCTAAATAAATTTCGGGACGAAATTTCCTAAAGTAGGGGAGACTGTAACACCTGTGCCTCCACGGCCATCAAAAAAATACCGAACCAATGAAATATTATATTTCATACTTGGGATTTGTAAAAATATGTGTATCATTTTGCACATATCAATTCTCGTTCAATTCCAAACTCTAAATTCACTTTCTAGAAGGTTATACGCGCACCGATGCGTAGATATAACCAGTTTAATGCAACAAACACTCCGGAATAGTGAAATAGGCTTAACATACCTTAAATAACCTTTACATAACTTAGAAATAAGTTTTGAAGGCTTTGGTATGGCAAAACCAAGTTAATTCGCTTACAGGGACTAAAGTTGACAAACTGCGAAAGTATGCCAATTTGAACTGTAACAGACATTCCGGAACATGACCATAAGTTAAACATACCATAAATATCCTTTACATAGCTTAGAAATAGGCTTTGAGGGGTTCGGTGTGCTAAAATAAACTTTTGTGTCATTCAGGGACTAAAAGTGTCAAAAAGTGCACAAGTTTGCATTTTCGCGCATAACTTACGTTCTGAATACATCTGGACATCCAAAAATTTATGTAAGCATGACTACATTATATTTTAGTGTTCGCCATAAGAAAAATCCATTCGTCGCGTCATTTGGATCGTTTTTCGCGCTTATGCGCATTCCGTCGTAATTAAGCGAACATCGCGTTCGTACGACCAAACGAACCATCATCCGGCATATTTTTGAACATGTTTCATGTCCACAATGTTTAGGCAACATTTTAGGGCCTTAAAGTTGGCTTTACGGGCCTTGGAAGTGTCGGGAATGGCCTTAAACACGTGCAGGGACTGAAACTGTCAATTCTGCAAGAAGTTTGCTGATCAGACAGCCAGGCGGCCCGCCTCAGTTTCTGTATATCCTTAGGCGGCCCGCGTCAGTCTTCTGGACCAGATTAACTGCATTAACAGCTGTTTGCAGCTGTTTTAACCACAACCACACACTCACCACTTGCCAAATCAGTTGATAAGGATGGTTTTTAACCACCATGAGTTTCCAACACTTGTACGGCTTGGATTAAGGCACGATATTCAACAAACGATCTTAACGGTTACCCGAAAACTATAAATACCCCACCCCCCTTTGTTCATAATCACTAGAAACTTGATTTGAGAAACTCTAAGTTGAAACATTTGTTTCATACCTGAGATTTTTGAATCGAGTTTAGCATTCGGGCACCCTTCGTAAGTATTCTTTCGTTCTTTTCCTTATTTTACTGCTTTTCGAGTCAGAAAGTCAAACTTTGTTTGACTTTCAGCGTTGACCAGTAATGGTCAATGCGAAGTTCATTAGAACTTCGCAACGTGATTGTAATCACGATGGTCATAGTCCCTTGGGACTATGCCTACTGATTACCACGTTGTCTAGGGTCGTAGGGTAAGCGATCTAATAAATCGCTTATACCTCGAACCCGACCCAGTTTGGTCGATCATTAGGATCCGACCAAATACATTAGGTGACCATAGTGTAGGGAATAACCTTCCAAGGTTAAACCCTATGGTCACATCGTTTAAGTAGTTGTATGATAGGTAGTTTATATGCCTTAGGTAAATTACCAGAATACCCTTTTCATGTATAATTGGTAATTAAGCATATGTAACCTAAACTTTTGTCACATAACTGATTATGTAACATGTTTAGGCATATAACACTTGTCATAGGACTAGTTAGGCGGTCCGAACGCGTTTCACGCGAACGACGCGTTAAAGTAGCATAAGCTACCTAAACGGGTCGTAATGGGTCGTAAGCAGTTAGGTTAAGTTTCATTTAGTATGTAGGCTTTGTTAAACCATATCACACGAGTCTCTACACTCGTTTGGTTTACGAAACCTCATTCTACCCGATCTTCCGATCTAGGTCCGGTTAATTAACATAGTTACCTATATTAGGTGCCGTTTGATATCCGCCATCTCTAGCATTGTTTGGTTGTTACTCAAGGACTTCTGAGCAATCTCAAGTGAGTACATAGACCCCTCTTTTACTGTTTTCCAAACTGTTTTGGGGTGAAACACATGTGCCTACTTGTTACTTTCATGCTTTCCTGTTTTCGCATCATATACTGCTATGTTCGTTAGTACATTATAGTACATGATCTCATTGTGTTTTATGCTATGTATGTCCATTTAGTTCATACTTAGTACATCGTTTTACATTTACATTTTATGCTATGTATGTCCATTGCGTGCATACTTAGTACATTGTTTTCATCACCTGCTTACATTTTGGTATGACATTTGGTTTGTTTACATGGGACAATACATTCATTAACACCGATCATGCCGTTCGTTAGTAGGTAGTGGTACCATAGGAATTGACAACTCCCGTTCCGGACGTCCCAGGGAAAGGGGATGAAAGGAATGACCGAATTCGTTGATATAAGACAGATAGACCTTTAATTTATTTAAAGGGTTTATCACCACAGTCGCCAGGCTTGGATGTATGCATTTTCACAATACCGCATAAATGTTCATATTAAATATTTGCATGCATTTACACAAAACATAGCTTTGATTTAAACCAAGTTTTACTTCAATACTTTGTTTTTGTGCATATGGTTTAGTTGAGACCTTTCACTTGCCATACATGACATTTTGACATAGACATTTGACATAGACATTTCGGCATAGACATTTTAACATGATTGACATTTGATCATGCATTTCCCACAAAACATAACTTTGATTTAAACCAAGTTTTACTTCAATACTTTGTTTTTGTGTATATGGTTTAGTTGAGACATTTCACTTGCCATACATGACATTTTGACATAGACATTTGACAGGGATATTTGACATAGACATTTGACATGGATATTTGACATAGACATTTGACATGGATATTTGACATAGACATTTTGACATGATTTACATCTTGACATGAACTTCTTACATTGGTTGGTTTGGTTTGATTAAGTGATTAAGTAACGATGCGTGTGTAATATGATACAAGCATGGTGGATACGCCGCTGGTACTTCCTATATATAAGTGTTTGTATGGTATTACATGTCGTAACGTTATTTGAATCATTTCAGTTTGAGACATAGAACATTTCATACAAATAACATACTTTTCACAAGACATTGATTTATAAACAACTTGTCTTATGCAAACACATTTTACTTGGTTATTCATTTAACCTTACATTTATTTATACTTATCATCTGATCTTACCGTTTTTCAAATGATTTAAAAGACAAAGCAAATAACAAGGTTCATGACTAAACATTTTCTCAAACATAAGTCATGAATCTTATTTTCACAAAACCTATGTATCTCACAGGCATTTTTATGCTGACGTACCTATTTTCACATGTGTTTTTTCAGGAGTTGTTGCATAAGATGTTCAAGATACACATAGACAGACTTGGGCTTTAGTGACAATAAAAGATGCAAGACTAGTTAATTATGTTGTATTTCTTTGTTTGTTAAGACATAGTAACACTTTTAATCTATAAAACGAAACTTCAATATCCATGGTTGTGAAACATTAATTCTGTTACAACACTCCCCGATGTTTCCGCCACGTTTTTTATGTTCTACGTGGTCGGGGTGTGACACATGTGTCCCTAAACAACATGAATGAACTATCGGAAGCCCTCCGAAATTTCACAATCCATACTACTGATATGGATACAGCAGGAATCCAATCCGGTTATCAGGCAGATACCTAGCAGCCACTAGTATTTCAGGCCCAGCCCAAGGAGAAACCAAAACCCAAAAAGAGGAGACGACTTCTGGACTGGAAACGAGGACGAAGGAAGAACCCTGCTGCCCATAGGGTGAAAAAGACGGAGGATCCAAAAGAAAAAGGAAAAGAAGTAGGGGAGAGCTCTGGCCAAGCCCAAGAATTGCCACCTTGGGAAGAACTTGATAGAAAACTGGCCAACTGTGACCTCATCGGACCTGCTGACGAAACCCTTTTCAATTACCCCGCTCAATCAGAACTTCCTGTTAATTTGGAACCTACTATCCCGGACCCAATTGTCAACCCTCAACTTCTTCCAGGAGAATTGGAAGAATGGTGGACCAGCGACTTGCATTTCAAAAATTTTATGAATAACCCCAATGTGTATTTTCCCAAGTTTGAACCTAATCCCTTTCCACCAATGAACCCGGAAAACGTTGCCAAATTACGCCGTTACGGTGAGGAACTGGTGAATGCGGGAAATCGGATTCGAGACATGGGGGAAAAGATCTCTTGGAAATACGACGAGCGGGAGCGTCGTTTCTGAAAAGCAGGATAATAATAGTTAGACAATAATAATATGTGAAAAAAAACCATATATAATAATAATAAAATATTGTATAATAGTACTAAAATAAAACTTCTGTAAAATATTTGTAAATACCAGGTTTCTATGGATGCATAATATATATACATATATATATATATATCTAAATGTCGCAATGTCGACGATTTTGGCTATATGTGTTGACTTAATTGTGTTTGTGATTGCCCTATTATGTTTAATTGCTCTCCACTCTGTGATAATAATTTATGTATATTGTTAATCATTCAGATGGAAAACGCAGTAAACCAATCGGCAAATGAAGTTAACCAAATTGACCCGAATAATGAAGAACAATTTCTCAATAGGCAAGATATAGAAAATATCGTTGCTTAGGGAATAGCCAACGCTATCCCAGCAATCGTCGCTGCTGCTAGAAATCCCGTTGAACCTTCCCAAGCAAACCACAGCAAACGCACCTGCGATGATAATTTCAGTAAGAGTGTGAATGGAGGCGGCGATAATAATAATGTGATTCAAGCCCATTACTTAAGAAAATGAAAGTGGCAACGACTGGTTGCACTTACAAAGAATTTCTTGCCTGTAAGCCAGTCGAATTTGCAGGCAATGAATGGGCGACTGTCGCACTACGTTGGTTGGAAAAGACCGAAGCTGTAATTAAAATAAGTAAGTGCGCAGAAGAGGATAAGGTGATGTATGCATCCCACATTTTCAGGGAAGAGGCGTTGGAATGGTGGAACACAGTGTTGCAAGCCAAAGGAAGTGACGTGGCTTATGCCATGAGCTGGGAGGAATTTAAGGGATTGGTAGAAAGAAAGTTTTGTCCCTCCTACGAGAAGGAACAGATGACAAATAAATTCCTAAACCATCGGATGTTGGACGTCGACTGTCGAGGGTATACTTCGAAATTTTTCGAGTATGCAAGAATTGTGCCAACTCTGGCCTCGCCAGAACCGGTGCTTATTTCTCGCTTCATTTGGGGATTGATTAGCGAGATCCGTGATATAGTCAAGGCTACGAGACCTCGAACGATCGATGATGCGGTCGAATTACCCAACACCTTGACTGACGGAGTGGTGCGTACGAGAGAAGAAAACTGGAAAAAGGAGTTAGCTCAAAGGATTACTCAAGGTTTCCATGGGGGTAATAACTTCAGGAAGAAGGGAACCGGGCAGTTCTCTACCGCTCCATTTTGCAGTAACTGTAAAAGAAAGCATTTCGGGAAATGTATGGGGTACTGTAATTTCTGCAAAATTCCGGGGCACTAAGAGGAGGAATGCAGGAAGAAATCCATGATCTGCTACAATTGTGGAGAAACAGGGCACTTCAAGCCAGATTGCCCAAAATTGATTAAGCCAGCAGAAGACAAGGCCAAACCTGCCGAAGGAACTAATAAAAAGAATGCAAGAACCTTCCAACTGACAACGAAAGAAGCAGATCTGATTCCGGATGTAATAGCTGGTACGTTTCTTGTACATGACGTTTACGCAAAAGTATTATTTGACTCTGGTGCAAACCAAAGTTTTATAAATACTTCATTCTGCCAAGCTCTTAAGCAACCTTTAACCAAACTTAGACAAGTTTTTACGGTAGAAACGGCAGAAGGAAATTCTGTTAATATAGATAAGGTGCTCCAAGAAGGAAAAATAGAACTCTCAGGCCATCAATTTTCTGCAAATCTTCTACCTATGAATTTAGCAGGATTCGATGTCGTGTTAGGAATGGATTGGTTAGCAGCCAACCATGCTCGAATCCTATGTGACCAAAATTCTATAGAAATTTATACACCCACAGGAGAACTAATTCAGGTTGCAGGAGATAAACCGCGTAAACCAACGAAGTTCATTTCAGTAATGAAAATTGCTAGTTATGAACGAAAGCAAGGAATAGTGTATATGATTTCAGTAATCATTAACACTAAAAGCATGAAACTTAAGGAAATCCCAGTAGTATCAGAATACCCTGAGGTATTCCCGGAAGAGCTACCTGGGCTACCACCAGATAGGGAAGTAGAGTTTAGAATCCATCTAATTCCTGGAACGACACCAATAGCTAAGGCACCTTATCGGTTAGCACCTACAGAAATGTTAGAACTGAAAAAGCAGCTAGATGAATTATTAAGCAAAGGATTTATACAACCTAGTTCATCCTCTTGGGGAGCACATGTGTTGTTTGTGAAAAAGAAGGATGGTTCGATGCGGATGTGTATCGACTATAGGGAACTGAATAAGGTTACAATTAAAAATCGATACCCATTACCTAGGATTGATGATCTCTTTGATCAACTTCAGGGAGCTAGATATTCTTCCAAAATAAATTTGCGATCCAGATACCATCAATTTAAGGTACAAGAAGAAGACATACCTAAAACTGTTTTTAGGACTATGTATGGTCACTACGAGTTTACAGTTATGACATTTGGATTAACAAATGCTCCTACAGCATTTATGGACATGATGAATAGAATCTGTAAGCCGTATCTGGATAAATTTGTAATTGTCTTCATCGACGATATACTTATTTATTCCAAAAGTCAGGATGAACATTGTAAACATCTGCATGCACTCTTAACCCTGTTGAGAAAGGAAAAGCTTTATACCAAATTTTCGAAATGTGAATTTTGGCTGCAAGAGGTGCAATTTTTAGGACATATGCTGAATCACAAAGGCATTCACGTAGATCCCTCCAAGATAGAAGCGATCACCAATTGGAAGGTCCCGCAATCAGCTACTGAAGTTAGAAGTTTTCTAGGATTAGCTGGGTATTATAGGCGCTTCATTAAAAATTTCTCTAAGATAGTTGTTCCATTAACCAAGCTAACCTGCAAAACCGTTAAATTTGAATGGGGACCTAAGCAAAAAGAGGTCTTTAAAATTTTAAAGCAAAGGTTAACAAATGCCCCGATTCTTGCCTTACCAAAAGGTACAGAAGACTTTGAAGTCTACTGTGATGCCTCTAAGCTAGGCCTAGGTTGTGTATTAATGCAACGCAAAGGGTTAATTGCATATGCAACAAGACAATTGAAAAAGCACGAAGAGAGTTATACAACTCATGACCTAGAATTAGGAGCAATCATTTTTGCCCTTAAGATTTAGAGACATTATCTGTACGGAAGTAAGTTTACTATCTATACAGATCATAAGAGTTTAAGGTATATATTTGGACAAAAAGAATTAAACATGAGGCAAAGGAGATGGATGGAGATTTTAAGTGATTACGACTGTGATATCCTATATCACGAAGGAAAGGCCAATGTGGTAGCCATTGCCCTAAGTCGTAAATACCATGAGAAACAAAGACGAGTTCGTGCTCTTAGATTGAATCTACAATTGGATTTAAAGGAACAATTGAAAAAGATTCAGGAAACAGCAATCAAGGATGATGCTGAAGGAATGAAAGGAAGGATAAGCGAATTAGAGCAAGGGACTGATGGAATTTGGAGATTCCATAAGAAACGAATTTGGGTACCTAGACAAGGAAACTTAAGAGATAAGATATTAGAGGAAGCTCATAAATCTAGGTATACGATGCATCCTGGTAATAACAAGATGTACCAAGATTTATAGAATAACTTCTGGTGGATAGGAATGAAAAAGGACATAGCTAAATACGTTACTAAGTGTCTAACTTGTTCGCAAGTTAAAGCAGAACACCAGAAACCCTTAGGTTTACTTCAACAATTAGAAATGCATGTATGGAAATGGGAACTAATAACAATGGATTTTGTTACTAAGTTACCCAAAACCAGGAAAGGTAACGATGCAATCTGGGTGATTGTGGATCGATTAACCAAATCATCTCATTTCCTACCAATGAAGGAAACCTTTAGCATGGAAAGATTGGCTAAGTTGTACGTAGACGAGGTACTATCCCTACACGGAGTCCCACTCTCCATTGTATCAGATAGGGATAGTCGTTTCACTTCGCATTTCTGGACAAGTTTCCAAGAAGCAATGGGAACACGATTAAATTTAAGTACTGCATACCATCCCCAAACCGATGGACAAAGTGAAAGGACTATCCAAACTTTAGAAGACATGCTCAGGGCATGTGTTATAGATTTCGGTGGAAATTGGGACGACCATTTACCATTAATAGAATTCTCATATAACAATAGTTATCACACAAGCATCAATGCTGCCCCATTCGAAGCACTTTATGGACGAAAGTGCCGAACTCCAGTATGCTGGGCAGAAATAGGAGAAAGTCAATTATCAGGTCCTGCGATTTTACAGGAAACCACCGACGAGATAACTCAGATCAAAGAAAGACTGAAAATGGCTCAAGACCGTCAGAAGAGTTATGCAGATAATCGACGTAAGCCATTAGAATTTCAAGTAGGAGACAAGATAATATTAAAAGTTTCGCCTTGGAAAGGGGTAGTTCGATTCGGTAAGAAAGGAAAGCTAAGTCCAAGATACATAGGACCATTTACCGTTACCCAACGAATCGGACCAGTTGCCTATCGATTACAACTACCAGAAGAACTAGCTGGGGTACATGATGTGTTTCATGTATGTAATCTTAAAAAGTGTTTATCTGATGAATCACTGGTAGTACCTCTTCAAGACATAGAGGTAAATGAAAAATTGAAATTTGTGGAGAAACCTCTTCGAATAGAGGACAGAAAGGTTAAGTTCCTCAAACACAAAAGATTGGTACTGGTTAAAGTAAAGTGGGATTCAAAAAGAGGACCTGAGTATACATGGGAGCTGGAATCGGAAATGAAGCGAAAGTATCCTCACTTGTTCCAGTAAATCTCGAGAACGACATTTTAAATAAGGTGGGGAGGATGTAAGGACCTGCACAAAAAAATGTCGTAAGTAAAAACCCGAATCCCTAAAATCCTACATTTTATGATAAATCAAGAAAATCAAATTTTAATAAAGTGTCGCGGGCCGCGAAAGATTCAAGGGAAGGCTACGCAGGGCGCGACAGCCATGCAAATCTCT
Organism: Helianthus tuberosus; assembly: GCA_030545235.1. Classification (NCBI taxonomy): domain Eukaryota; kingdom Viridiplantae; phylum Streptophyta; class Magnoliopsida; order Asterales; family Asteraceae; genus Helianthus; species Helianthus tuberosus. Next base: position 82,803,855 of record CM060408.1, on the reverse strand, counting down.
GGATAAGCTTTAAGGCCATGTGTCGTACACGTGGCAGACCTAGGGTGTGACACGGCACCCCTAGCAATAGCTAGGGTGGCCCTCGCGGGCCGCGAAGGGTACTCCTTCCGGTTTACGCGGGCCGCGAGAGACCCAAATTTTAGCTATAAATAAGTCGTACATGGACAGTTCACTGGTGCTCGAAAATTTCCTTCTAAAACCCCATAATCTTCTTTAAAATCACGATCCAAGTAGTGAAACGCTGCTGCATTAACAGGGTAATAACTCGATCACTGCTACGATACAATGTCCAATCGATTGAAACCGATCCGATGGATGTTTAAGTGTTGCCTGAATTCGGGCTATACTTGGTCATTCGTCGTGAGGGTTTTGATCTCGTGAGTTATCGTAAATGTTGTATTAAGTTACTAACCTAGTTTCGTTTGCATTATTTAACTAGGTTACCAGGCTTAATCAGTAGGCAGACTCTGTCCACTTAAACTTGCGATGTGAGTCATTCTGGTTTTATCAAAGTTGCTTTGTAAAACCCTAAATGTTTTCTAGTTATATTTTACAGGGATTAAGTCTTTGTTATCTTAAATTACTGGCAGTAAGTGGGGTATTGTGCACATTACTGTTGTTTTATTACTTTTAGGAGAACGGACCTAAACAGTGATACACGTCACTTTTGGGTGAACGGACCCAATGGTGATATGACCACAGTCACAGATCCGGTCGAGTGACAACTGGACTAGATAATTATAAGATAGGAGCAATTGTAATCGCTCTTAATACTGTAAATTATGATAATGTGTCATTTATTACAAATTGAATGACTCGCCAGTATTTCCCGCTGATAAAAATCTTTTTAAACATGTTTCAGGTGATTTATTGTGAACAAGGAAAAGTGCCGCATAGCACTCCCGCTTGAATGAAGTGGCTCAGTAAATAAATAAACATGTTGTTGTAATCAGGGGATCTCCCAGTGAAATCCCTCTATTGTAAAATACGGGGTTTATCCCAAAATTATAATAAAATAATCAGGTGTTTTCAGTATAACTGATCCTATTAAATTTTCCGCTGCCAAGTCAACCACCAATACCACGGGTTTCTGTCCCGCGACTTCGGGACCGGGTAAAACCGGGTCGGGGGCCGTGACTATTTTGATTATATTTAAATTTGATTTACTTTTGTTTAGATATATGAGTCATATTTTAGGAGTATTTTGTTTCTTTGAGAACAAGTTAAAATAGTCTTATAAATAAGATTAGCTTTTGTAGAATAGTAACCAAGTTTTAAAATTGTTCCAATTAAGTTACTCAAGCTTCAAAAGTGTTCCAAGCAGGTTACTCAACATTCATTTTCATTAAAATTAAGGGTTTTTTCATCCATTTTATAGCTAACCGTGGTGATGTGGATTTTTGTTTCTTTTTTCCCTTTTATTTGATGCTACCATCGAGTGATGAGGTGGATTTTAACTTGTTTTTTTTATTTTTAATGTAATTAAAGTGTTTTTTTATTTTTAATAAATATAATTTCATATATTAAATTGATCCTACTCCAACATCTTATGCTTTATTTTTTTAGGACACATTGAAAAAGGGACATGGCTCGATTTGAATGTTAAGTTATCTAATTGTGACAAAAACAATATAAGTGACCTAATTAGAACACTTTTAAAACTTGGTTACTATTATGTGACATTTTCCTTACCCGCATCTGATTGAGTATAAAAAAGAGTTGTGGCCGAGTTGTTAACCCATATCTCTGTGTTGGTGCATTTATTTGATTCATTTGTTTGACAATCTGGGCCAATAACTAGTATCGGAGCTAAGGTGTAGCTCATATCAGACAGTGAAGATCAAGAAACGGTTAAGAACGAAACGCGAGCCAGGATTGAAATCTTTTGTTGAAGTCTTCTTTTACCAAAGTGCCTTACCAACAGCACCACCATAGTGCAGCTACACCACCGCCACACTCGCTCAAACAATTGTGTTTAAAGATTTTGATGCGCCTCCTTTCATCAACGCTTGGTAGCCCCTCTCCTCAGCGTTTTTCAAGTCCTGGTCAGAATACGACTTCACACGTCCATGTGTGCTTGTTTTTCGATTCGGTAAAGTTTTTCGTTCAAATCTAGTTCAATTTCGTTCGTACGTAGAAATGGATATAGAAGGTTGATCATGGTTGGAAGACTAAAGGCATATGAAGAAAGAAATAAGTTCAAGATTGTGAATGAAAGTTCATTCCAAAGTCAGCTCTTGTTCCTAAATCTGAAATGAAAGTTGATAAGTACCAAGTACGTGGTAGAGGATGTGAAAGATCTAATGGAAGAGAGAGAAAGAGTCCAAGATGGAATAATGAACATGATAATGATCAGGGCAAACAGGGTCAAAACAAAAGGAGAAAGAACCCAGATGAATGGCAAGATAGTCAAAAGACATTGAGATGCTACAATTGTGATAATATTGGGCACTACTCGAGTGAGTACAAAGCACCAAGCTAAGGGAAAGAAGAAGTGATTGTGAAAAGGACGGAAGATGAAGATGATTGTGATCCCTCCTTGTTTATGGTGTCCTATTCCATTGAGAAAGTAAGTTTGTATAAAGAATAGGTTATCCCAGGAATATTTGAAAAGGATGGAAAATAAGAAGGAACTTGGTACTTAGACAAGGGTGCAAATAACCACATGTCTAAAAAGAAAGAATTCTTCACTACTTTGAATGAACAAGTTTCGGGTCAAGTAAACTTTGATAATGGATCCCTAATTGAAATCAAAGGTAAAGTGAGTTTAACCATGGTAAGTAAGAATGACAAAAAGAAAACGTTATGTGATGCTTCCTACATACCTAAGTTAAAAACCAAACTTCTTATTTAAGGGAAGTTCAGTTTGGAATAATTCCAAAGTATTTGTTTGGAATTCATGAAAGTATTGGTCATGAACGAGTTGACGAGAAAAAGCAAGTCGAGAAAGAAGGTAGCAATGTGGCTTTAAAGTTGAACATGGAAGGAACGAATGCTAAGTTTCCATTCTTTCATTTGATTAAAATATAAGAAAATGCTCATGGGTTTTCCACTTGTATATATCTTCGTGTTAGTTCGTTTGTTTGATTCAGTTGCTTGACCATTTGGGCATTCTACATCGCAACAAATGGCTCAAACTAACAATCCTATTAGCAACAAATATTTCCCCATGTGATATCCATATAACTCTTCCTAACCGTGGTTTGACATAAATTTCTTTAGTTGTCCATCTTAAGAATTACCTAGTCTTTGAAGAAATGACATTGAAAACATATTATAGTTCTAATATGATGGATTAGAGCTAGAAAATACATCACCACTTGACAAGAAACCTTCCATCCCACAAATCTTAAAACTCAACACAATGTCCCCAACAATGTTTTGAACAATCCCATCTCTAGTAACATCCAACAAAGAGGCAAACCCAACCTTCATGTCTCTTAGAACAAACTTTGTCACAAATACACATGCCTTTCCAAATAAGTCATGCCATGAGTTCGTTATCAAGTTCATCCATATGTTCATGCAGTTTTCACCAAACCAGTGACACTCATTAACATATAATTATATTTTTTAACGTTATGCACCAAAAAAATTAGGACAAGCATACTGTTATGGGTGATTTTCTGCTCATATATCCCGACTGATATGCTGACTTTGTTTGTTTTATTATGACCAGGATGCTGGATCAGGATATTAGTAACATCCTGATACGATATCCTGATAGTAACTAATTAACTCACGTGCAGATTATTGGAACAAGTCTCTAACGTCAAGTGGACTTCTTCTCCTCAAGACTTGGGCAAATTAGTTGGATTATGGACGTTGAAGCCGGAAGACGTGGACTACAACGTCCACATATGGAATATTCGCCGAATCCCGGAATAATAGGATAGTTAGTTGGTTTCTTTTTACTATAAAAGGGATTGATCGGATCAGATTAGGGACACACAATCTTTCGCACACTCTTTCTCTCTAACTGCAAACACGCACAACACACTTACATTTGTATTCAAATTGCATTGTAACACTTAGTTGATCCGCATCATATCCTGCACTGTATCCTGACATTTGAAGTAATAAGAAGAACAAGGAAGCTGCGATTGTCAGCTCCCGAGGTTTTGTGCCGGCGATCTAGATTGATCAAGGGCTTTCCTCGTACATCCTGTGTCACCCTTTACATTTTCGCTCATTGTTTGATCATAGATACAGCTCAATATCCTGAGCCGTATCCTGAAAACTGTTTTTGCAAACAAATTAACTAGCATATTTTCCACACATTTTCTTAGCACACTACCTCACTTAACTAATTTGATCACTTAATTGCTTCGGTAATTTTTGACCAAAACAATTTGGCGCCCACCGCGGGGCAAGTGGTGCTACTTCTACTAAAAGCTTTTGCAAAATCATTACTTGGTTTTCTATTTTCAAAACTTTTTGCTACACTATTTTCAATGGCCTTGAGATCAAACATGAACTCTTCCACCGTGTCTGCTACAACCTCTGCAACAATTGGTTCGGTGCTTCCACCACCTCCTCCGAGAACGCAAGCCTCTTCACAAGGAACTGAAATTCATGTGGCTCGGGATGTTATCCCCGCTCGCAATATTCAGGGATCTGGTCCTGTTTTGGCTTCTAATGAAGAAATTCTAAATTTGTTTGGTAGTGTATAGGAACAGATGAGGCAACAGCAGGAAACTAATCAGATGCTGATGAGAGAGATACAACTTTTGAAATCCAGCTCAAGTAGGCCTACTGAGGATACTGTCACTCCCTTGCAAACCAGGGCTTTGAACTTCAGTTCTGCAGTTTACACTGAGGATAACTGGGGGAATATTGTGCCTAGCCATTCCCAGAATCATACTCCTGAGATACCCTCTTCAGTCAGAGTGTCAACTGTGAGAAGCTCAGGATATGCTTCAGGATATGGCCAGAATTCTTAGACTGGTAATGTATCTAATAATAATAATACTCTTGCTACTAATGGTGTTGGATCTTTGCGGGATGCAGGTATGACATCAGCATTTTCCAGGGAGCTTCAAAAATTGAAGGACATGATATCCAGTGTACCTTGCGTGGTCCAACCAATTCCAGAAGTGTCCCAAGATAGCCACAGGATATCATGGTTCGCGTATCCCATCTGTGATGCTGAAATCCCAAAAAGATTTCAGACCCCCAACATGAAACTCTATGATGGAACTACGGATCCTTATGAGCATATTGCCCAGTATAGGGAAAGGATGGAAATCAACCCTATCCCTCCGGATCTCAAAGAAGCATGCCTATGCAAGGGTTTTGGTTCTACCTTAACAGGATCAGCCTTAAAATGGCTCTTAAATGTTCCTCCTCACTCAATTACTTCATTTGCTCATTTAGTTAATTTATTTAATAGCCAATTTTCTTGCAGCCGAAGTTTTGAAAAACTAACTAGTGATCTTTACAGGATAACTCAAGGACCTCAGGAATCCATGAGGGATTATGTGAACAAATTTAGTCGGGAATCCTTAGATATCCCGCATCTTGATGCTGCAACAGCTGTGCAGGCTTTCAAGATGGGGTTGCAAAAAGATTCTCAATTTTACCAAGATCTTGTAATGAATCCCTGCAGGAATCTGGATGAAGCTCGTAACAGGGCTTTAAGATATATTCGGCTGGAGGATGACAGAACAATGCAAGAGAGGATGAATTCGTCCACAACCTATGAGTCGACCAACAGGAAATCAGAATCCTCATATAAACCATATCGCTATAAGCCATATGGCAGAAATGACAGCAAAAAAGTGAATGCTATTGAAGACGAGGATCCTGAGGAGTATCCTGAAGTGTCTGAATATTGTTTTTCTGTTAATATACCTGAATTGATTTATGCTATGCAGGGTTTTGGAGACAAAGTAAGATGGCCCCGGAAGAATTAGCAAAAATTTAATTGGAAGGATAAGTCCAAATGGTGTGCCTTCCACGAGGATTTCGGACATGTTACTGAGGATTGCATCGCTCTAAGGAAAGAAATAAGCTATCTCTTGAGCAAGGGATATCTTAAGGATCTCCTGGGAAGAAAGAAGAATAAGGGTCAGGATACTGAGAAGGATCCTGAACGGGCGGCATCACCTCCTGCGGATGCCAAGATAATTAATTTCATTTCAGGAGGATCCGACATTTGCGGGACATCATATTCTGCGGCAAAAAGGCATGCGAAGGAAGCTAAGGCAGAAAGGGGAGATAAGCCAACCAGGATGTCAACCCTCACAACTGACAAAGTGATCACGTTCGATAACGATGACAGGGATACTGTCCAGGATCCTCATCATGATGCTTTGGTAATAACGTTATATGTTGCTAACCATTGTGTGCGCAGGATACTGGTGGATAATGGCAGCTCCGTCAACATAATTCAGCTGGAAACGTTGAAGAGGATGAATGTATGCCCGATGGATATTACTTCGAAGTCTACTGTGCTCGTTGGTTTCAGTGGAGAAGCCAGGAATACCGTAGGAGAGATAAAGTTGCTCGTGTATGTTGAAGGGGTCAACTCAATGCAGCGCTTTTGTGTCATGGACTCTTTATCATGCTATAATATTATATTAGGTAGGCCTTGGATCCATGATATGAAGGCTGTGCCGTCAACCTACCATCAATGCATCAAGATCCCTACCCCTTGGGGAGTTGTCAAGGTGGAAAGTGATCAACAGGAAGCAAAGGAGTGTTATTCTTCTTCGATGAAATCCTCAATAAAGCCTAGTGCAGCATAGCAATTAAAGATGCGAGGCCAGGATATCATGGAGGCTTCAGAATAGGATGTAAAGAAAGTTATCCTGGATCAGGATAATCCGGATATCTCGGTGCTCGTAGGAACCAATATCCCTCAGGATATTGAAAACCAATTGACTAACTTTTTGAAATGCAGGATGTCAACATTCGCATGGAAACACGAGGATATGACAGGTATTTCCAAGGATATTATAACTCACAAGCTCCGAATTGATAGGTCTTTCAAGCCTGTCCAACAGAAACGAAGAAAATTTGCTCCAGAACGGAACACTATCATTCAGGAGAAAGTTGAAAGATTATTAAAGAGCAAGATGATTAGGGAAGTGAAGTTTCCTAAATGGCTTGCAAATGTAGTTGTGGTGCAAAAGAAAAACGGGAAATGGAGAGTCTGTGTAGATGTTTTGGTCAAAAATTACCGAAGCAATTAAGTGATCAAATTAGTTAAGTGAGGTAGTGTGCTAAAAAGTGCGTTGGAAATATGCTGGTTAAGTTGTTTGTAAAAACAGTTTTCAGGATACGGCTCAGGATATTGAGTTGTATCTACGATCAAACTATGAGCAAAAAATAAAGGAAATGACACGAGATGTACGAGGAAAGCCCTTGATCAATCTAGATCGCCGGCATAAAACCTCGGGAGCTGTCAATCGCAGCTGCCTAGTTCTTCTTATTACTTCAAATGTTAGGATACAGTGCAGGATATCGACCAGATCGCTAAGTGTTACAATGCTTTTTTGTGAAAGTGATAATTGCGAGAGAACGAGTGTAAGAGTGTAGTGAGTGTGATTGTGATGTCCTATTTGATCTGATATACCCACCTATTTATAGTAACGAAATACAAACTAAAATTCCTATAAATATGGGATGCTCCCGAATATTCCATTGTTAACGTTGTAGACCGAGTAATGCGGCTTCAACGTCTTCATTTGAACAACTTGGACCGAGTCTCCCGGAGAAAGGGTCTTCGTGAACATTGGGAACCTGGACGCGTACTCCTGCACACAACCCGTTAGTAATCCTGAGGATACCATTCAGGATGTTACCAATATCCTGAATCAGCATCCCGGATATAAACTGATATCACATAATCAAGATATAATCCAATATATTTCTCAGGATATGGGCTCAGAATTTCACCCATAACAATTGTCCCCAAAAAATGTTACCGTTTAGTATCCTGCCACTAACGGTTATATTTTTTACGAAGATCGAGGCAATTTAAGAGATTAGACCCATGATGTGACCGTTTGCAACTGCTCAGCCTACATTTACTCATCACCACCCTATAACTTCTCATCCTTATCCCATTTATTCTTTACCGAAGAGAAAAAGGTAAAAACTTCTCTCTCTTTTTCATCTTCTTCTCTCATTCTTTTCAGCATTCCGGCGAGAATATGATAAGGCAAACAAGTTCAAGTTCCGGCGACTCCGCCCCCACATTCATACAACAGAATCTTCTCCAGGATCCGGAGAAAGAAATATGTACCTTTGATAGCGCCCATTTGTCGGCCCTCAAATCCTCCGGTATCTTCCCGGAAGGGACGGTATTCCGGCCGTTTGACCGGGAAATCCGGTCAGACATGGTTTCCAACGAATGGTTGTGCTTTAGTGCCTTCCCTTTCACCTTAGGGTTACAGTTCCCCTTCCCAGACTTTATCACCGAGTTTTTCAGCATTACAAAAATCTCTTTTAGCCAAACAATGCCGATGCTTTGGCGAGTCTTGTCCGTTCTTGACCAGATCAAGAAGAATCACATCCCTGACCTTTCTGTTCATGACCTCCCCCTAGCATACCGGCTTAGATGCCACGGATCCTGTAGATTTTTGTTTTACTCCACCTCCGGTGAGCCGCTGATACTTCGTGCCACCAGGAACGAAGAGAAATGGCAATCCAAGTTCTTTTTTGTAAAAAGAGACTCAATCCCTGGTGGAACGGAATATCCGGTGAAGTGGTTGAGAAAGGGTAGGATTTAGGGTTTAAGGGTGATCCTGCCTCTTATCCTGTTCCATATCCTGAACTGATCAACTTTATGTTTATTGTTTTGTATACAGCTGATTTTAGGAAGCTTGCACCTCCCCTTGCAGATTCACAGAGGAGGATTGACGCTATTAGACTCCTTCCCGAGACTGAAAGAAGTTTTAACCCGTCTCCACCATCTCCAAGCCCTCTTTCAAGTGCAAACATGTCTGGTAAGGATCTTGCACGCCATCCTGCACACATATTTTCATTTGATATATTTAGGAGAAATTTGTACTCCCTGTATGCAGATTCCAGCAAAGTTCCAGTCTTCCTCGATCTCGATGAGCTTGACAGTTATCCTACTCCAGTCATGGTCAAGAAAGAGACCCCTGCTGCCACCAGCTCCAAGCCGCTCCCGGCTCCTAAGGCCAATCCGAGGACTCGTGCTTCCACCGCAAAAAAAGAGGAAAGGTTCTGAAGTCAGTGCCCCAGGTCCTGAGGGATTCTCATACGAAGAACTCAGCTTTTCTGACTCCCTGGAGCCGATGACATCCTTCCTCAACAAGGTAATATCCTGTGACTATATCCTGCACATATATCCTGATAGGATATCCTAATAGGATATCCTGACTAATATATTTTAACTCATACCTGGAATTTGATGTGCAGGGCCTCCAGCATCTCCTTCACCTTTACAGTGATGCCTGTGGTACTGCTGCACTCCATGAAGCCAGGATTAAACAGCTTGAAACTACTGTTGCCGACCAAGTGCCATTGCTGAAGCGAAAACCTGGCACTATGAGGACAAGCTGAAGAAAGTGACCCAGGATGCTGAGATCAAACTGACCACTGTCCAAATGGAACATGAACAGGCCATGGTTTCTTTCCGGGAAGGAATCAAAGCTTCTGCCATCGTCTCCCTACTACAAGCTCGTATTAAGATGGCCTATGAGGCCAAGGAGACAGGCCTTGTGTGCCCATCCTGGCCGATCGAATCCTGGGTGGCAAAGCTGAAGGATCTTGGAGGCAAGGCTGTGCCCCTTCCTGCTGAAGCTGGTGAATCCTCTAAGGCGGCAGAGGTAGCAGACAAGGTGGTAGACAAGAAAGATGCTGGAACGGATGCTAGGACGGATTCTAGTGAGGATGCTGCTCAAGATGCTGAGGCTGAGAAGGCAGAGAAGGTTGGAGAGGATGCCGCTGTGTAAGGGCATTCAGGTGGGCGATGATGGATGTTTGTGCCAAGGCCAGAGCCCACTTTTTTAAATTTGATCGTTGGTTTGTAACCCCAAGACAATTTACCTTTCTTGCATTTTAAGTTTCCTGCATTAGAACAATATAATGGCCAAAGGTGGAGGGATCCTGAGTTTCAGGACGAAGCCCTTGGTCATCAACGTTAATATGTCCTTTCTTTTGAACAATATAACTGTTGGAGGTGGATAGGCCTTGGTTTGAGGCAAAACCTTCAACTGTTTAGTAAATATAGTATGGGACTAATTGTGCTTTTGGCGGATGGTCCTTGGTTTGAGGTGAAACCAAAAGCACAACTTTTGATATGTTAATAATATAACTTCCTTTTGCCTTTATTTCTGTTGTTACTACTTTAGTGTTTAAACTTTATTTATAAAAATAGTTAAATTTGGACAATCTTGGGAACATATTGCAAGAATATCCTGAGAGATATCCTACTCAGGATTCTGCCTCACAACTTACAAAACTTAAGCTATAAAAAGGAGAGATCATACCAAATACTCCCGGAGAGTCAATTCCATCTTTGAATCACAGGAATGTCCCCAGTGCATAAATTTAAATCCACCTTTCAAATTGTATGATGTATGTCCCCTGTGTTCAACATGGTCATATTTTAGTTTGACTACATAAACCTCAAATATCCTGGGGTAAACCCTTAATATCCTGGAATGAACCTTGATATCCTGGGGATAAACCCTAATATCCTGGGGATAAACCCTTAACATCCTGGGGATAAACCCTGATATCCATGCGCTACAGGCGAGAGTGTATAAACTCCAAGTCTTAGAAAGGTGAAAACCTTTAAACCTTAGAGGGTATGAAAATACCCTTTCGTGAGAGAGGGTGATCAATCCTCATATACCTTTAGGATCCAGGATATAGCCAATAGTAACGAAATTGTCAGCCACTTTTACATGAACTGGTCCCGTTACCTTGAACTATCCCCAGACGACTTGCGCTCCAGGCGGGGTGTTCAAACCCAATTCGAGAGAAAGGTGAATACCTTTAAACCTTAGAAGGGATCAGGATCCCTTAACCGTGAGAGGGGGGGCCAATCCTCTAATCCTTCGAGATACCCTGAGCATGTATCCTGGAGCTATATCCTGAGACATATTCTGCAAAACAGCCTTAAACTAAGGTGGGTGTTAGCTTGGCTAACACCCCTCCGATGCCTAAGTCAGTAATGGGTTCAAGATAATAAACGAATTCAAATATATTTAAGAGAGATAGAGTACATATCATTCTGAGATAGAAATTAAATTCTATTCTTACTTGAAATAGAGCTTTAGGTGTATAGCATTCCAGGATCTTGGTAGCATATCCCCCTCCATACTCATGAGCCGATATGCTCCTTTTTCTGATTCTGATTCAACCTCATATGGTCCTTCCCATTTCGGAGCCAGTTTTCCATCGGCAGGATTAGTGGTATTTTGAAAAGCCTTTCTTAACACCCAATCTCCAACTCTGAACCTTCTAGTCCTTATATTCTTGTTGTATGCTCTGGATATCCTTTGTTGATATGCTGCCATCCTTAACCTTGCTGCATCTCTCGTTTCATCAACGGTGTCCAAATCTTGGCACAAAGCTTCAGGATTCTGCTCAGGATCCCGGAGGATAGATCTTGCAGTAGGTATTACCATCTCTGTTGGGATCACTGCTTCCGCTCCAAACACCAAGGAAAAGGGAGTCTGGCCTGTTGCATTCTTTACTATCGTTCTATCAGCCCATAAAACGAAGGGTAGTTCTTCTGCCCATCTTCCTTTCTTGGCTCCTAATCTCTTCTTCAAGTTGTTGACAATTATCTTGTTTGAGGATTCAGCTTGTCCATTTGCTTGAGGATGTACCGGGGTAGATGTGATCATTTTGATTCCCCAACTTTTGCAAAAGTCAGTGGTCCTCTTGCTTATAAACTGGGATCCATTGTCACAAATGATTTCAGCTGGTACTCCAAACCTGGTCAGGATATTCCTCTTTATAAAGGATACTACTTGGTCTCTGACTTGAACAAATGCTTCAGCCTCCACCCACTTAGAGAAATAATCAGTCATTGCCAGCATAAAGACTTTTCCTCCTGGAGCTTTTGGTAATTTCCCTACTATGTCCATTCCCCATTTCATGAATGGCCAAGGGGAAGCTATAGGTGTTTTGGTCAAAAATCAAGCAATGACAATGTAACCAAACTTTCTGTTGTGGGATATGATGCTTGAATTGATGAACAACAATAAGGATCACTCTAAAACGTAATGAACAAGTGACACGAAGATTTGTACGAGGAAAAAGCCCTTGATCAATGAATGATCTCCGGCATAAAAAACCTCGGGTGATGGAAACTACCGATCACCAACTCAAATTAAACAAGAAATGTAATACAACTCCGGATGATAGCGAGCTAAGTACAAGGATCACTATAGTGTATTGTGTGTAAAAGTGTGTAATCGCCAAGTGAGTTAACGAGAGCTGGTGAGAGCAGTTGTACGAGTGTGTGTGTAGCCAAAAATAACCAAGTGTTTTCTAATTAGCTCGCTACCCCTTTAAAAATAGAAAATATCTACTCTAACTAACATTCCGCAAATCGTGCAAGTCTTCCACGACTCCATAACGTCCATTTTTAGCCAAGCACGTGCGGAATACTTCAAGGAATATACTCCAGGAATATCGCCAAGACCAAGTCCAAATTGATACTCCTGCAAAACAATTTCGAATTCAAAGTAGACAATTGTTAGTACAAGGATCCTTATAGTGATCCATAATCCTGATCCTTAAGCACTTCTGAGGATCACCAGTTCATACAGAAGTAAGGATCACTAAGCCCAACGGCAATTAAGGATCACTGATTACTTAGAAATCCACCCCTAACAATTGCCCCCAAAATATAAGGAGTAATTTTGTAAATAAATGAGTTTTATTTTGTTCTTATCCGCATTTAACCAACGGATAACTAGCCGTTATAATCGGACTAGCCGTTGCGAACATGACATCACTGAGGTGACTATCCTGCAGAATCATCATTATAAATAGGAGTTAGAGATAAAGATCCATCTGCATTTAAAATCAAGAGTAACTCCCTTTAAATTCATATCCGAAGACCAAGCAGGTATTTCTCTTCCTCTTCCTTCTTTACGTTTTCTTTCTCTGCTCCTTCTTTCTTCACCTTCTTCAAGATGATGCTAAGATCCTCACCAGCCAAGGATCATAAGAAGGACAGTCCTCTCAAGAGCCAGGGATCATTAAGGATTCACCGAAAGAAAGATGTTGTTTTACTGATCCACAAATAGACAGGATCCGACACTGCTTTCCGGCGAACACCATTTTCAAACCGTTTGATCCCACCGTTTTAAGCGATCATGTTTCTGAAACTTGGGTAGCTTTCCCAGTCATACCTTTCACAATAGGATATTCGTATCCTTTCCCTGAATTCACCCAATCCTTTTTCTCCCTCACCGGCATCTCCTATATTCAAGCTATGCCAATGATCTGGAGGGTCTTATATACCCTTGAAAGGATCATTGAGCAAGAAGGAATTGACTTGGGAATGTCAGAATTAGCTGAGATGTATGATCTTACAACCTTTGGATTCCACCGATATCTATTCAAGCGTAAACCCGGTGAAGAACATCCCATCTTTAAGGCCACTAAAAATGATACCAACTGGAAACGGAGATTCTTCTTCGTCAGAAGGGATTCTATCCAGGATGGAAAGGATCTGCCAAGGAAGTGGAGCACCCATGGTAGGGTAGAGGATCCTTAGAAGGATCACTGAGTAAGCTCATTTCTGATGATGATTACTAATATGCTTCTGTTTCTTTTGTACAGCTATCACATTCTCGCATATTATTCCTTCGGCTGCCACCAAGGGGAGACTTGCTGCTTTTAGAAAACTTGATCCTGCCACAAGATCATTCAAAACAAACACCCAGGATTCTCAAGAGGTATCCTCAGGTTCTGTCACTATGTCAAGTAAGTATCCTGTACTTTTTATATTTAAATGTTTGAATAAATAGTGATAAGGATACTTATCTATTTTGGGTGTGTAGGCGCTGGAAAATCATCAAGATCTGCCTCCAAATTCAGCGTCACTGAGCTTGACACTGTTCGATCCTCCAAGAAAAAATCTGCTGCTAGCCCTTCCATCGTCATCCCCAAGGCAACCGCTTCGAAGGGAAGAGGTGGAAAGAAAAGGAAGACTTCCGAAGCTGACAACCTATAAGGCCTGCCCCTGATCCGCCATCAATTCCTCGAGTACTTCAATGATGTAAGGATTGCTGACTCAGCTTAGTTATCCTATCCACTTGAGGATCACTTGACTCTAATCTTTACATTGTCTTCTTTGTAGAAATTTGCTGAGATAGAGGACTACGTGGGGAATGTTGAAGGTCTTGAGGAGAAATACTCTGATCTCCAAAAGGTGGCGGTGCTCAAGGATCAGAAAATTGCCTCTCTTGAGAAGGATCTTAAGGATGCCAAGGCTCAGATAGCTACCATTCTGATCAATGTTGATTATGAGAAGCACGAGATCACAGAGGATGCTAAGGTCTCCGCAGCCATTGCCATGTACAAGACCAAGCTACAGATGGCTCAAGAAGCTCAAGATCCCGTTTTTGATAGGAGCAACTGGGACATGGAGGGCTGGAGGGCCAGGCTGGCTGAGTTGGAGGATGATGCTGATAAGGCTGAGGAGGTTCTGGCAATCGAGGCTAGTGGCAGTGGCAAGGATCATGCGAAGGATACTGGAGCTGGAGGGGATGATGATGCAGCGAAGGTGTAGGCTGCTTGAATGGGCGATGAAGGACATTTCTAGACGTAGCCGGAGCCCATTTTTTTTAGTTTGGTTATGGTTTTTGTTTTGATGATGTTTTGATGAACAAAGGTTGGTCTGTACTTAAACAATAGTAATTAGGGTTGAGGATCATGGATGATCCTTTGAACAATAGGTAGGATAATGGGTGGTGGATGGATCCTTTGTTTGAGGGATGAAGCCACTCGTTATCCTTCCGTCTTTAATTTCCTGCACTTGTTAGACCTATGAACAATGGACACCCTTTACCTACCCCAGCGGACGGGCCACGTATTGCTGGTAGATGCTCGGGGTAGGTAATTTTGACAACTTAGAAGGGTTTAATCTTTTGTGAATAAAATAACTTTAACTTTTTGGCTTATCCTGTGTTGATATTTTACTTTCCAAATGTTGTGATGTTTATTTTGTTTAAACTTATCAAGTAGAGAAAAAATATTTAAGAAATGTCCCAAAAAGTTTAGGATATGATCAAAGATCACATAACCCATAATTGACAAGTTCTGAAAAGTAACATAGTTTAAGGATCATAAGTTCAATTGTCAAAGGATAAGGGTCAATCACATAAATGATAAAATCAAAATAGTTAAGGATCATACCTGAGAATCCAAGTTAGGATCCTAACCTTTAACATTTATAATCAGGATAACCAAGATACAAACCTTAGTTGAAAGTAAGGATCAAGAATCCTTGGTTATTTATCTTCACAAACCTGAAATAAGATATAACTTGGGACTAAGCCAATATAAAATGAAAGTTAGTAACTAGGGACAAGCCCAACAATTCTGGGGACAAGCCCAATATACTGGGGACAAGCCCAAAGGATAACTGGGGACAAGCCCAAAGGATAACTGGGGACAAGCCCAAAGGATCGTGTGTAAACTGGAGTATGGCCCTTACTGGCAACTATCCAAACTTAGTGACATGAAAATGCCAAAACCTTAGCTAACGTGAAAACGTTAGGAACCTTAGGAACGGATGTATGGTACGTCTACCATTATACGTAGGATCCTGAATATAGCCAGTACAATGAAATTGTCAGCCCCTAAAGCGAGTACTGGTCCCATTGACATGAACTATACTAGGATCATCGTGCGCTACTGGCGAAACTGGGGACAGGCCCAAACTGGGGACTAGCCCAAATGACTGGGGTCAAGCCCAAATAACTGGGGTCAAGCCCAAATAACTGGATACTTCTGTGGATACTCAATCTTTAGTTAAGGATACCTGAACCTTCAAAACTCAGAATCAAGTGAAAAGAGGATAAAGGATGCAGGGTCCTTATCCTTGTAAGAGAATAAAAGAATGAAATAGTTTGAGATTGGAATGTTACCAGAAAGAGGATCATCTGTCAGTAGGGATCCTTCATGGATACTTGTCTGGTAAGGATCACGGATCATGATCACATGAAATATTTCTTCAAATGGACAGCATTCCAAGCTCTTGGTAGCAAATCACCTTCCATTGTTAGCAATCGATATGCCCCTTTTCCTGCTTCAGCTTCAATCAAATAGGGACCTTCCCACTTTGGTGCTAGTTTTCCATCAGCAGGATTGGTGGTATTTTGAAATGCTTTCCTTAATACCATATCCCCAACTTGGAATTTCCTGATCCTGACATTTTTGTTGTAAGCTCTAGCCATCCTTTGTTGATAACTGGCCATCCTTATCCTTGCTAAATCCCTGATTTCTTCTATAGTATCCAAGTCTTGAATCAAGTTTTCAGCATTTCCTTCATGATCATGAATGCTTGTTCTTGCAGTTGGAACCACCATCTCTGTAGGGATCACTGATTCTGCCCCAAACACCAAAGAAAATGGAGTTTGGCCAGTAGCATTCTTGGGAGTCGTCCTATCAGCCCAAAGTACATAAGGTAGTTCTTCTGCCCATTTTCCTTTCTTAGATCCAAGCTTTTTCTTCAAATTGTTGATGATGATCTTGTTGGATGATTCTGCCTGACCATTAGCTTGTGGGTGGACTGGTGTTGATGTTATCATCTTAATCCCCCAGCTGTCACAAAAGTTAGTGGTTCTATTCCCAATAAATTGGGATCCATTATCACAAATAATCTCAGAAGGGATACCAAATCTAGTAATAATGTTTCTTTTAATAAAGGATATAACTTCCTTTTCTCTGACTTGAGCAAAGGCTTCAGCCTCTATCCACTTAGAGAAGTAATCAGTCATAGCAAGCATGAATACTTTTCCACCAGGTGCCTTAGGAAGCTTTCCAACTATATCCATTCCCCATCTCATGAATGGCCAGGAAGAGGATATAGGATGCAAGAGCTCTGCTGGTTGATGAAGGATATTACTATGCCTCTGACAAGGATCACACTTCTTGGCATACTCCACAGCATCCTTCTTCATAGTGGGCCAATAGTATCCTGTCCTCAGGATCCTTGAGAATAATGCCCTGCCCCCAGTGTGGTTTCCACAATCTCCTTCATGGAAATCCTTTAGGACTTCTTGGATTTCAGGATCCTCAATGCATCTAAGATATGGTCCTGCAAGAGATCGTTTATACAACATATTATTTAATAATGTAAATTGAGATACCTTAGTTTTGAAAGCCCTTGGGTTTTCTCCTGTAGGAATTTCTCCATGTTGTATGTATCTCATGATTGGGAGGATCCATGAACCTGAATGAGATTGAGTATCATCACTAGGGATGATTGCAGAATCTTCACCTATCTCCATAGCTGCATGATCCTCGATAGCAGGGGTCAGGATATGGATAATAGGGATCTTGATATCCTCAGGAATCTTCAAAGATGATCCTAGATTGGCTAATGCATCAGCTTCTGCATTCTCTTCCCTTGGTACCTGTGTCAAACTAAAGGATACAAAAGAGAGTGCCAATTCTTTGACTATCTCTAAATATTTGATTAGCTTTTCACCTTTAACAGCATAGGATCCATTAAAGCGATTAGTGATCAGTAAGGAATCTACATGTACCTCAAGATACCTGATCCTCATATGCTTAGCAATTTGCAAACCAGCTATCAAGGCTTCATACTCAGTCTCATTATTGGTAGTTTGAAATTCACAAGCTATGGAGTGGGGTATTATGTCCCCCTGTGGCGATTTTAGTAGTATTCCAAGCCCTGTTCCTTTCACATTAGAGGCTCCATCAGTGAAGAGTATCCAAGGATCCTTAGTCTCTTCAAGTTGTTGGACTTCTAACTCAGCTTCCTTTTGCAAATCACTACTAAAATCTGCCACAAAGTCAGCTAAGGCTTGGGATTTGATGGCAGTCCTTGGTTCATATCTTATATCGTATGCACTAAGCTTCACTGCCCATTTAGCCATCCTCCCTGACATTTCAGGTTTCCTGAGAACACTCTTAATTGGAAAATTAGTCTTAACAACAATGGCATGAGTTTCAAAATAATGTCTCAATTTAGTAGATGCCATAATTAATGCAAGGATAAGTTTTTCTAAGTGTGAATACCTGGATTCAGCATCAAGTAAACTCTTACTTACATAGTAAACAGGATGTTGTGTACCTTAGTGATCCTTAACAAGGACCACACTTACTGCTTTTGAGGATACCGCCAAGTATAAGGATAACACATCTCCCTTTTCTGGTTTCATGGGCTGAGGATAGATAATCCTTAAGAGCTTTAAGGTCACTTTCATGCTTCTCAGTCCATTCAAATCTCCTATTCTTCCTCAGGATGTCATAGAATTCCTTGCACTTTTCTGAGGATTTGGATATGAATCTGTTCAAGGCTGCGATCCTACCCGTCAATCTCTGTACATCCTTAGCATTGGCAGGAGATTTGATATTCACAATAGCCTTGATTTGCTCTGGACTTGCTTCAATGCCCCTCTTTGTCACCATATAGCCTAAGAATTTACCTGCCTTAACACCAAAATGACACTTGGAAGGATTAAGTTTCATGTTATATTTATCAAGGATATTGAATGCTTCCTCCAAGTCTTTAAGGTGATCCTCAGCTTTCTTGGACTTAACCACCATGTCGTCTATATAGACTTCCATAGTGTGTCCAATCTGCTCCTTGAACATCTTATTGACTAGCCTTTGATAAGTAGCACCTGCATTCCTTAATCCAAATGGCATAGCAATATAACAGTATATACCAGTTGGGGTCATGAAGGCCGTATCCTCTTGATCAGATGGTTCCATCTAAATTTGTTGAAATCCAAATGAAGCATCCATAAAAGTCAACAACTCATGACCCGCGGTAGCATCCACCATGGAGTCAATGTGGGGTAATGGGAAAGGATCCTTGGGACATGCCTTGTTTAAATCAGTAAAATCGACACATACCCTCCACTTTCCATTTTTCTTTTGAACAACTACCACATTGGCTAACCATCTTGGATACTTAACCTCTCTGATCATACCTGCCCGAAGTAGCTTATCTACCTCCTCCTGGATAATAGCATTCCTCTCAGGTGCAAACTTCATCCTCTTTTGATGGATAGGCTTGAATGACCTGTCAATGCCAAGTTTATGAGTAATTATATCCTTAGATATATCTGTCATGTCTTCATGTTTCTAGGCAAAGGTGGATTTCCTTCTCCTAAGGAAGGATACTAGCTCCTATTCGATGTTGCTAGGGATCCCTGATCCTATGAAGATCTTGGATTCAGGATCACCAGGATCCATGAGGGTTTCTTTCAAATCCTGTTCTCTTGCCTCCAAGACATCTCTTGAAGGATACTTTAATTGCTATTGCTCCCTTGGTCTTGAGGCCGGCTTCATTGATGAGGTATAGCAGATTTTAGCCTCCTGTTGATCACTCTCAATTTTCACCACTCCCCAAGGACTTGGAAGCTTTACACATTGATGATAAGTGGATAGGACTGCCTTCATGTCATGTATCCATGGCCTGCCAAGGATAACGTTACAACATGATAAACAATCTATAACACAAAACTTTTGATAAGAATGCAATCCTTCAATATAGATTGGGAGTTTGATGTCCCCCAATGTATTCTTTGTTTCCCCACTGAATCCCACAAGTACTGAGGATCTTGGGATGATATCAGATTCCGGGATATTCATCTTCTTGAGAACATCAAGCTGAATGATGTTCACAGAGTTTCCTCCATCTATAAGGATCCTGCGAACAAAGTGGTTAGAAATAAACAATGTAATTACAAGACCGTCATGATGAGGATCCTGGATGTCAACACGATCATCCTCATCAAAAGTAATGACTTTATCCTGGGTGACAACAGAGGTCCGGACAGGTCTGTCTCCGTTGTCCATCTTGGTTTCCTTAGCATGTCTTTTTGCTGCCGAAAAGGATGTACCACAGATGTCTGATCCACCGGATATGAAATTTATGACTTGTGCATCTGCTGGAGGAGCAGGAGCCCTTTTCGGGATCCTTTCAGGATCCTGAACTCTTGACTTCTTTCGTCCCAAAAGCTCTTTCAAATGCCCCTTGCTCAACAAGTAACCAATTTCCTTTCTAAGTGCAATGCACTCTTCAGTGAGATGCCCGAAATCCTCATGATATGCACACCACTTGGACTTATCCTTTGTAGCAGCTGGTTTATCGCTTTTCCTTGGCCACCTAGCTTTCTCACCTAGATTCTACATTGCAAGGATTAGTTCGTTGTTATCAACAGAAAAACAATATTCAGAAATAGGAGGATAATCCTCATCATTCTCTTCTTGTTCCACTGCATGCACATTCTGGTTGTCAGATTTGTGGTAGGACTTGGATTTGTTGTTCCTGAAGTAGGATCCTTGCTTATCTTGTTTTGAGGATCCTGTTAATCTGTCCTGGATCCTTTTGTCATCCTCTAGGCGGATGAACCTAAGGGCCCTAGTCCTTACTTCATCAAGATTCCTGCAAGGTGTCATAACAAGATCATCATAGAATAATGAATCCCTAAGTAATCCCATTTTAAAGGCTTCTACAACCGTAGCAATATCCAGGTTAGGAATATCTAAGGATTCTTTGCTAAATTTAGTGATGTAATCTCTAAGTGATTCATTCTGACCTTGTGTTACCCTATACAAGTCACTAGTTAATCGTTCAAACTTTCTACTACAAGAGAATTGACTATTAAACAAGTTAACTAAATTAGCAAATGAAGTAATAGAATAAGGGGGAAGACTTAGCAGCCATTTAAGAGCAGATCCTGTAAGTGTGGATCCAAATCCCTTGCATAGACATGCTTCTTTCAACCTTTCAGGAATTGGATTGATCTCCATCCTCTCCTTGTACTGAGCCACATGCTCTTCTGGATCCGTTGAACCATCATACAGCTTCATTGATGGTATCTGAAATCTTTTAGGTATCTCAGCATCACATAAAGGTGGTGCGAAACGAGATATCCTATGGCTACCATCCGCAATTTCAGGAATGGGTTTAACCACTCCTGGTACACTGGATATCATATCCTTAAGCTTCTGTAGCTCCCTAGCCACGGCCTGATTGAGACCTGTATCCTGCATAAAGCCATGGTTAGTGTTATATGAATTATTAAAAATGTTACCTCCCGGAGGTTTCATGTTTGGAATCGCGGATGTGAATCCATATTGACGAGACTCTGGCATGGTTGAAGGACCAGAGGGAGCAATAGTCTGCATTGGTATGAAGTCTCCTTGATGAACGTCTGAGTTCTGAGGCTGCATACTTCTCAAGAGTCCTTGATCCTGAAGGACGTTGGATCCTTGGAGTTGAGATGATCCTTGAACCTGAGAGGATCCTGGAACCAGAGAGGATCCTGGGACCAGAGAGGATCCTGGGACCAGAGAGGATCCTAGGACCAGAGAGGATCCTGGGGCCAGAGAGGATCCTGGGGCAAGGGAGGATCCTTGTACCTGGGAGGATCCTTGGATCTGGGAGGATCCTCGGACCTGGGAGGATCCCTGGACCTGGGAGGATCCTTGTACTTCATGCATTCCCAAATATCCTCCTGACGTGAAGTATCCCTGATGCTGAGAGAAGGATCCCGATGGTTGAGAAGAGGATCCCTGAGGCTGGAAGTAAGAGCCAAATGCCTGACTCATAGTTGCTGTTCCATAACGCCTTCCTGGTAATTCACCCAAGTATTGCACGTCCGGAACTGCTGAGTGTTGAGAAATTATGACCGGAGTGTCGAAGTTCAGCGACCTTGGCATCAGAGGAGAGTGATCCTCCACTGATTTCTTCTGTTTCTTGATCTCATCGATCTCCTAGAGGATCCTTTCGTTGGTTTTGTCCTGCTCTTGTGCATGATTCCTCATCTGCAAAATCAGAGCATAAAGATCATTAGTAGTTGGATTAGTTGAAACAGAAGAAGTTGGTGGTTTTTTAAAAATGGGGGTTTGTTTCTTTGCAGCATTCTCAGCATTCTTCTGGGATCCAGAAGGTGGTGGAGGCAAAGGAGGAACGCCTTGTGAAGAACTGAATGAGGGCATCAAACTTGAAGCGTTCTTTGCTGAAGAAGCCATCTGTTTGGTTGTAGTGAACCGATATGACCACGAAAATATGAATCTTTTCTAGGAATGAAGCATCAATTGCCCCACGGTGGGCGCCAAACTGTTTTGGTCAAAAATCAAGCAATGACAATGTAACCAAACTTTCTGTTGTGGGATATGATGCTTGAATTGATGAACAACAATAAGGATCACTCTGAAACGTAATGAACAAGTGACACGAAGATTTGTACGAGGAAAAAGCCCTTGATCAATGAATGATCTCCGGCATAAAAAACCTCGGGTGATGGAAACTACCGATCACCAACTCAAATTAAACAAGAAATGTAATACAACTCTGGATGATAGCGAGCTAAGTACAAGGATCACTATAGTGTATTGTGTGTAAAAGTGTGTAATCGCCAAGTGAGTTAACGAGAGCTGGTGAGAGCAGTTGTACGAGTGTGTGTGTGTAGCCAAAAATAACCAAGTGTTTTCTAATTAGCTCGCTACCCCTTTAAAAATAGAAAATATCTACTCTAACTAACATTCCGCAAATCGTGCAAGTCTTCCACGACTCCATAACGTCCATTTTTAGCTAAGCACGTGCGGAATACTTCAAGGAATATACTCTAGGAATATCGCCAAGACCAAGTCCAAATTGATACTCCTGCAAAACAATTTCGAATTCAAAGTAGACAATTGTTAGTACAGGGATCCTTATAGTGATCCATAATCCTGATCCTTAATCACTTCTGAGGATCACCAGTTCATACAGAAGTAAGGATCACTAAGCCCAACGGCAATTAAGGATCACTGATTACTTAGAAATCCACCCCTAACAATAGGATATAGTGGTTCAGCTGGTTGATGTAGTATGTTACTGTGCCTTTGACATGCATCACACCTTTGAGCATATTCTGCAGCATCTTTCCTCATTGTTGGCCAAAAGTATCTTGTTCTCGATATTTTTGAGAATAATGACCTGCCCCCAGTATGGTTACCACAATCCCCTTCATGTGTATCCTGAAGCACTTCTTTAGTTTCGGGATCCTCCAAGCACCTTAAATATGGTCCTGCAAGAGATTTCTTATACAAAATATTATTTATAATGGTGAATCGTGATACCTTCATCCTAAATGCCTTAGGATTTTCGTCTCTAGGGATGTGTCCTTCCTTGAGATATCTTATGATTGGAGCCGTCCAGGATTTAGGATCCTCCTCAGGATATTCAGCAACAGGATCCTGGATACTTACTACTTCTTTATCCTGAGGATTCGTTGCAGGATACAAGATATGCAATATTGGTATTTGGGTCCCTTCTGGTATCCTGACCGATGATCCCAGATTTGCTATGGCATCCGCTTCAGCATTATCTTCCCTTGGTACCTGTTGAAGTGTAAAAACATTGAAATATCCTGCTAATTTTTTGAGAATATCGAGGTATTCGATTAATTTCTCACCCTTAACTGCATAGGATCCATTAAAATGATTAGTGATTAACAAGGAGTCAACATATACTTGCAAATTCTTGATATTCATATTTTTAGCCAGTTCTAATCCTGCAATTAAAGCCTCATACTCTGCTTCATTATTAGTAGCAGAGAATTCACACCTAATAGCCTGGGGTAATATGTCCCCCTGTGGCGATTTTAGTAGTATTCCCAATCCTACTCCTCTAACATTAGATGCTCCATCGGTATATAATGTCCAGGATCCTGAGGATTCTCCTAATTGTTGTACTTCTAGGTCTACCTCATCCTGAATGTCACTACTGAAATCAGCCACAAAGTCAGCTAAAGCCTGCGACTTTATGGCATTTCTAGGTTCGTACACTAAGTCATAGGCACTTAACTTTACTGACCACTTGGCCATCCTGCCTGACATCTCGGGTTTCCTAAGCACATTTCTAACAGGATAATTGGTCTTGACATGAATTCTATGTGTCTCAAAGTAGTGTCTAAGCTTTGTTGATGCCATAACTAGTGCTAATATCAATTTTTCTAAATGAGAATATCTAGTTTCAGCATCTAACAAACTTTTACTAACATAATAAACAGGATATTGCTGACCTTCATGATCCTTTATAAGGACGGCACTTACAGCATTCCCTGATACTGCGAGGTATATGGACAGTGGTTCACCATTCTCAGGCTTCATCAGTAGAGGTGCAGTTGAAAGATACTGCTTCAAATCCTGCAGGGCTGCTTCATGCTTCTCACCCCATTCGAACTTCTTGTTCTTATTCAGGATATCATAAAACTCTTTGCATTTTTCGGAGGATCTTGAAATAAATCTGTTCAATGCTGCGACTCGCCCTGTTAATCATTGAACATCCTTCATATTTGAAGGTGATTTGATATCCAAGATAGCTTTAATCTGCTCCGGTCTTGCCTCTATTCCTCTTTTGGTCACCATATATCCTAGAAACTTTCCTGCCCCCACTCCAAAATGGCACTTAGCAGGATTCAGCTTCATGTTATACTGATCCAGGATATCGAATGCTCCCTTAATATCCTGGAGGTGATCCTCAGCCTTTTTAGATTTCACCACCATATCATCGATGTATACCTCCATGGTGTCCCCCTGCTTGTCTTTAAACATCATGTTTACCAACCTCTGGTATGTTGCACCTGCATTTTTCAAACCAAAGGGCATAGCAGTATAACAATAAATACCTGTTGGTGTCATGAAGGCAGTATCCTCCTGGTCCGAAGGTTCCATTTGAATCTGCTAAAATCCTGAGGATGCATCCATAAAGGTTAACATCTCATGGCCGGCGGTAGCATCCACCATTGCATCAATATGAGGAAGAGGAAATGGGTCTTTGGGACAAGCCTTATTCAAGTCTGTGTAATCTACATAGACTCTCCATTTCCCATTTTTCTTCTGTACCACAACTACATTTGCTAGCCATCTTGGAAACTTGACTTTTCTGATCTTTTTGGACTTCAACAATCTTTCAACTTCCTCTTGTATAATTGTATTTCGTTCAGGAGCAAACTTCCTTCTTTTTTGCTGGACCGGCTTGAACGACCTGTCAATTCCAAGCTTATGAGTGATAATGTCTTTGGATATACATGTCATATCCTCATGCTTCCACGCAAATGTTGACATCCTGCACTTCAAAAAGTTAGTTAATTGTTCTTCAATATCCTGAGGGATATTGGTCCCTACGAGCACCGAGATATCAGGATTATCCTGATCCAGGATAACTTTCTTCATATCCTGCTCTGAAGCCTCCATGATATCCTGGGCCCGCAACTCTAATTGCTATGCTGCACTAGGCTTGGTTGAGGATTTCATTGAGGATGAGTAACATTCTTTTGCCTCCTGCTGATCACTATCAATCTTGACAACCCCCCAATGGGTAGGGATCTTGATGCATTGATGATAAGTTGATGGCACAGCTTTCATATCATGGATCCATGGCCCGCCCAGTATGATGTTATAGCAGGATAGGGAGTCCATCACACAGAAACGTTGTATCAAGTTGACCCCTTCAACATATACAGGTAACTTTATTTCTCCCACTGTGTTCCTAGCATCTCCACTGAACCCAACAAGCACGGTAGATTTCAATGTGATATCCATTGGGGATACATTCATTCTTTTCAAAGTCTCTAGTTGGATTATGTTGACGGAGCTGCCATTATCCACCAATATCCTGTGTACAAAATGGTTAGCCACATATAATGTTATTACAAGAGCATCATGGTGAGGATCCTGGACAGTATCCCTGTCATCACTATCGAAAGTGATCACTTTATCAGTTGTCAGGGTGGTCATCCTGGCTGGTTTGCCTCCCCTTTCGGTCTTAGCCTCTTTTGCATGCCTCTTGGCCGCAGAATACGAAGTCCCGCAAATGTCGGATCCTCCTGAAATAAAGTTGATTATCTTGGAATCCGCAGGAGGTGATGCCGCTCGTTCAGGATCCTTCTCAGTATCTTTCCCCTTATTCTTCTTTCTTCCTAGGAGATCCTTCAGATATCCTTTGCTCAGAAGATAACTTATTTCTTTTCTTAGAGCGATGCAATCTTCAGTCACATGTCCGAAATCTTCGTGGAAGGCACACCATTTGGATTTATCCTTTCAATCAGCTTTTTGTTGATTCTTCCGAGGCCACCTAGCTTTGTCTCCTAAACCCTGCATAGCATACATTAATTCAGGAATGTTAACAGAAAAGCAATATTCAGATAATTCAGGATACTCTTCAGGATCCTCGTCTTCAACAGCATTCACTTTCTTGCTGTCATTTCTACCATACGGCTTAGAGCGATATGGTTTAAACGAGGATTCTGACTTCCTATTAGTTGACTCATATGTAGTGGATGAGTTCATCCTTTCTTGAATTTTCCTATCATCCTCCAGCCTGATATATCTCAAGGCTCTATTTCGAGCTTCGTCCAAGTTCCTGCAAGGATTCATCACAAGATCCTGATAAAACTGGGAATCCTTTTGTAGTCCCATCTTGAAAGCCTGCACAGCTGTTGCAACATCAAGGTGTGGGATATCCAAGGATTCCCTACTGAATTTGTTCACGTAATCCCTTAGGGACTCCTGAGGTCCTTGAGTTATCCTGTAAAGATCACTTGTCAGTTTTTTAAAACTCCGACTACAAGAAAATTGACTATTAAATAAATTCACTAAGTTAGCAAAAGATGTAATCGAATGCGGAGGAACATTTAAGAGCCATTTCAAGGCTGATCCTGTTAAGGTAGAACCAAAGCCCTTGCACAAGCATGCTTCCTTGAGCTCCGGAGGGATAGGATTAATCTCCATTCTTTCCCTATACTGGGCAATATGCTCTTCAGGATCCGTAGTCCCATCGTAGAGCTTCATGTTGGGGGTTTGAAATCTTTTCGGAAACTCAGCATCACAGATAGGATATGCGAAACGAGATATCCTGTGGCTGTCTTGGGACACTTCCGGAATTGGCTGGACAACTCCAGGTACACTGGATATCATGTCCTTCAATTTCTGAAGCTCCCTAGTAAATGTTGACGTCATACCTGCATCCTGCAAAGATCCACTATTGTTAGTAGCATGAATATTATTATTTGACACGTTACCAGTCTGAGGATTCTGGCCATATCCTGAAACATATCCTGAGCTCCTCACAGTTGACATCCTGATCGAGGAGGGTATTTCAGGAGTATGATTCTGGGAATGACTAGGCACAATATTCCCCCTATTATCCTCAGTATACTCAGCCGAACTGAAGTTCAAAGTTCCGGGTTGTAAAGGAGTAACAATATCCTCAGCGGATCTGCTCGAGCTAGCTTTTAAGAGTTGTATTTCTCTTAACAGCATCTGGTTAGTTTCCTGTTGCTGCCTCATTTGTTCCTGCACACTTCCAAATAAAGTTAGAATTTCATCATTAGAGGCTAAAACGGGAGCAGATCCCTGAACACTCCGAGTAGGGATAATATCCTGAGGTTGTGAAGAAGCTGGCATCCTTGGAGGAGGTGGTGGAAGCACCGAACCGGTAGTAGCAGAAGTCATAGCAGACACAGTGGAGGAGCTCATGTTTGATCTTGAGGCCATTGTAAACAATGTGGCAAAAAGTTTTGAAAACAGAAAACCGATTAACGATTTCACAAAGATTTTTAGTAAAGGTAGCACCACTTGCCCCACGGTGGGCGCCAAATTGTTTTGGTCAAAAATTACCGAAGCAATTAAGTGATCAAATTAGTTAAGTGAGGTAATGTGCTAAAAAGTGCGTTGGAAATATGCTGGTTAAGTTGTTTGTAAAAATAGTTTTCAGGATACGGCTCAGGATATTGAGCTGTATCTACGATCAAACTATGAGCAAAAAATAAAGGAAATGACACGAGATGTACGAGGAAAGCCCTTGATCAATCTAGATCGCCGGCATAAAACCTCGGGAGCTGTCAATCGCAGCTGCCTAGTTCTTCTTATTACTTCAAACGTCAGGATACAGTGCAGGATATCGACCAGATCGCTAAGTGTTACAATGCTTTTTTGTGAAAGTGATAATTACGAGAGAACGAGTGTAAGAGTGTAGTGTGTGTGATTGTGATGTCCTATTTGATCTGATATACCCACCTATTTATAGTAACGAAATACAAACTAAAATTCCTATAAATATGGGATGCTCCCGAATATTCCATTGTTAACGTTGTAGACCGAGTAATGCGGCTTCAACGTCTTCATTTGAACAACTTGGACCGAGTCTCCCAGAGAAAGGGTCTTCGTGAACGTTGGGCACCTGGACGCGTACTCCTGCACACAACCCGTTAGTAATCCTGAGGATACCGTTCAGGATGTTACCAATATCCTGAATCAGCATCCCGGATATAAACAGATATCACATAATCAAGATATAATCCAAGATATTTCTCAGGATATGGGTTCAGAATTTCACCCATAATAGTAGATTACACAGACTTGAACAAAGCTTGTCCCAAAGACCCGTTTCCTCTACCTCATATTCATTCAATAGTGGATGCTACTACTGGTCACGAGATGTTAACCTTCATGGATGCCTCCTCAGGATTCCAACAGATCCAAATGGAACCCTCGGATCAGGAGGATACTGCTTTCATGACACCAACAGGTATTTATTGTTATACTGCTATGCCTTTTGGTTTGAAAAATGCAGGTGCAACATACAAGAGATTGGTGAACATGATGTTTAAAGACAAACTGGGGGACACCATGGAGGTGTACATCGATGATATGGTAGTAAAATCCAAGAAGGCTGAGGATCACCTCCAGGATATTAAGGGAGCATTTGATATCCTGGACCAGTACAACATGAAATTAAATCCTGCTAAATGCCATTTTGGAGTGGGAGCAGGAAAGTTTCTAGGAAACATGGTGACGAAAAGGGGGATAGAGGCAAGCCCGAAGCAGATTAAAGCTATCTTGGATATCAAGTCACCTTCAATTATGAAAGATGTTCAAAGATTAACAGGGCGAGTAGCAGCATTAAACAGATTTATCTCAAGATCCTCGAAAAAATGCAAGGAATTTTATGATATCCTGAAGAAGAATAAGAAAATCGAATGGGGAGAGAAGCATGAAACGGCCTTGCAGGATTTGAAGCAGTATCTTTCAACCGCACCTCTATTGATGAAGCCTGAGGATGGTGAACCATTATCCCTGTATCTTGCAGTATCAGGGAATGCAGTAAGTGCTCTCCTTGTAAAGGATCATGAAGGTTAGCAGTATCCTGTCTATTATGTTAGTAAAAGTTTATTAGATGCTGAAACTAGATATTCTCATTTAGAGAAATTAATATTAGCCCTAGTTATGGCATCAACAAAACTTAGACATTAATTTGAAACACATAGGATTCATGTTAAAACCAACTATCCTGTTAAAAATGTGCTTAGGAAACCCGAGATGTCAGGAAGGATGGCTAAGTGGTCAGTAAAATGAAGTGCCTATGATTTAATATATGAACCTAGAAATGCCATAAAGTCTCAGGCCCTAGCTGACTTTGTGGCTGATTTCAGTAGTGATATTCAAAATGAAGTAGACCTAGAAGTGCAACAACTAGGAGAAAATATAGAATCTTGGACACTATATACTGATGGTGCATCTAATGTAAGAGGTGTAGGTTTGGGTATACTACTAAAATCGCCACAGGGGGACATATTACCCCAGGCTATTAGATGTGAGTTTCCTGCCACTAATAATGAAGCAGAATATGAAGCTTTAATTGCGGGATTAGAATTGGCTAAGAGCATGAATATCAAGGGTTTACAAGTATTTGTTGATTCCTTGTTAATTACTAATCATTTTAATGGGACCTATGCAGTTAAAGGTGAGAAGTTGATCGAGTATCTTGAAATTCTCAAAAAATTAGCAGGATATTTTGAAATTTTTACACTTGAACAGGTACCGAGAGAGGACAATGCTGAAGCCGATGCCTTGGCAAATCTAGGATCATCAATCAGGATACCGGAAGGGGCCCGAATACCAATATTACATATCATGTATCCTGCGACGGATCCTCAGGATAAGGAAGTAGTAAGTGTTCAGGATCCTGATGATGAGTATCCCGATGAGGATCCTAAGTCCTGGACGGCTCCAATCATAAGATATCTCAAGGAAGGACACATCCCAAATGATGAAAATCCTAAGGCCTTTAGAATGAAGGTATCACGATTCACTATTATAAATAATGTTTTGTATAAGAAATCTCTTGCAGGACCATATCTGAGGTGCTTGGAGGATCCCGAAACTAAAGAAGTGCTTTAGGATATACACGAAGGGGATTGTGGAAACCATACTAGGGGCAGGTCATTATTCTCAAAGGTATTAAGAACAGGATACTATTAGCCGACGATGAGAAAAGATGCTGCAGAATATGCTCGAAGATGTGATGCATGTCAAAGACACAGTAATATATTACATCAACCTGCTGAGCCACTTTATCATGTCGCTTCCCCTTGGCCATTCATGAAGTGGGGAATGGATATAGTAGGAAAATTGCGAAAGGCTCCAGGAGGAAAAGTCTTCATGCTGGCGATGACTGATTATTTCCCTAAGTGGGTCGAAGCTGAAGCATTTGTTCAAGTTAGAGACCAAGAAGTAGTATCTTTCAAAAAAAGGAATATCCTGACTAGGTTTCGAATACCAGCTGAGATAATTTGTGACAATGGTTCTCAGTTTATAAGTAAGAGGACTACTGACTTTTACAAGAGTTGGGGAATTAAAATGATCACATCTACGCCGGTACATCCTCAAGCAAATGGACAAGCAGAATCCTCAAATAAGATAATTGTCAACAATTTGAAGAAAAGGCTTGGAGCTAAGAAGGGAAGATGGGCAGAAGAATTACCCTTTGTTTTATGGGCTGATAGAACGACGGTGAAAAGTGCAACTGGCCAAACCCCATTTTCCTTGGTATTTGGAGCAGAAGCGGTGATCCCGACAGAAATGGTGATACCTACGGCGAGATCCAATCTCCGGGATCCTGAGCAGAATCCTGAAGCCCTATGCCGGGAATTGGATACTATTGACGAGACAAGAGATGCAGCAAAGCTAAGAATGGCAGCATATCAACACAGGATATCCAGAGCGTATAACAAGAATATAACGACTAGAAGATTTCAAGTGGGAGATTGGGTATTAAGAAAGGCTTTTCAGAATACTATTAATCCTGCTGATGGAAAGCTAGCTCCAAAGTGGGAAGGACCATATGAGATTGAATCAGAAAAAGGAGCATACCGACTTAAGAATATGGAGGGGGATATGCTACCAAGATCCTGGAATGCTATACATCTAAAGCTCTATTTCAAGTGAGTTTGGAATTTAATTTCTAACTAAGGATGGTATGAATTCTATCTCTTTTAATATGTTTGATATTGTTTATTCTTTTGAACCCAGTACTGACTTAAGCATCGGAGGGGTGTTAGCCAGGCTAACACCCACCCTAGTTTACATTTTTTTTGCAGTATATGCTTCGGGATATAGCTCCAGGATACACACTCAGGATACTTCGAAAGATTAGAGGATTGGCCCCCTCTCTCTCGTTTAAGGGATCCTGATCCCTTCACAGGTTTAAAGGTAACCTTTCTCTCGAATTGGGTTTAAACACCCTGCCTGGAGCGCAAGTTATCCAGGGATAGTTCAAGATAGCGGGACCAGTCCATGTAAAGTGGCTGACAATTTCGTTATTGTTGGCTATATCCTAGATCCTAAAGGTATATGAGGATTGATCACCCTCTCTCACGGAAGGGTATTTTCATACTCTCTAAGGTTTAAAGGTTTTCACCTTTCTAAGTCTTGGAGTTTATACACTCCCTCCTGTAGCGCACGAAAATTTGGGATTTTCCCTAGAATACTTATGGGCTTATCCCCAGGATACTAAGGATTTATCTGTCACACCCCGACCACGTAGAACATACAAAACGTGGCGGAAACATCGGGGAGTGTCGTAACAGAATTAATGTTTCACAACCATGGATATTGAAGTTTCGTTTTATTGATTAAAAGTGTTACTATGTCTTAACAAACAAAGAAATTACAACATAATTAACTAGTCTTGCATCTTTTATTGTCACTAAAGCCCAAGTCTGCCTATGTGTATCTTGATCATCTTATGCAACAGCTCCTGAAAAACACATGTGAAAATAGGTACGTCAGCATAAAAATGCCTGTGAGATACATAGGTTTTGTGAAAATAAGATTCATGACTTATGTTTGAGAAAATGTTTAGTCATGAACCTTGTTATTTGCTTTGTCTTTTAAATCATTTGAAAAACGATAAGATCAGATGATAAGTATAAATAAATGTAAGGTTAAATGAATAACCAAGTAAAATGTGTTTGTATAAGATAAGTTGTTTATCAATCAATGTCTTGTGAAAAGTATGTTATTTGTATGAAATGTTCTATGTCTCAAACTGAAATGATTCAAATAACGCTACAATATGTAATACCATACAAACACTTATATATAGGAAGTACCAGCGGCGTATCCACCATGCTTGTATCATATTACACACGCATCGTTACTTAATCACTTAATCAAACCAAACCAAACTATCAAAGTGTTCATGTCAAGATGTAAATCATGTCAAAATGTCTATGTCAAATATCCATGTCAAATGTCTATGTCAAATATCCATGTCAAATGTCTATGTCAAATATCCATGTCAAATGTTTATAATTTAAAAGTAGTCAAGTAATGTATAACCAAAATGATATGTATGGTAAGTAAAATTAAGACTACTTAAACCATAAGTAAAAATGTACAAAACAAAGTATTGAAGTAAAACTTGGTTTAAATCAAAGTTATGTTTTGTAGAATAATGCATGCTTTACTGATACAAACACTTATGCAGTATGTTAAACGCAAACATTCAAGCCTTGAGACAGCCGGATAACTATGTAAAAGTGAGTTATCAAAAGAATATGTATTCGGATTCGGTCATTCCTTTCATCCCCTTTCCCTGGGATGTCCGGAACGGGATTTGTCAAGTCCTATGGTACCACTACCTACTACCGAGCGGCGTAGCAAATGTTAATGAATGTTATATAGACCCGTTAAACAAACCAAATGTCATACCAAAATGTAAGCATGAGATGAAGATAATGTACCTAGTATGCTAGAGTAAACATACAAGGTAGAGCTGTAAAACAATGTGTCCATATGTTACTGGAACATATGCAACAGAGATGCAATGTAAAATGATGTACTAAGTATGCTAAGTTATCATACAAAGCAGAAAAGTCATGTAAATCAATGTGCTTTGCATGTTATCAGTCAACATACATAGCAGAAAAGTAATGAAATCATGTACTATAATGTACTAACAAACATAGTCGGTATATGATGTGAAAACAGGAAAGCAGGAAAGTAACAAGTAGGCACATGTGTTCCACCCCAAAACAGTTTGGAAAACAGTAAAAGAGGGGTCTATGTACTCACTTGAGATTGCTCAGAAGTCCTAGGATAACCACCAAGCAAAGCTAGAGATCACGGAATCAAACGGCACCTACTATAGGTAACTATGTTAAATAACCGGACCTAAATCGGAAGACTGGGTAGCATTAGGGTTTGTAAACCAAACGAGTGTGGAGACTCGTGTGATATGGTTTAACAAAGCCTACATACTAAATGAAACTTAACCTAACTGCTTACGACCCATTACGACCCGTTTAGGTAGCTTATGCTACTTTAACGCGTCGTTCGCGTGAAACGCGTTCGGACCGCCTAACTAGTCCTATGATAAGTGTTATATGCCTAAACATGTTACATAATCAGTTATGTGACAAAAGTTTAGGTTACATATGCTTAATTACCAATTATACATGAAAAGGGTATTCTGGTAATTTACCTAAGGCATATAAACTACCTATCATACAACTACTTAAATGATGTGACCATAGGGTATAACCTCGGAAGGTTATTCCCTACCTACTATGGTCACCTAATGTGTTTGGTCGGATCCTAATGATCGACCAAACTGGGTCGGGTTCGAAGGTATAAGCGATTTATTAGATCGCTTACCCTACGACCCTAAACAACGTGGTAATCAGTAGGCATAGTCCCAAGGGACTATAACCAACGTGATTACACTCACGTTGCGAAGTTCAAACGAACTTCGCATTGACCATAACTGGTCAATGTAGAAAGTCAAACAAAGTTTGACTTTCAGACTCGAAAGACTCGAAAAGAAATAAAAGAACGAAAGAATACTTACGAAGGGTCCCCGAATGCTAATCCCGATCCAAGAACTCAGGTATGAAACAATGGTTTCAACTTAGAGCTCTCAAATCAGAATTCTTGTAAGAAATGAGGTTGGGGTGATGGGGTATTTATAGTTTTCGGGTAACCGTCAGGATCGTTTCATGGAAAACGTGCCATGATCCAAGGCGTACACTTGTCGGAAACTCATGGTGGCTAAAAATGGTTCTTATCAGCTGACTAAGCAAGTGTGGGTATGTGGTTGAGGATCAAACAGCTGGATTCTGTTGTTAAAAACACTGAATCTGGTCTGCAGACTGCTTTACGGACCTCAAAGCTGACAATGTTGAGGTCCGTAAGGTAACAACTTTGGCAGATTTACAGTTTTGGTCCCTGCAGCCCCTAAACTTGGTTTTCGATGCATTTTTGACACGTTTAAGCCCCGTTAACCCCATTTCAAAGCTCTAAAATGAAGTTAAAGTATAGGGAACTTAAATTGTGCTCAAGAATATCTCGGATGTCGGTTCGTTTAGCCGTACGAACGCGATGTTCGCTTAATTACGACGGAATGCGCACAAGCGCGAAAAACGATCCAAATGACGCGACGAATGGATTTTTGGCAAGCCAAACACTAAAGCATAATATAGTCATGCTTACATAAATTTTTGGATGTCCGGATGTATTCAGAACGTAAGTTATGCGTAAAAATGCAAACTTGTGCACTTTTTGACGCTTTTAGTCCCT
This sequence comes from Helianthus tuberosus, assembly GCA_030545235.1. Classification (NCBI taxonomy): domain Eukaryota; kingdom Viridiplantae; phylum Streptophyta; class Magnoliopsida; order Asterales; family Asteraceae; genus Helianthus; species Helianthus tuberosus. The sequence goes on along the minus strand of CM060408.1, from coordinate 82,768,791 downwards.
GAATGACACAAAAGTTTATTTTAGCATACCGAACACCTCAAAACCTATTTCTAAGCTATGTAAAGGATATTTATGGTATGTTTAACTTATGGTCATGTTCCGGAATGTCTGTTACAGTTCAAATTGGCATACTTTCGCAGTTTGTCAACTTAAGTCCCTGTAAGCGATTAAACTTTGATTTCACCACACCAAACCTTCCAAAACTTATATCTAAGTTATGTAAAGGTTATTTAAGGTATGTTAAGCCTATTTCACTATTCCGGAGTGTTCGTTGGATTAAACTGGTTATATCTACTCATCAGAGCGCGTATAACCCTCCAGAAAGCGATTTAAAGCTTGAAATTGAACGAGAATTGATATGTGCAAATGATACACATATTTTTACAAATCCCAAGTATGAAATATAATATTTCATTGGTTTGGTATTTGTTTGATGGCCGTGGAGGCACAGGTGTTACAGTCTCCCCTACTTTAGGAAATTTCGTCCCGAAATTTATTTAGAGGAAACTTGTGAGAGCTTGAAAGCATGAAGTTGAAAAGATCGGACAACATTGGTTAGTGTTCTTGAACTTCTAGTAACCTTAATAACATCATGATTGCAATGTAAGAGGGACACTTATATACAAGTATATGAAGTGTCATTGGTGTGTCCACCGTACCTTCATTACATCGTTGTCATTTTGTTATTGTTGTCGCTATCGGTTCTTACACATAATAAATCTTACTGGTTTTCTGTGCACTAAATTTCATAATTATGTACGCGTCCATAATTAGACAATTCCTTGCCCAGTTCACACAGTCTATTTTATAATGTGTAGTGTGAAACCAAATGAACAATCCTGTGATGAGTGTGACTAGACCGCCATAGAATCCTTTTAATTAAATCATTAAATGATCTAAATAGACTATCAAGGAGTCTGTTCAGCTACATCACTAGATGCCATTTTTTTTTAACCAAATTGTGAATTAATCTTTTTGACTAGACCACTAAAGGGTCTCCTATAAAACATGGAGTGGTACTATATAATCCAAGGGTCTTAACTATTACATAGAAGCCCATTGAGGATTGAAGGTAGTACCTTTTGAATATCCTGCTACGAATCCCTCATATGAAGATATGAAAGATTCTGCGAGGATTTGGATAACGAATATCCAGAGTATTAAAAACACAAAAATGCATAAAAGAAAACATAAGATGAATTAACACATAGTCACATAACCATAAAATTGTTTAACTAGAAGTTTGTTCTGCTAACAGAGTACATGTATTTAAAGCACACTAGGAATCCATCTCGTGGATTTCATTTGGCACTTTAAACATTTATCAAGAATCTAACTATAATGATAGAAAGATTCAAAGAGAAAATTCGATTTCGATTATAAAGAACCGAAATGTTCGAATTCAGGTACATAAAGAATCCAATTAAGGACTCTGATTTGAATGATGATCATCCACAAGGGTCTAAATATGAAGATAAAAAGATCCCATATGGATTTTAGAAGTTGAAGATGTTTTGAAACCTTGCACTGGACGTGCTTATGTCAAAACATGAAGTTGAAATGCTTATGAAGTTGAGATGCTAGATATGTCAAGGCGACATATGAAGCAGAATTTGAAGGTTAAGTCATTGTATGAGGAAAATATATTTGGAAAACTATGCATGGGGTTCTTTTAAGAAAAAAAATGTTTAACGTTTTTGAAACCTTATATATAATACTTTTTGAAATCATAAAGTAGGTGTATTAGGTAGATATATTTACAAAAAAATGTTTTAAAATCATGCGAGATGAATTTTGAAATTATGTATAAGGTTTTTGAAAGACATGAATGATGCTTTTCGAAATCATGCACTTGATCAGAAAATGTATTGTGTTAATATTGTCTTCAGACTATATGAAATATTTTGAAATTAGAAAGGTTGGTTTTGATAACATGGCCAATGTTTTTGAAATAACATAGACAATGCATCTAGAAAAATTGTTTTCAAACTATATGAAATGTTTTGAGATCATGAAGATTGTTTTGAAATACTGGTACTGTGTATGTTGAAAAATCAACACGTAATGGGTATGAGATTTGAAAATACCCTTAGTTATCTAACCAAGGATTTAAAGGCACAGATGTGCGAAAAGCACGATTACTCATAATGTCACTTAATTTTCTGTACTTTGTTTCTTAGAGTGAAACGAGTACTTAAAATTTTCGAGGGAATCATGAGCAATCATTTGAAAGAGAGAAATCACAAGAGTAGTTTGTAAGGTACATAGTTCCTTGATGTAGGTATCATAGGAAAAGCCATACACACCTAGCAGGGGGTTGAGCTGGTTGGTTGGGGACTGCTTTACCATCGTGAGCGACCATGGCGAAGTTCTGAGAAGCCTTTCACTTCTTTGACTTCTTAGGGGATTGTTCATCCATGGTCTTTGATTCCTCTATTGGTTTATTGGCTGATGGTGTTGTCGCCTGACTAGGTCCTGCCTGTCTTGGTGACTCTTGAGTGGCTTCATCCTGGAGATGATACATAGCAGTAGCTAATTCAACAGTCTTCAGGACTACTTCGCCTATTCGCTGAGCGAATTTGGCTGCTTGCTCAGATATCTGAGCGTCATTGTGATGAAGAGACATTCTTGAAGAAAAAGAAAGGCGTAGGGAGAAACAGGTGAAAGATTATTGGACAATCAGAACAGAATGATAACGCATGAAGATTGCGATCATTTGTTTGTTACCTAAGGCAAACAAATGAGACGGTGACTGATCAAAGTAAATGGGTCAAAAATAATGTATCGCGAAGACATGCTCGCCTATAAGTGAACACTCATCCCAAGAATTCCCAGGTAAGCACAACTGGTCTCGCGTCTGATGAGATGTATACGAAGTGCTTGCCTAGACAGAAAACCCAGAATACAGGCATTCACCCTTCCAGTTTGCACGTGTTCACATCATTTAAAACCCAAAACCTTGACGAAGTTTTGAAACTCAAAGGGGTTCAAAACCATATAATAGAGAGTTCAAAACCTTACAATAGAGGGTTCAAAACCTAGTAATCAATCATCCTAGAACAGATGATTAGTTTTCAAAGCGGTTTTGAAATTCATGTTCTTGTTGTGGTCGTCGCCTAAGGATAGGTGACGGTATTGTTTTATGACTAAACGCAAGTAAACTCGCGTTAGGGTCCTAAGAAGGTTATAGACTAGGTCAAAGCATTACTAATTACTAATAACCTAATTCCCTATAACCATTGGCTCTGATACCATCTTTTCTGTCACACCCCGACCACGTAGAACATACAAAACGTGGCGGAAACATCGGGGAGTGTCGTAACAGAATTAATGTTTCACAACCATGGATATTGAAGTTTCGTTTTATTGATTAAAAGTGTTACTATGTCTTAACAAACAAAGAAATTACAACATAATTAACTAGTCTTGCATCTTTTATTGTCACTAAAGCCCAAGTCTGCCTATGTGTATCTTGATCATCTTATGCAACAGCTCCTGAAAAACACATGTGAAAATAGGTACGTCAGCATAAAAATGCCTGTGAGATACATAGGTTTTGTGAAAATAAGATTCCTGACTTATGTTTGAGAAAATGTTTAGTCATGAACCTTGTTATTTGCTTTGTCTTTTAAATCATTTGAAAAACGATAAGATCAGATGATAAGTATAAATAAATGTAAGGTTAAATGAATAACCAAGTAAAATGTGTTTGTATAAGATAAGTTGTTTATCAATCAATGTCTTGTGAAAAGTATGTTATTTGTATGAAATGTTCTATGTCTCAAACTGAAATGATTCAAATAACGCTACAATATGTAATACCATACAAACACTTATATATAGGAAGTACCAGCGGCGTATCCACCATGCTTGTATCATATTACACACGCATCGTTACTTAATCACTTAATCAAACCAAACCAAACTATCAAAGTGTTCATGTCAAGATGTAAATCATGTCAAAATGTCTATGTCAAATATCCATGTCAAATGTCTATGTCAAATATCCATGTCAAATGTCTATGTCAAATATCCATGTCAAATGTTTATAATTTAAAAGTAGTCAAGTAATGTATAACCAAAATGATATGTATGGTAAGTAAAATTAAGACTACTTAAACCATAAGTAAAAATGTACAAAACAAAGTATTGAAGTAAAACTTGGTTTAAATCAAAGTTATGTTTTGTAGAATAATGCATGCTTTACTGATACAAACACTTATGCAGTATGTTAAACGCAAACATTCAAGCCTTGAGACAGCCGGATAACTATGTAAAAGTGAGTTATCAAAAGAATATGTATTCGGATTCGGTCATTCCTTTCATCCCCTTTCCCTGGGATGTCCGGAACGGGATTTGTCAAGTCCTATGGTACCACTACCTACTACCGAGCGGCGTAGCAAATGTTAATGAATGTTATATAGACCCGTTAAACAAACCAAATGTCATACCAAAATGTAAGCATGAGATGAAGATAATGTACCTAGTATGCTAGAGTAAACATACAAGGTAGAGCTGTAAAACAATGTGTCCATATGTTACTGGAACATATGCAACAGAGATGCAATGTAAAATGATGTACTAAGTATGCTAAGTTATCATACAAAGCAGAAAAGTCATGTAAATCAATGTGCTTTGCATGTTATCAGTCAACATACATAGCAGAAAAGTAATGAAATCATGTACTATAATGTACTAACAAACATAGTCGGTATATGATGTGAAAACAGGAAAGCAGGAAAGTAACAAGTAGGCACATGTGTTCCACCCCAAAACAGTTTGGAAAACAGTAAAAGAGGGGTCTATGTACTCACTTGAGATTGCTCAGAAGTCCTAGGATAACCACCAAGCAAAGCTAGAGATCACGGAATCAAACGGCACCTACTATAGGTAACTATGTTAAATAACCGGACCTAAATCGGAAGACTGGGTAGCATTAGGGTTTGTAAACCAAACGAGTGTGGAGACTCGTGTGATATGGTTTAACAAAGCCTACATACTAAATGAAACTTAACCTAACTGCTTACGACCCATTACGACCCGTTTAGGTAGCTTATGCTACTTTAACGCGTCGTTCGCGTGAAACGCGTTCGGACCGCCTAACTAGTCCTATGATAAGTGTTATATGCCTAAACATGTTACATAATCAGTTATGTGACAAAAGTTTAGGTTACATATGCTTAATTACCAATTATACATGAAAAGGGTATTCTGGTAATTTACCTAAGGCATATAAACTACCTATCATACAACTACTTAAATGATGTGACCATAGGGTATAACCTCGGAAGGTTATTCCCTACCTACTATGGTCACCTAATGTGTTTGGTCGGATCCTAATGATCGACCAAACTGGGTCGGGTTCGAAGGTATAAGCGATTTATTAGATCGCTTACCCTACGACCCTAAACAACGTGGTAATCAGTAGGCATAGTCCCAAGGGACTATAACCAACGTGATTACACTCACGTTGCGAAGTTCAAACGAACTTCGCATTGACCATAACTGGTCAATGTAGAAAGTCAAACAAAGTTTGACTTTCAGACTCGAAAGACTCGAAAAGCAATAAAAGAACGAAAGAATACTTACGAAGGGTCCCCGAATGCTAATCCCGATCCAAGAACTCAGGTATGAAACAATGGTTTCAACTTAGAGCTCTCAAATCAGAATTCTTGTAAGAAATGAGGTTGGGGTGATGGGGTATTTATAGTTTTCGGGTAACCGTCAGGATCGTTTCATGGAAAACGTGCCATGATCCAAGGCGTACACTTGTCGGAAACTCATGGTGGCTAAAAATGGTTCTTATCAGCTGACTAAGCAAGTGTGGGTATGTGGTTGAGGATCAAACAGCTGGATTCTGCTGTTAAAAACACTGAATCTGGTCTGCAGACTGCTTTACGGACCTCAAAGCTGACAATGTTGAGGTCCGTAAGGTAACAAGTTTGGCAGATTTACAGTTTTGGTCCCTGCAGCCCCTAAACTTGGTTTTCGATGCATTTTTGACACGTTTAAGCCCCGTTAACCCCATTTCAAAGCTCTAAAATGAAGTTAAAGTATAGGGAACTTAAATTGTGCTCAAGAATATCTCGGATGTCGGTTCGTTTAGCCGTACGAACGCGATGTTCGCTTAATTACGACGGAATGCGCACAAGCGCGAAAAACGATCCAAATGACGCGACGAATGGATTTTTGGCAAGCCAAACACTAAAGCATAATATAGTCATGCTTACATAAATTTTTGGATGTCCGGATGTATTCAGAACGTAAGTTATGCGTAAAAATGCAAACTTGTGCACTTTTTGACGCTTTTAGTCCCTGAATGACACAAAAGTTTATTTTAGCATACCGAACACCTCAAAGCCTATTTCTAAGCTATGTAAAGGATATTTATGGTATGTTTAACTTATGGTCATGTTCCGGAATGTCTGTTACAGTTCAAATTGGCATACTTTCGCAGTTTGTCAACTTAAGTCCCTGTAAGCGATTAAACTTTGATTTCACCACACCAAACCTTCCAAAACTTATATCTAAGTTATGTAAAGGTTATTTAAGGTATGTTAAGCCTATTTCACTATTCCGGAGTGTTCGTTGGATTAAACTGGTTATATCTACTCATCAGAGCGCGTATAACCCTCCAGAAAGCGATTTAAAGCTTGAAATTGAACGAGAATTGATATGTGCAAATGATACACATATTTTTACAAATCCCAAGTATGAAATATAATATTTCATTGGTTTGGTATTTGTTTGATGGCCGTGGAGGCACAGGTGTTACATTATCTCCAGTACATTTTAGGGTTTACCCCCTGTAACACAAGAATTGTTCAAACAGTTGGAATTGATGTCCAAAAAATTTCAAAGTGTTCAAAGACATTGTGCACAGTGGACATTCCTACTAAGGCAATTGTGTAAGGCTCAAAGGATCAAACTTGGACCTAGTGCACTAAGTATATCGGACTGGGGACATGTTCGAGGAAAAAATTGCAAAAGGATTGGAATTTGAGAATAGGGTTACACTCTATGTCTGGTATGATCTTTCCTTTATGAACCCTATTTAAAACATTTGAATTTTTGATACTATGTTTGGCAAAAGCTTAAGTATCCTGATTAGGATATATTCTCAGAGTATATTCTCAAAATGTATTTTCAGAATATGTTTCAGGATATTTGTTTGGAATATTTGGGACATAATACTTGGGTTAGGAACTAAAACTATATTCTAGTCAAACAAGTATTATCAAAACAAACTTTGTAATATAAACTGTCCTTTTTTCTTTAAAAACTTTATCTGAATTGTTTGAATTTTAAATAACCCTATTAGACGAAAGTCTTTGTAGGATATCGCCGAGTATACTGATCAGGATATTTTCAAAAAATAATTGCACTAATTTTGGAAAGTTGAAATCTAAACTAAGCAATGTATAGCAAAAATTAAAAGACAACGGCGAATAAGTCAAAAGGAGGTTATATTATTAACATGTCAAAAGTTGTGCTTTTGGTTTCACCTCAAACCGAGACCCATCCACCAAAAGCATGATTAGTTTCTTACCATATTTAATTAACAGTTGAAGGCTTCATCTCAAACCGAGACCCATCCACCTCCAACTGTTATATTGTTCAAAACAGGTTATACTAATTGATGACCAAGGGCTTCATCCTGAAACCCAGGACCCATCCACCTTTGGTCATCATATTGTCTTAATGCAGGAAAGTAAATTGTTTAGAGACAGGAAAAGTAAATTGTTTCGACAAGCACAACCATCAAACTTTAAAAAGTGGGCTCCGGCCTAGGCACGTACATCCATCATCGCCCACTTCGCTGCTTTTAAGGGGCAGCACCCTCTTCCACCATGGCTTCATCAGCAGCATTCCTTCCAGCATCCTCGCCACCATCACCCTCGGGGTTCTTCTCAGCATCGCCGCCAGCATTGGTCACCTCTTCTGCTGCTTTAGGAGCCTCCTCACCAGTATGCTTCACAGGATGTTCCACATGATTGCCTCCAAGATCCTTTAATTTCGCTTCCCAAGCGTGGACATTCCAGGATGGGCATTCAAAGCCCAAAGCTTTGGCCTCATAGGCCATCCTTAACCTGGCTTGGAGAAGGGAAATTACAACAGATCCTTTGAGGCCATCCTGATAGGAACTCATATCCTGCTGGTATTGGAGATGAGCAGCATCCAGCTTGGCTTGGGCGTCCTCATTGGCTTTGTGGATGGCAACTTGGTGCTCTTGGGTCATCGACTTGAGTTTGTCTTCGTAGTGCTGAGACTGGGCAGCGGCGATCATCCCTTGATCAGCGATGGTAACTTCGACTTTCTTGAGCTTGACCTCCAGCATTTTGTTAAGACCACAGGCTTCTTCATACAAGTGCATGAGACGTTCCAGGCCCTGAAATCAAAAGTACAGGTATCAACATATGTAGGATGTTCAGGATAATAGTTAACATATATGTGCAGGATATCGGATGGGAGTTTTTACCTGATTAAGGAATGAAGTCATGAACCCACTGGCTTCATTAAATCCATGGTTCTCGTAAGGAAAAGTCTCGGAGGTAGCCGGGGAATCCGTTTCCTTCCTCTTCCGGGCGCTGGAAGCACGAGTCCTGGTGGCTGGAGGAGGCTTGGGAGTGGCAATAGCTTTCGAACTGCTAGGCTTGGAAGACATGGTGGCTTTGGGGCTTGGTTCCTTCTTCACCGAAATGGGAGCGGGATAGCTGTCCAATTCATCGAGATCAAAGACCTCTGGAGCTTTGACTAGTGCTGCATGAAGGGAAGAAACATTTAACTCTTGAGTATTTTTAAACTGATATATTCGTTTCATATATACTGATATACTAACCAGACATGTCAGAGCTGGATCTTGGGCTTGAACTTGCAAACGACAGGGAAAAAGTTCTCTCACTTTTCGGGAGTTGGTAAATGCTTTTGATCCTTTGTTCTGATTCAGCGCTTGGAGGGGCTAGTTCTTTGAAATTTGCTGCGCAAAAAATAAAGATGTCAATTCAAGATGTAACTTCAGGATACGATTGGGGATACTCCTAAAACCCTAAATCCTACCAGAAGTTAACCACTTCACCGGAAGGTCAAAACCTCCAGTAATAGAATCCCTTTTTACAAAAAAGAACTTTCGTTGCCATTTCTCCTCATTTTTTGTGGCTTTAAGGATAAGAGGATTTTTGGAGGTTGAGAAAAGAAGAAAACAACTGTTTCTGTGAGAACGAAGGCGATAGGCCATCGGGAGATCTTCAATACAGAGGTCGGGAGTAAAACGGGATCTGATTTGGTCCAAGGTCACTAGCACCCACCAAACCATAGGCATGGTTTGGGCATAACTAAGACCGGTAAGCTCAAAGAAACGGGATATAAAAGCCGGAAAGGGGTATCGGAGTCCGATGGAGAAAGGGTAAGCCAAGAAACACACCCATTCGTTGGAAGAAAAATCCGATCGGATTTCTCTGTCGAAAGGGCGAATGATCGTACCAACAGGGAAGGCACCGGAGGCTTGCAGGGCAGTAATGTCAGCATTGTCAAACGAACAAACTTCTTTTTTCGGGTTCCCTAAGAAGGTTTTGGGCTTTGAAGGATGGAATTGAGTCGCCTGTATATGATCTCGTTCTACTGGCCATGGAAGATTTCGATGAAGAAAAACAGAGGAGAAGAAGAGAGAAGGAAAGTACCTGAGAAATCGCTTGAAATATGATGACAATGATGCAGAATAAGTCGGCTAAATAGAGGCTGAACATAGGGGGCAAAGAGTAAATATCGCGTTGGAAGTTGCACAAAGTCACATCAACCGTCGTTTCAGTTTAATAACCTCGATTTAGGGGATGAGTTTTAAAATATATCCGTTGGAATTGGTATACCAACAGATATATTTTGGGGACAATTGTTATGGGTGATTTTCTGCTCATATATCCCGACTGATATGCTGACTTTGTTTGTTTTATTGTGACCAGGATGCTGGATCAGGATATTAGTAACATCCTGATACGATTTCCTAGTAGTAACTAATTAACTCACGTGCAGATTATTGGAACAAGTCTCTAACGTTCAAGTGGACTTCTTCTCCTCAAGACTCGGGCAAATCAGTTGGATTATGGACGTTGAAGCCGGAAGACGTGGACTACAACGTCCACATATGGAATATTCGCCGAATCCCGGAATAATAGGATAGTTAGTTGGTTTCTTTTTACTATAAAAGGGATTGATCGGATCAGATTAGGGACACACAATCTTTCGCACACTCTTTTTCTCTAACTGCAAACACTCACAACACACTTACATTTGTATTCGAATTGCATTGTAACACTTAGTTGATCCGCATCATATCCTGCACTATATCCTGACATTTGAAGTAATAAGAAGAACAAGGCAGCTGCGATTGTCAGCTCCCGAGATTTTGTGCCGGCGATCTAGATTGATCAATGGCTTTCCTCGTACATCCTGTGTTACCCTTTACATTTTCGCTCATTGTTTGATCATAGATACAGCTCAATATCCTGAGCCGTATCCTGAAAACTGTTTTTGCAAACAACTTAACTAGCATATTTTCCACACATTTTCTTAGCACACTACCTCACTTAACTAATTTGATCACTTAATTGCTTCGGTAATTTTTGACCAAAACACATACCTACTTCTGGTTACAAGTGAAAATTAGAGTTACGTTATAGCTAGCTATGGATATAATAAGCATTTGATGAATATGAAGACATTACCTTTTAATTTTGTTGGTATATAATTCATTAAATGCTCAAAGTAATGAAATAACATGTAGTATATTATTGTATCTCCAAAACAAAGAGACGTAAAAAACTTCAAATAGAAAAATACTCCCAACCAAATACATGAAATAAGGTAAAGTTCGCAACTACTTCGACTAAGGTATAGTTCATAGATGTTCTAAAAGAAAGCTAGCAACCTAACTGAGCAATTGGCGACTCGCTACATGTTTGGATTATTTTCAACACCTTCCCCTAATTCAACCATTTTGACTCCTACTTTATGTCTAAAGAACACAAAATTTTTCTTCATAATGCCATGGTGAGGATGTGAAAATCGAACTCGAGATATATTAGATACAAATCGAGATGCGGAATATCTCGATTTGTTGTATAAGATATTAAGAACATAAAAGACCGAAATATCAATCCAATTCTTGTATTGATGATGAAGCTTGAAAAAGTTTTGTAATGAACCCCTAGCTTTAGATCTTAGAAGTGTGTAAACTAAATTCCTCTAGATCCAAAGCCCTTTAGATATTGAAAGATTCTCTTGAGAACACTGAAGTGGGAAAATTTCATATTACCTTGATGACAAGTACAAAGACATACTAGAAAACATTATATCAGGGTGTCTTGATGTAAGATACATGAGGGGTCCAATCAAACCATGATACAGTGTTATCAAGATCCTCCTCCTTGACATCACGAGTAAGAGACGGGCTAGTTTCAATGAGGGTTGGGGTAGGTTTACAGTCACACTTTATAGCAGGTCAATATATCATGCACATGTTTGGATTTATGAATCAAAGATCTATAATGATGAATTTGATCAATATACACTTTGTATAAAGGCAGAATCGGTATATAAAAGCTTGAACAACATCAGATGAAGTACAAATTAGCAAATTGAACTACAATGAACATGAATTTAGTATTGAACACAAGAAGGTAAATAATTGAGGTTGTTGTATTCTATGAAAAGTGTTCAAGTTACAAATGATCACATCTAACCTTCTAACACACATTACATAGATGTTTATACTTAAATACAAGAAACCCTTAAAACAAATTTAAGCCCCTAATAGTTTTCGCATGTACGGTATGCGAAAACTCGTTAACCATGCAAAAATTTCATCTTCTACAAGAATTATTCATATGGCATTTCACATGATCCAAAACCCTAAACCAATCTTTTTTCCAAACTTAATTATGGTGCATTAGTCTATATAGATCCTTATGAAAGGACATCAAAAGCTTGTTTATGTGTATGGCATAATTCCAAGTTAAATTCTTCAAGAGTAATCATTTCCTTATAAAATGGTATTTCTAACTCTGTTTGCTTAGAAATACCATCATGAGATTGCTCAACAACCACAAACTGCACATGGTCATGCTATTGAAGATGGAAACAAGAAAGCTTTACTTATCCATCAAGATGATGAATTTGTTGCTGAAGGATTTAGTTGGGACAAATACATACCTGGTTCAACTTGTGTTGCAAGAATTCAGGGTGAAGATGAGACTAATCAGAAAAGAATCCCTATTTTTCCAGATCTTGGAAGTGATGTGGATACCGATGATGAAGAAGAACATCTCAACAGAGCTAGAAAAGGCATTGATCCTGACAGTTTTAATTTCTTCTTTGCAGATAAAATGGAAATGCTAAATCAGAAGAAGATTGCCAGATTAAGGAGAGAGCTGGAAGCAGCAAAAATGCAAGCTGATGAAAAGACAAAGACAGAAGCAAATTTTGATCAAGTGATTGAGAAAGTTGTTGAGAAGATTGTTGAAATTGAAAAAATAGTTGAGGTTGAAAAATTAGTCGAAGTTGAGAAACTTGTCGAAATAGAGAAAATCGTCGAAGTAGAAAAGATCGTTGAGGTTGAAAAGATAGTTGAAAAAATGGTTGAAGTTGAAAAATCGTGTTCAAAGTGTTCAGAATCTTGTAAAGCTTGTGAAGAAAAAGACAAGAAGATTTTTGATTTAGAAAAGATGAAAGAAGATTTACTGTCTGATGTGAAGTATGTGAAGGAGTCGTACGATGTGCTGAATAGGACAGTTGATAGTTTGAAAAGAACAAATTCAGAAATTGAAAAAGAAAATGACAAAATGAGCGCAACATTAATGACAAAGCAGAGTGTTATCAATGAATATATTGAAGACTGTGCTAAGCTGAAGAAAGAAGTGGAGCTTGAAAAGATTGAAAGTGAAAGGATTAAACGATTACTATTGAGTTATACTACTTGTGATTATTTGATTGATCGTGTTTATCCTACTGTTGCAGGTCTGGAAGCGTTCATGGATAAAAAGACTGAAGATACTGATACTGGTAAGAAACCAAGTGTCAAGTATAACAGATGTCCGCCCCCGATCCATGAAACTTATTCTCCAAGGAATCCTAATGAGGAGCGTCTAAAAAAGGCAGTCAACATCAAGTTAAAGTCTGAAATCATTGATGAATTACCAGACAATATTGATGCTACATTCACAGCGTCTGACACTGATCATGAGTCTGAGTTATTAAAGAAAGTTGTCGATCAGGTGTTGGATACAGATGAAGATTCAAAACCGGAGTCTGAGTCTGAAAGTCCGAGTTCGTCAGAAAAGAGTCCGAGTTCATCAGTTAACAGGGTTTACAATAGAGAATTCCTGTTATCAAAATCTAATTTGAATGACGGGTCAATCAAAGTGGCTTATACTTTGTATGATTCAGACAAATTATATTCTGATGAGGAATTTCCAATAAGAAGTGTCAAAACTGAAATGATCAAATAGATTTTCAAATTGACAGAAATTAATATTTCTGAAATAAAAGATTTAAATCTTGCTGAAAAACCTAAAAAATACACTTCAAGAGTTCAACAGAGATTGAACAAGAAAAAGGGTTACAGTTCTGGTTCAGGTTATCGAAAGAAACCAAACCATAACCGTAATTACAAAAAGAATGGATTAGGTTTCAATTCTTCAGAAAATTATAAAAATCAGAAAACTTATAAACCAAATACAAAATTTGTTGCAGGTGGAAGTTGTGAAGATGAGCAGAAGAAACCGTTTTGGAAGCAGTCGAATCAAGAGTTTCTTGCTGAAGTAAAGAAGAATGTGAGAAAGTTTGCTTCAAGAGTTGACAGAAGAACCTGTTTCAAATGCCAAGAAGTTGGACATATAGCTTGGAATTGCTCCAAGACCAACTACCAAAAACAGGAAGTTTCTTCTAACTTTGTTCTGAGAAAGACTTGTGTTGATAAGAAAGAACAACCTGTGAAAAATGTTAAAAAGTTTGAAAATTCTACTTCTGAGGAAGGAGAAAGTTCAAAACGGTTTTACAAAAGAAGAGGTGATTTGAGTAAACAAAAATGGGTTGTTAAATCTGAGGGTAATTCTGACAATGAATCTGATTCCATAAAATCAAAGGAGTCATGTGTTGATAAAAAGGTTGTGAATTCCGTTCCAGATGTGAACGATGAGGATTTTCCTTCATTGTCAAAGGAAAAATTGATGAAGAAAGTGGGAAAGGTAGAGATCTCAAATCAATTCTTCGCTGATAAGGGAGAATTTGATGTTGAGAAGGCTTTCAATGGGAAAGTCAAACATATTTTCGGGAAGATGGTTGATGGGAATGTTAAAACTGCAAAAGATTTTTACAAATCAAAATGTTGGTGGAACAGATGTTTGCCACCAAAATCACCCAAGGCTGGTCAGGCTTGGGTGACAGCTTTTTCACCATAAATTCCTGACTTGCCGGAGCTCCCAAGTTGGTAAGAGTGGAGCAGGTATCGGCATCTTTCTTAGCAAATGATTCTACAAGTGGTACAGTTGGTAAAGTACAGGTGGTATATTTAAATTGTTATATTTTGATTTACAAGTGATTAAAGTTGGTGAGTGAACCTGTAAGTGGTTAAAGAAGGTTTTTCATCTTCAAGTGGTTAATCAAGGTCATTAAGTTGAACTTGATTGGACCATACTTACAAATGGTATTTGATGAACAAAGTGATAAACCCCTAATTTTACAAGTGGTAAAATCAAGCAAACTTATTTTCCGGAAAAACCATTTGATTAAAACAAACTTAAGTGTTTTGAAATCACAATGGGAAAATAGTTTGTTGAAAGGGGGAGTTCTGATTGTTTATGCCAAGTGGATGGCGAATTGAAGTGATTTGATGTCGGTTGTCACGTTTTTGTATAGTTTGCTTTCAAATTTCCTAAAATGTGTTTGTATTTTAGGGGGAGTAAAATTTTTTCAAAAAATCTAAAAACATTTGAAAATTTGAAAAAGTCAAAAACATTATAAAATCAAAAATGAGTTTTGTTGTACAAAAGAGGAAATGATAGTACATCAGTGGACGATCACGGCATGCTAAAGAAATGGAAAGTCTAATGTGATAAACGATCTCACTGATGATATGCCAGTAGGTTTTTGCACATTTAGTAGATTGTGACGAGATATAAACCTAAATTCAAACTTGCTTATTTCGTGGGTAACATCTCTCGGATATATGGGTAACCCCCGAAATCTTGTTTGAAAGATTCCTTTTTCTGATATACTAGGTCTTTATACTCAGTGATATCTGGGGTATTATTCCTGGACTTCTGCTGAATGGAAGTTCTGACCTAGTCCTCGAATAATACTTTCCGCAATGCTTGAAACATAGCATCACCCTCAGCATATATGATAAGACAATAAAATTGCTTAGCAATGCTGTTGTAAAAAAGATCCTCTAAAGGGGACACACCCAAAAGTTGAGTCATGATCTCTCTGCTGAACGGTAGTTCTGACCTGAGCTCTCATGATTCTTCATAATTTATTCCCCTTACAGATATCATTTGTGTTATAATTACCTGTAAGATTGAATATTGGGATCTGGATACGGGAGTATATTCTGAGGTGGGACACGCGAATAAGTTTAAGAATCTAAGACATTAATCTCGTATCTCGTAACAGTTGAACTTTGTGTGAAAATTTAAGTGGATCAATATACTAACAATCTAGGTGAATCGTTTAAAACTTAAAATGTTTAAAGCTTAACGGTGTTGTTGATTTGTCTCATAAACTGATATGATCCTCTTACACAAACTCACAAAAATATTGTATGTAAATATTTCTTTACTTCATTTTATTTCAGTTCTATCAAAAATTCAAAAAGATTTTCGGTGTGTTTTAGCATAAATTTTGAAAAAAATCCAAAAAGATTTTAGACGACTGATGTTGAAAAGCTGATTTTCAAAATTCCGAGTGCTAAACGTGACGAACAGGTTTGGGAAAGTGTGTTTGAAGTTGTGAGAAATGGAAATGATATATATTCATGTGGTTCATCAGAAATTGTCATGATAAATCTTTCTATTCAGGGTTGTGTCTTCAAGAGTTTAGTGAAGTTTCTAAATTTGTTATATCTTATCTTTTATGAAACTTATGTTTTGGGTAGAGAATATGCAGGTGAATCAGGTTACGATACCTGAATCTGTGAAAGTCAGACTACGATCCCAGTACAAGTTGAGGGGGAGTCTATTAGAGAAAGAGAGTCTGAAGATACAGGATAGAGCCAGAGATTCTGAAAGAGAATTGGAGATAGGATAAAGCCAGATAGAGATCCTGAAGGAAGCCCAAAGACTGATAAAGACTGAAGATTGAAAAGACTCGACACTTAAGACTCGTCAACATCTGAGGGGGAGTCTGTTAGTGCATTCATCTGCCGACTTCGTCTTATATCGAGTCTCAGTTCGTTGCGGATATGATTCAACATGATGTCATCATATACAATGATGACATCATCAATGACATCACCTCACAAGAAGACAAAGCAATTTAAGTCAGATTGTTATACTTTCGAAGATTCCGTTCATATTTAAAGATGTGATTTCGCTTATGTGTACAAGATAATTTCGCTTATATGGTCATGTTGAGGTTTCGCTTATATGTACATGTACATATGAGCGAAATCATCAACACTATATATAGGGTCTTGAGCGAAATCATTAGTAACGATTTTCAGAAGTGATACCGAGGTGCTGCCGGTTTTTCCTCTGATTGTAATCTTTGTTAAATTGAATATACAAGAGGTTTAAAGTGTATCAAGCTGTTTTGACATTCGTTTCTTAGTTTCCGCCTCTGAAACAGATTTGAGCTCTTCCAAACGACTCGTTTAGGTCGCAATCCGATCCTACACGTGTTGTGAAAGACTGGGCACTTTAATACGGTATTAGCGGACGTATCATCACAACAAATTAATGATTTTGGGGGTCGTTTAAAGAAAAACATCAAGAAACGTAATTTTCAAAGCATCCGCCTAAGGTATATTGTAGGGTTTTGAAGTAGGGTTGAAGCAATTAAATCATGGAACTGACTTAAGATTGAAGATTAACTTATGATGCATAGCGAAATACTTCTCATGACCAACTAAATGTTATGTTGAGTGAAAGGTGAAATGTTCCACATGGTGAAATGTTTGTTCTTGATTCAATTGGTCTATAAAGAGGTAATAGTGCATGTAATTCTGTAACAAGTTCATTTCTAGAGAGTGATAGTAGCGAAAAATTTTCATTTCCAGAGAGTGATAGTAACTAAACTTGTACTTGTACTTGCACTTCCTGGATTAAATCAAAGGCCATTTATTTAGATTCTTTGTGTTTACCAATTGCATAAGGTTTTTTAATTCATAATGTGTTGATCGTTTTATATTCGATTTCGAGTGCCAGAACCTTCTCAAATCCATTCCGCAAGTCTATAAGGTTTATGTTCATCTGATTCTTGTTAGAAGATATGTTCACACGGACCTAGAAGTCT
This sequence comes from Helianthus tuberosus, assembly GCA_030545235.1. Classification (NCBI taxonomy): domain Eukaryota; kingdom Viridiplantae; phylum Streptophyta; class Magnoliopsida; order Asterales; family Asteraceae; genus Helianthus; species Helianthus tuberosus. The sequence goes on along the minus strand of CM060408.1, from coordinate 82,751,289 downwards.
AAATGCTTCATTTGGTGAAAAATATTATCTAAGACATAAACTTTTATATCTAACAGGAGATCAACTATACCTTTTGTAATGTCCAGGGATTAAGCTTCAACACTTGGTAGTGCAACAACTTTTTGTTTTCTTCTTCTCCAGGATACTAGGTTACCTCTTATAAATGTGAAGTGTCCTGATAAGGATATTCAAGTGATTTGTATTTTATCATAGTATGCACTAGTGTGTGTGTGTCCACACATCAAGATATTAATTTTGACCAAATAGAAAACCCTTATCAAGGCATTAGGTAACTTATTGTGTGCAAGGATGCGTTCATCTGAGCATATTAGCTTGTGATTCCCATTATATAAGCTATGTCTAGTTATGTATGTGCTAGGTATATTACTTTTCCTCCCATTGGCATCTTTCTTTGACATCTAGATATGTCTTACACTCTTATTGTTGTGAATATTATATTTTATCTTAATCATGGTTTCTACTAGTTTACAATCCATAAGCCTTGAATATGCTAGAAGTTCCATGAATCCATGACGCATTTCCTTTGTGAGATATAAATTTCCTTGGTAAAATGTATTACTTCAATTCCAAGGAAATACTATAACCTTCAAGGTCTTTTTGGAAGACACTCCATGTCTGATGATGCTTCCTTTTTTGTAATGGTCATGTCATCTACATAAATGATTAGATAAGTTTTTTTTCTCTTCCATCCTTTTTAAGAAGAGCAGGTAATTTGAGTTACTTTATATAGAGTGTGTATAGTGTGTGTTTTTCGATAAAACAGTAAATTAAATTGGGAAATTCAATCAAATAGTGATAAACAAATACATCAATCTAACACAACTGGATTTGGGAATGATTGCAAATGATTAATATCAAATTCATTTTATGTAATGCAATCACAAGGTATATTTGTACTCCCCTGCACCAGGCGAACACTCTCTTAGTTTTTTTTGCTTTCAACTCTAAGTGTTAACAAATACATTGAACAAACAAAACTATATATAGGAGGAGTGAACTACTGGTGATGTCATCATGAAAGAGACCCTTAACAACTTTATTAAATGATGTAAGTGCCAATAGTTATGAAAACTGCTAGATAGTTACACTATTGCATTAAACTGTTGCTTTTGATTTGAGTTAGTGTGAACAGTTGGATTTCACAGAACTGCTGGTTGAGAACCAGCACTTCTAGAAATCCAGAACTTCGGTCTTTGACTTGTTGACTTGGTATTCTAGTCTTCAGTTTTTGACTTTGGTTGACTTGATTGTTGACCAACACTTTGACAATCAACACTTATTCTTCTATACTTATTCTTCTATACTCTAATCTTTGAAGGCAGTTGTCTGATACAGCAGTAGTTAGGGAAGCTGTTTTGGAAAGCTTTCAAGGGGAGAGTAACTGCTGGACTTGTGACTGTATTTTAGTCGGCACCCGAGATTTTATGCTAGAGATCGTCAATTTTCAAGGGCTTTCCTTGGAAAAATCTTGAGTGTCTTATTGCATTTTCTTATATATTTTCAGCATAATTTAGAAAAAGCACACTACCTCACTATAAATCCTATAGTAATTAGACAAGATGAATGTGACCCACATACAAAAGCCTAAAAACCGATCTATGATGCGCAACCAAATAGTGAATGAAGTGCTACATTGAAACGACTCAACCTATCGATACCAAATCACACAACTAGAGATATGGAAAAGCAACTCACTTTAACACATTTTAATTGTGAAGCTAGTTTTAAATCGATACACTAAAAACCTAGAATCACCTAGACAAGATCGAACAAGAAGTGCGTGTGCAACAACCTAAAGGCTTTGGTGAAACAAATACTCTTCATTTGATGCTAGAGAAGTAACATAGATCATATCAAGTTTAGCTACATGTCAGAAGATCACTCATGATCCATCTCATATGTTTGAGTATATCCTTTAGTTACAAGTCGCGCCTTGTATTTTTTAACATATCCATCTAGATTATCTTTTGCCAAAGGCCTTTTAGTTCAGCGGCACTCCGTATTTCTCCCAAAGGGGGTACCCGATTTTAAATCTTATTGCCTGCAAATTTCTCTTGGAAAGCAAGTCAGTGGGTTTTACGAGCCAATCTGTTTCCTCCTGCAATTGTTGGGCGTCATCCTCGAGCGTAAAAAACGGTTGTAATTTCGTCTAAGGTGTGGATTTATATTTAGGCTATGAAGAGGCATGCCACTGAGCCCGAACACACCATCGTTCAAAAAATAAAAACTGGATTGTCTTTTATCGTGAACACCCATATCCATCCGACTAGCTTTTTCTCCTATGTCTGCATTTTTCGTATGTCTTCATTTTTCTCAAATCTCATTTCTTGGTAAAGCTTAAACTTCCACGATTTCTCGTCTTCTTTGGTTTTTCCTGCATCCTCTAGTGTATTTTACATCAATCAAGAACCTTATCTATTTCTAAATAACTATATCTGCTCGAGAGTTTTTCACAATATTAGTATAGTAATAAACTCATAGTATTTAGCGTAAATTACCCTTTTCATCCTTTATGTTTGTACCGGATAGCAAAGGATAGCCCTTAACTTCAATAATTACATTCACAATCCTTTATTTGCAAAACCTGTTACACTCTACGTCCTTTAACACTAACCAGATCAAAATTTTCATTTAAATTTGTTCACTTAAATGTATTCTGGTCAATTCATGCTTTTATTTTAATGTTTAATAAATAAAATAAAAAGAAATGCATATACACATTATCTTCCCCAATTTTCTAACCCTAAAACCCTAACCGCCTCATCCTACCTGCTGCAACCACGACATCCATTGAATAAAGTAAAAAAAAAGCATTGAAGTAAATTTAAATGAATGTTTTCAGTTTAAAGAAATTTGACAGGTGATTTAAAGTAAAAGAACTGTATCACAGGTACCATTCCAATTACTTTCCAAAATTTTAGTATGATAGAAAGGATGTACTTTAGCGATAACTTCATTTCTGGGCCGATTCCGTATTGTTTTGCCAATTACACTCAGCTTACATTGTTGAACTTGGGTGATAACAATTTCAGTGGCTCCATACCACCAGAATTAGAAAAGAGAACACCCTTTTTTCTGAATTATTTTTGTGCATAAAAAATCTTATAGGTTCCATTCTTCCAGATATAAATCTAACTAAGATGGAAATGTTCTCAGTATCTTACAACATGCTCTCTGGTCCTTTGCCTATCAAATTCCATGTCTCCGGTATTCTTAAACATTTTACCGTGAGCGACAATCACTTCTCCGGTCATGTACTAAAGAGCTTGAAAAACTGTAGCAGCTTAGTCAGAGTTCGTCTTTAAATCACCACGACGGGCACATATGGATGGATGGTTCATTGATTATCAACGGTGGTGGTGGCGGCAGGATGTGGTGGTTAAGGTTTTAGGTTAGGAAATTAGAGAAGATGATATGTATATGCAATTCTTTTGTTTTTATTTATTAAACATTTGCATCACTAGAAACCGGCCCACTTGCATAATTGTCCATCACAAAAGGCCATAAAAAGAGCCCATTTGCAACGACAAGATTCTCACCCAAACTTGAAACTTCAAACTTGAAACTACAAACCCTCGTCATCTCGGAGCTATGAGTTTGTCTTTGTTACAGGGCTATTCATCTCCAGAAGAAGAAGAAGAACAAGATAAACAACCATACCTCACCTCCGACGAAGACGAAGACCTACACAGCCCCAACAAACACGTTTCCGGTGACCCTACAACCGGCAACGATTTCAATAAGCCCTTGTTCGATCCACCCAATCCTTCCGCATCTTCTTCGCTTCCTTCTGCACTCGATGCATTTTCTGAAGTAATATTTCACTCTGTCTCTCTCAATTCATAAGCTTATTTGTTGAATCAAGTGTTTTTTGTTGCATTTAAACGGATTTTTCTGTTTTAGTTGAGTCAGATTTGATTTTTTACAAGTGAAATTGTGTGGTTTTGAAGTTAAGTTAGTGTGGATGATTGAATTGTTAGCATAGGTGGAAAATAGCTATGTGTTTTGAGTAGTACTAATTTGAATTTCAAGGTTTAGGTTTATTTAATAATTAGTAGTAGAATGTGATTGTTTGATTTTTTGTGTATTTGATGGAGTAAATGTTGGGAGAAGAAAGTAAAAGGAGTTTATACAACTGTTCTTACACTGTTATAGACCATGGGATTGTTAAATTAAATATGTACATTGAAAATTAGGGTTAAGGTTAGTTAATTAGGTTAAGCCTTTTATAGTTAGGGTAAGATTATTGTCTCTGTATATCATACTTGTCAATAGCGGTCACTATAGTGAATAGCGTAGCGTATAGGTCGAAAGTCGCTATAGGGTAATAGCGGAATTTCAGTTTTTTTTTTAATATAAATAGCGATTGGATTTTAGGTTTTTGTTAAATATACATGTAAAATAGCGTATATACCAGGGTATTTTAATATAATATACATATAAATTTAAAAAAAAAATTTCTAGCGTATCGCTATTCGCTATGTAGCATATAGGTACCTTATTGGTATTTGTCGCTATTCGCCATTAAGAACTATGGTGTGTGTGTGTGTGTGTATAGGTGAGGGTTTAAATGAGAACGCTAAATATTGCGAAAACGTGAGAACGAATTTAAAAACCACTAGAACTTGGTCTAAAACAATTCACATTCGAGTTTTTTTTACACTTATCATTATTATTCGAATACAATGTTGGAAATTAAATTTACTCGTTTAAATTTACATGTATTCGTAAATATTGAAAATTTACACATGTCTAAGTTTTCTCATTTACACGTGTAAATTTGTTGTATTTAACAAATTTACATATGTGTAAAAATTTTAATAATAGTGATTTTGAGAGAAGAAATGAATTATTTGATGTTGTAAATTCTTTTTGATGTTGTATTTTAATTACATTGAGGTTTGTATTAAAAAAATTGGTTTGATGGGTTTTCTCATTTGTTCTCACGGTTCTCGCAATATTTAGCGTTCTCAAGATAACCCTCCCCTATATATATATATATATACATACACTCATAGTTATCAAAGGCGCTCGCCTGGTGCGTCTAGGCGCAATTTTCAGGCGAGGCGCAACCATACCGCCCTGTTTCTTCAAAGGCGCGTTTCCAGTAAGTTTCCGGCAAAAATCGACTTTCCGGTGACTTTTCCGGCCAGATTCAAGCCCCAGTTTCCAACAAACTTCTACAAATTAGTGCCAAGTTTTGTATGGACTGATCTGTCGTTGGTGGATGCATCACTGGTGAGCAGAAAATTGAAGAAGAGAGAAGAAGATGATGAGAAAACAAAGGACTTGGCTTAATAGATTAGGGGTTGTTTGGCAACATCTGAATGGTTAGGTGCTGAACCAGTAAGAGGTGTGAACCATTAATTGTTGAACCAGTAAGAGGTCTAAACCATTAAGAGCTAGTATAAAGCTTAACCGTTCAGAGGCATATGTCTGACCAATTCAGATTAGAGGTCTTAACCATTCAGACTCAGTATAATGCTTACCATTGTTTAAAAAGGCGGTCTGAGGCGCGCCTTGAGGCGTACGCCTCAGCTGAGGCGGTGGAAAAACGCAATAAAGGCTTAGCCTCATAAGGGTAAACTGAAACCTAGGCCTCAGTCATCTGAGGCGGCCCGAGGCGGTGAGGCGAGGCGGTGAGGCTTAAGCCTCACCAGACTTGTGAAAATTGAACATTTTTTAGTTTTCTAGACTTTGTTTTTGGACCCATTTAGTGTTTATTGGGCTTAATTTGTGGTCCAGCCCAATACTTCACTTAAAAAACATCATTAGGTTAAAAAAAACCCTAATAGAAGACACAGAATCACGTACACAGGAACAGAGGACTCTGAAGAAGGCAACAGCAGAAGCAAGACAGAGAGTGTATGCGTGTATATATTTTCGGTTGACTGAACCATGAGAAACCCCTCTTTTATAGAACCAAAGCCTCTTGAAAGGAAACGGGAACTTCTTGAGAAAAGGGGAACTCAGGGCATGCTTGCCTTGAAGGAAGAAACTGGAACAAAAACCTTGAAGCAAGGAACTCAAGGGGCATGCCTTCTTTATAATATTACAAATAAAGGACCTCGGGAGTCGGGACATAGAAAAAAGAAAAGGATATATATTAGATATTGAATTGAAAAGAAGAATATAGGATTATATTTTTTAACAGTTTTGTTGCTGAAGCCTGAGGCCATTTTTTTTTTGTTTTAATTAGGTTTTTCTTAGATTTTTTTGTTATGTTTTGTTGCTGAATTTTCTTGCTGAAGCCTGAGGCTATTTTTTTTCTATTTATGATGTTTGTTTTATGTTATTTGTTGAAATATTTTCTATTTAAGATGTTTGTTTTATGTTAATTTGTGATTTTTGTGAGAGATATATATATATTTTTAATTTTTTTTTAATAATGTTTGAGGCTTACGCCTCGACCTGCCTCGAGGCTTACGCCTCGTGAGGCTAAGGGAAAACGCCTTGATACCCGTTTTAGCCTTTTTAAACCTTGATGCTTACCTATTCAGAGGCAATTGTCTGTGCCATTCAGACATCTGCTCGTGAAACAAACAGTCTGAACCATTAAATGTTGAATCAGTAAGAGGCTTGAACCATTAAGAGCCCCATTAAGAGGTAAACAAACAGCCCCTCATTTTAATTGTGTTTCCTTTAGAAAAGCTGCATTGATTTGCAGAAAGAAGACTGTGCGCAAACAGTGACACCACATAGTTTTAAAAAATTCATTTTTCTTGCAAAATATTTCAAGTTATTACAAGTACAACAAATACTCAACTAATTTTAACTTCAAAATATTTTCAGTTATCTTAAAAGATTTTAATTTTTTTTAACCTAGTTAGATGATTTTAATATGTAGTTATATTAGCTATATAAATATATTTAGAGAGTAATATTAATTTTATATACCTACAAGATATATATTTTTTTCAATACGTAACATATTTCTTTTTCATTTAAGTGCGCTTTTTTTTTCTCAGGCCCTCGCTTTTTTTGCGCTTTGCGCCTAGGCCCCAGGCGAGACCTATGCGCCTAGCGCCCTTGATAACTATGCATACACTCATGTATTATATATTTAGAGATACAGAACTATACAATTATTCATGGTATCAGCGCAACTTTTAAAACAGCCTTCTACAAGTTGATGATGATAGGCTTACTAATTGTTGCAATATGTTATTGTCTTATTGACAATAGAGCCTATTAGCAATACTTTTAAGCTGATGGCCACACACTCTGTGTTAATGCAGCCATAGCCCTGGGCTTCTTGGCTTGCTGATCACCAGTGCAATTATGATGATAGAGGTTTGGAACACCTAGCAAAGTTTTTCTATGTGCTTGGTTGGAGGTTTGATATCTCATCAGGTTAAAGTTGTGCTTCTGGTGTGATACACTGATACTATTAGTACTCAACTAACTACTAGTTACGATTTAAATGTTTACAAAATAAGCCCTAATGATAATGTACTCGGTACTCCAAATAGTTATTGCTGTTCCTTATATATTATGACAATTGGTAGGGCTTGGGACATGTGGATGAGACATTTAAGCCAGTGACCTGTATGCCTAGTGATAGTGCAACAATTCTATTACTGCTTTAGTATATTAATGTAGATCTTTGGCATACTGATGTTGTATCAATAAAATTTCCAGCGTTGCTAATTGATGTTCTCAGTAATCCATCTGTCCCACAAGGCAGGAACATAAATACAGTACTTTAGGATCTTTAAGTTGCTACAGGGTAAAAAAAAAAAAAATGTTAGAATAGTTGCTCACTGTATATATCGGACTACTAGCATTGTTACATATAATCATATAAATTTTGCATCTGAAAGAACTTAGCTCTCACACAAAAGAACCAGAATGAAGATAGTTGTTTAGAACGAAGGTATTCTACTATATTATTATTAGGTTTATACTATGAGCCCACGGGCCATAAGGTATATAGGGTTTGCATCCTTTCTCTATATATTGTAATGCATTATTCATCTATGCAGTTAATAGCGGCGCTATAGCGGTTAGCGGACGTCTGGGTTTGTAGCGGTCCAAAACTCCAAATAGCGGTGGCTCATAGCGGTTCCGCTATTAGCGGCGCTATAGCCCGCTATTTGGAAACCTGTATAGCGGTCAAAGTCAAATTAGGTCAAAGTTTGAAAAAATCGGTCAAAAGTTGCCTATAATCGGACCAAATCGGTCAAAACTGGATCAGATATTAGTCAAAATTTGATCAAATCGGTTAAGTGAAATGAATTGTTACCTTAATTCGAACAAAAATCAGTTGTTGCTCCATGATTTTGAACCATTGTAGAGATAACTGGGTACTATGCCTGATGAAGAAGAGAAGGGGAGCGGGAAAACGGCGTATGATGAAAGTGGGGATGATTAGGGTTATTTAAGTTTGTGTATTTTAACATATAACCCCCCTCCATCTTCATTAGTTTATATTTAGTCCTCATACTTGTGAATTTATATATAAAAAATATAAAATTAATTGTATATGTATATAATATATATAAAAATACATAAATTATGCATGGTATAAAAATTACCGCTATACCACCGCTATAACCTATATATCATATAGCGGACCTTGACCGCTATTCGATTTGGACCGCTTTAACTGCTTAGTTATTCATATAATATCAATCAAGTCTTTTACCATCTTACAGAAGGTAGTAAGTTTTTTTTTCTTTTTGTATTAACGGTGCACTTTGAGTTGAAGCCTAAAAGGTTTTTTTAACTTCAAAGTTGATGTAACTTCGTAAACTTCAGAAACTTCATATTATATCTCTATGTCTATGCAAAGGATGTGGATCCTTGGTGTTTACTATGATTAAGAAAACGAAAAAGTAATCATAACTTGTTTACACATTTTTAGAACTCGTCATGACGTTATTATAATCTTTATCTACATAAATAGAGTATTTTACCATGTCCTCCACATAAAAACTTATTATACTTTCTTTTGAATACATAAAAACTTATCATACTTTCTTTTGAATAAATGGAGATTTCAAGACCACCACAGTTTCTAAACAACTCTGTTGGAGAATCGGCATCAGCAGACAAAGATAACGATGGTCAACTATGGCGGCATGGTCATCGGAGAAACCGTAGAGATAAAAATGACATGCCTGCAGGTAATTTCTCTTTTAACATTGCAACAACCTTTTTTATGCAAATTGGTAAATATTGTAAATAACTAGATCATATTACAATATGAGATTTCTTAAATGGTTTTTTTTATAGGGGCTGTATTGCAGGCTAAAGCTCAGTTAGTTGGAATTCGTGATAGGGTAAGCAGTGATGCCTCTAATGCAACTTCAACCGAGTCCGTAGGATCTGCAAAACGTGTCATGACTGCAACTAATCCGAATGCAGAGGATGCTGCAGATCTTTTGAGGTACTTCTGAAAATGCTTTCTATTTCAGATAAAGAGTAGGTTGTTTTATAATTTCTACTCAGTACAACATTGTTTTTCTTTACAGGATGTGTGTGCAATGTGGGATACCGAAAACATTTTCTAATGCAAGAGGGATGGTGTGCCCGGTGTGTGGAGACCGCCCTATCAAAGAGACAGACGAATCAAAGAAGAAAGGATCTATGATTAAAGACAAGGAAAAGAATAAACGAATGAAAGGCCAGTCATCACACGCGACATGGAAGAGTGAAACAGAAATGCAGCTTCGACAACAGTTTGATTAACAGAAGTTAGTTCTCGAGCCTGTCGGTTTGTGATGTATGATCTATTTTATATTGAAGTGAGATCTTTTTGAGTTTAGAACTTTTATTATAAAGAGTTTGTTGCATGTACTATTTTGTAACCTAATTGTCCCATTGGCGTTGTAAGCTATGACATGATTTTACTCTATTCCAACGCTTTTCAACAAAATAATTAAAACTTGAATGCTTCATAAACCTTTTACAACATTATTTCTTTCAAAATTTTTTGTTAATACCCTCTTTTAGGCTGTGTAATGCATTGTCCCATTTTATGCCCCTCTTTAAAGATGGAATTCTGAATTTTTTTATATATTTATTAATTTTTCTATGTATTTTAGCGAACTTATGTTATATTACCAATACAACTTTTAAAGATAAATAATATGTGATTATTTTTAGTTTATATATTAATTGTTTTTTTAAATCCGGTTTGGATAATCCGCTCTAGGTGTATAGAATCAAGTTTTAAGGACCTTTGAACCAGATAAAATTTATCCGGATTTTCACAATCCGGTTTTGATCATCGTTCGAGTATATATGGGTTGTATAAAATCTGTGCACCTCTATCTCTTGGGGTGGTGTTTCACACCTACTCTGCTACTCATGCCCAAATCGCTACCTATTACACAAGGCCTTGGTATCTTATTCTACCTTAATTAATTCACAATTTCAAAATTAATTTATGTAAAATATTATAGATATATATTGATCCATTCACTTTATTCAGTATTTTGGTTACTTTATAAAGTTAATTCGTAAGTTTAGATAACTAGAATATGTCATTCAACATAAACAAATTAAAGAAAACAAGCTTGCTATGAATTTCGTAAGGTGCTAAAACCACGCTAACTATACATAACTTATTTCATCACGTCATGAGCGTAACAAGACTTTTTCCCAAGTTACAACACTACTTACAGAACCAACAGAACACCCGCATTCACAACGTGCAGAACCCAGGATCATCTTGGAGGTTCAAAATCATAAAGAGGTCAGTTTCTATAAACGACGAAAGGATATACACCAAGAAATTGTAAAAGCCCGACTCGTCGTATACCTTGTGAATAATGACAGGCCAGGGCGAGCCTCTTGGATGACTTTATACATTATATAACACACACTATATCAACAAAAACTCGGACCTAATTTCGCTCACCACCCATCGTGTCATTTGATTCACCCGCGCCCCGGAATAGACCCATGGCTCTGTTCATCATGGAAATGATAATTTTACAACAATCGGGTGCATATAATATATAACTAAAAAAACGTTGAGCTAGAAAGGATGTATATTTTACCAGATGTGCTACAGACCGATCTATAGGTCTATGAAACAGTAGATGTGCTACAGACCGATCTATAGGATTTGTATCGGTTTCCATATCCACGAGTCCACTGCACCAATAATCAGAATATTAAAACGATCAGGAAAAGAAGTGTCAACTCAAGCGGAATTAACGGATAACAAGAAATTGAACCGTACTTGTTAGTCCGTTCAGAGATCAAAGGCACACCAAGATCAGTAACATCTGTGGCACCACTACTTAGACTTGGATTATTATGCCGTTGCTCTGCGCTTCTAGCCAAACGATACAGACTGTCCCTAATGCATAACTTGGTTCTCAAATCCAACTGAAAAGCACACATGTAAAAATAAAACAACTTTAGAAATTTGGCGAAAACAATAAAAGGTGCATGTTATGCGATGCTAAAGTAAGCCCAGAAAAACGTGCAGGTCAAGTACCTGATCCATAACCTGTTTTAGCTGGCGGAAACTAGTAGCTTCAAGTGAGATTTCATCCAACTTCGAACCACCAGAGGAGCTTTCTTGTACATTTAATAAACCCATATTCCTTTGATCATGTTCCTTTACTGATAGTTCGTCTCGATTCTCATCAGAAACCAATACATCTTTTGAAGACTGAAACATCATACCCGTCTGTCTCGAGCTTCCAATAACTAATGGCTGAAATCCTTGCGATTGTTTTCGCTCATCCATTTCAGCAGCATTCGCTTCAAATGAAGGATCACCAAAACTCTGGTTAGATGCATAGGACGACCCCACTGGGGAATAAGACTTAAGACCCTTGTGTTTGGTTTTAATGCCAGACAGCATCGGGACAGCTGCAGTTTGATGGAGATAATCTGGAGGTAGATAACTAGTGTCGCTCTGCATATGACCAAAATAATTCAGTTCCAGGTTTCTATACTGCTGCTGGTTGTCTACGGAGGTGAAAAGTTGGTCGGGTTTGTTGTTTGAAGTCAGCCCGCTGTCATTGCTTCTCGGGTCACTGATTTGATAAAAGGAACCGTTATCGGATCCTACTCCTTGTCCTGCTTTTTCCCCTTCAGTTTGATCATGATGTTTTGACGGCTTTTTCTGCATAGTGATCTGCCACAAGTACAAAGTTAGATATAACTTAAGTGTAAACAAAACACGGAGTTATAAAATATATATCGGACAACTGAGTAACACAACTTTGAATTCGGTCAACCGGTAAGAATGAACTTTATCAAGTTAACAATACATTCTAACTGGGTTTGTGAGTTGGATGGAAATGGCTACGAAAATGAAACGTTAGGGGTCCAGTTACAAAAAATTCTTATTTTGGATGTAACAAGCAAAAGTGCCCAAACCTCAGGGATGATTTTGGCATTTTACTCGAAATAAAATGTACTAACCTGATCTTTGAAATTAAGCTCATCTTTGCTTTCAGAGATACAGCTAGACCTGTGATTATTCGATTCTGGAGAACTATGATCCGGATGTAATATATTCTTTAAACCACTTGGCTCAGGACACGTGAATTTAAAATCCATCTTTAACGCTTCTTCAGTGCCCTCGATTCGATCCGACGTAAACCAGCCAAGTTCATCGTTATTGTCAGTAACACCTAGTCCAAACGACGAATCACAACTCCTGCATATGACAAACAAAGCATGCGTAAACGGTAAACTATTGCGTTACTTGAAAAGGAAAACCGAAAACATGTTTTTTATCGTTTCAAAGTAAGGCCTACCTTAACATCTTGTCAACATCCTCAAAGTTTCCTATATCAGACCAACTGTAGTATAAGAGATCACCTGATTCCTTATCCTGACAATTATTGTCAACATAACTGTACGAGTTATTATCACATGTAGCTGATGTGGCATAGCTGCTTTTGAAGCAATCATCAGGCATTCGAATGTCGTCAGATGCTAAATTTGGCATGTCTTTTACAATCTCACCGTCACACGAGCCGTTAAATACGCCTTGTGGTGCATGAGATGGTGATTCCTTTTCCATCATTTTCGTTTTCTTATCCAATGGCTTATTATAATCTTTTTCTTCCTTTTGTTGGTTAATAGTATGGGAAGCATCAAGGTTGCGAGTGTTGCTCAAAACGGGAGTTGTTTCACGTCAAAGTTTTTTTACAGTTGTCTCGTTCGGGTGAATTTCTACTAGACCGAGCGTTAGTGGGGTGTAATATCTTCAAGCTACAAAAATAGTCAGAAAGTAGCTGTAATACACGTTTTCGAAAACTTTTATTAAGTTCTATACAAACTGCAATGATATTATTCAATTATACGACATTTGGTATCAGAGGCGAAACACGTTCAGTTTCGACTCTGTTTCATTTCATAGCCAACAATCTATTTCTAGCCTACTGCCTTTTTTTAAAAGCGATGGAACACAAGAACTGTACAATGGAACAACAAATAAGAGAACTACAAGATCAACTGCAGGAGCTAACTTTTGCCAGGGGCGTAGCTCAGTAGTGTTATGTATACTATGTACGTTTCGTATAGAATTTTTTAGGTATATACGTTTTCGACCCCCGGGTTTTATAAGAAAAAAATTTACTTATATAGAATTTTTAGGTCCGGTGACTTCTGACCCCCCGGTGAAAATTTTCAAGCTTCGCCACTGACTTTTGCTATTTTCAAGTGTGTTAATTCAATTAGGTGAGTTAATATTCAGCCTTTGCTAGCTCGGTTTTCGCACATCGAGTGGTGATCTTAGGAACCAAAATCGATTCAAGTGGTGTATTTGTATCTTGAATTGACTTTGGAATCACCTTATGTGAATCTTGAGTTGTGAATATGTATCTCAAGTGACCTGTAGCCTATTCGTTTCGTTTGAATTCTAAATATTCTTGTCGTTTAATACTCTGATTTACATCAAAGTCACCAGTTCAGTCAAATACGAAGTTTTTAATCTTCATAAGTCTACATAAATTCTTTCACATTTTACGTGCATGAAGGGATTAATAACTTCTAGACATTATAACAGATGAGCCTTTTAAAAGGTACAACTCAATTTTTTAATGAATTTGTAAATGCTTAAAGCTCGTAATCCTGATAATTTATATGCTCTTGTTCATCTATAATTTATATGCTCTTGTTCATCCAGGACGTTAAAGATAACACGGACAAAGGTGAGTTAAATAGTTCAGGTGATATGATCTATTGCTCAACAAGTGATTAAGCTTCACATTATTGCATGAAATTGTCACTTGTGTTGCTTTTAAAACTGAAACTAAGGATACAAGTCGAGTCAAAAAAGGGACATAAAAGAAGTTCCCCACAACTACTAGAAGGTAAGTCAAGTGTCATTTACATGTGCAAGCAGTAAAATTCAATGCTTTATACTCCCATCATATTTCATGGTGAAGTTAGCTACAGGGAAAAAGACATCGCGTGATTTCATAACAAAAAAAGTTCTTCCATAAACTAAGATGAAAAAGAACAGCTATGATTCCTATGAGATATCAATAAAAGAATAACATTTCTATTTTCTACTCGCTGCAGTTGATCAACTAACAATACATCAATTCTTGTGCAATTATGCTAAAACAAAGCATTGAAGATCCTACCTCATACATACACAAGTCAGACATTCCTTCAAAATCTTCTATCCAGCACTTATGATGAAGCAAACGTCAAGATCGAAACTCATAACTAGCCCCAAGGTAAGTACACGAAAAAGCAGACCTAATCAATCACCACATCAAGTAACTATAACTATAATAATCTCATTCACTAACCTAATCAATCAAACCAGATAGCATCAAAATCATACTTCAATCCAATAAACATCAAACAACAACAACAAATCACCGCATCAAGTGACCGAAACAAACTCAAGTCATTATCTAATCAACCAAATCATATTTCAACCAATAAACATCAAATAACAACAACAATTCACCGCATCAAGTGACCAAAACAATCTCACTCACTTATCTAACCAAACAATTCATATTTCAATCAATAAACATCAAAATAACAACACAGTTCATATTTCAAACCAATAAACATCAAATAACAACAATTCACCACATCAAGTGACCGAAACAATCTCAATCACTTCTCTAATCAAACAAATCATATTTCAACCAAAAAACATCAAATTACAACAACAAAATCACCACATCAAGTAAGATCTACACGAAAACTCACCGGAAAGTCAACAAATCATCCGAAATCTCCACCTAATTCCGCCGTAAACTCACCACTCGCTTCCAGTAAACCCTAGCTTTCCGAATCACGCGCTTACACAATAACAACTTAACA
The DNA here is from genome assembly GCA_030545235.1 of Helianthus tuberosus. Lineage (NCBI taxonomy): Eukaryota > Viridiplantae > Streptophyta > Magnoliopsida > Asterales > Asteraceae > Helianthus > Helianthus tuberosus. The sequence continues at coordinate 82,735,998 of CM060408.1, read as the reverse complement.
AATCTCGTTACGTTTTGCCGATTAGCTACAGAGAGAGAAACTGTGTGTTTTTGCGTGTGTGAGTGTGTGTGAGAGAGAGAAACACAGACTTTGTGCGCTGTGAATAAAAAATGAAAAATAATAACATTAATCATGATAAAAATAAAAAATAAAATTGGGGGAAAAGTTAGGGACAACGAACGTGTGACACGTGGCAAGGAGATCAAAAGAGGGGCGGGGGGTAAAGAGGGTATCTAGCAATTCGTGGAGGAGACAGACGATCTGTTACTAACGTATGATTGGTCCACGTCAGCATTTATTGGTATCACGCGCAGACATGACCCTACACGTGCATGTTTCTTTTTTAAACAAGTGTTAATTATATGGTGATTAAGTTAATGTGTGGGTTTAAATTAATCCCGTGACCCTTAATTATACCTATTTTTTTATGGTTGATTTGTTAGTGCTTGCCGACCATTCTATCGAAATTTGTTTTTTTTTAACGGCAAACAACAAATCACATTCATCACTACAAAGTTATATGGTTAGTAAGCAATGTGGGTGTGATCCTCTCGACTGTTGGAGTCAATCGTCGTTCAAAAAAAAAAATTGGTTAGTAAGCAACTAAACCAATCATCAATTTACATTATCGCCTAACATACATAAACAAACTGATAAAGAAGCAAACATAATTAAAACAAAACTTATTTCTTTATCTTGCAACTTCAAACTGCACCCATTCTCTCCACTCCATATTCTCCTTTTTCCCCCGGCTTTTAATCCACATGAATGTAGTCGCCTGCATTTCCCCAAACACTGCGTCAATATTTACCCTTTTCCCCTCAAAGATATATTTGTTTCGTGCATTCCACAGTCCCCAGCAAGTCGCCATTATAATCATTTGTATCAGTTTCCTTTTATTCTTATCGCAATTTGTTTATCTTGTGATTAGTATACATGCTTGTTAGTTTTAAATATAGATTAAATTATTAGGGATAGGATATAATAGGAAGTTTATTTTGGTAGAAAGCCTAGGAAGTAATCTTGATCATCTATTTATTTAATCAAGGGCTAAGATTAAATGAGTGAAATTGAAGGAAAGAAAGGAGGCGCGTGGGTTTGTCTAGGGGCATTCTAGTCAATCCAAGGCAATAGTTTTTTTCTCCTCCAATCCCCCCCCCCAATTTTTTAAACGTTAATAACTCTTTCATACGATATTATTTTTTTTATAAAAACTGCACAAAAAACGAGCGTTTTTTTATCTTTAAAACGAGTATACAATTGCTATATTTTCGAAAAAAAAATTCGAAAACCCAGTTGCGTAAAACGCAATGGAAAAAAAACATAAAAAATGACATTTTTCTAAAACGCAATGCACCAAAAACACAAAGTAATGTCTTATTTGTAAAACGCAATGGCCAGAAAACACAAAGAAATGTCTTATTTCTAAAACGCAATAAGCTAAAAACACAAAAGAAAGTGTACTTTCTAAAACGCAATGCACCAAAAACACAAAGAAATGTCTTATTTCAAAAACGCAATGGCCAGAAAACACTTAAAATCTCTGTTTTCTAAAACGCAATGGACTGAAAACACATAAAAATGTGTTTTTACCTAAAACGTAATGCACCAAAAACACAAAAAAATGTCTTATTTGTAAAACGCAATGGCCAGAAAAGACTTAAAAATGTCTCCTTTCTAAAATGCAATGGCCTAAAAAACCAAAAGAAAGTATTCTCTCTAAAACGCAATGGACTGAAAACACCTAAAAATGTGTTTTACTAAAACGCAATGACTAAAAACACTTCAAAAATGTGCTTTATAAAACGCAATGGCCAGAAAACACATAAAAATATCTTAGTTCTAAAACGCAATGGCCTAAAAACACCAAATAAAGTGTTCTCTCTAAAACGCATTAAGCTAGAACAATAGTTTTGTCTTTGAATTGTCTGAACCAGGAAGTAGAAGATCAAAAACTGTCTACGAATGCAGTTTTCCAGCTCGACCCCAGCCAGGGGCTCTGCCCCTTGGACCCTGCTACCAAGGGCGCTGCCCCCGGACCCCCGCCAAGATCATAAAACGCAATGACTAAATCAAAAACCCAGATCGTAAAAATGAAATTAAAGAATTTCTTACATGGATCGAAGCCGATTTCTTCAACGATTGCCGAAATTTGAATGATAGAAACACTTATAAGCGATCGAATCGAACGGATCGAGTGATTATCTTCAAATCATGGGAAAAACGAGATTTTGTATGAAATTAAACTGGGTTTTATTCAAAAAAAGCTGAAGAACACATTGATCGGGTGTTTGAATCATTGATTGGTGACGGAAATCGTACTATAATGTAGTGATTATTGAGATAGTAAGTGAAGAAAAGGTTGAAGATGATGGGTTTTGAAAATGGTGGGTTTTGAAGTTACTGGGGAGAAGAAGAAAGAAGAAAGGATACGATTGACTAAAATACCCTTTCTCTTTATTTTAAATTTTGTCACATGTCATAATTCTATTGCTTCCTATTATTCCTAGCCAAAATAAACTTTCTATTTGATCTCACCCTAAATTATTATAGCGTTAAATTTTAATGTTTTATCAGTTGAAATAGTTTGAACCCGTGTGCTTACTAGTCGGATTAAATCGGATTTGATTGAATTGGTTTCAACAACTAGATCACATAATATTTTAAGTTTTGAACCCCCAACTAGCTCGCAACATGTACAACACTGCAACATCGATGGAGTGAGCACTATTAGTGATGCTGAGAACTGAGAATGTCTTCTGGATATTTACTATGAGAAGACATAAACCATAGTAGGATGTGTATGGAACAATCCTTTTCTAGTATATCGTGGATCAGTGGCGAAGCTTGCCGGAGAAAACGGAGGGGGCTAAAACATATATACCCAAAAATTTCTATAGAATCGGGGGGGGGGGGGGGTAAAAACGTATATATCCAAAAATTTCTATACGAAAACTACATATATAACACTACTGAGCGAAAAATCCCGGGGGTCGGGCGACCCCCCCCCCCCCCGCCCCCAAGAAGCTTCGCCCCTGTCGTGGATGGTTGGTGAGAATACCTACGGTTGTAGAGCTTGAACGAAAGCTCAGTGGAGGCAGGACTCTCAAAATCCAAATCGGTGGAGGCCGGACTTTTAAAAATTTAGGGGCTGTTTGGTAGCATCTGAATGACATTAAGAGGCTACCTCTTAATGAAATCATTTAAGAGTTTAGCAAAGATAATGTAGAAGAATGTAACATGTGATGGTTTACCATTCAGATGTTACCTCTTATCCAGTCAGACATAAGGTTACCTCTTATTCATTCAGACATAAGGGCCACAAATGATTTCATTAAGAGACAGCCTCTGAATGGATTAAGAGGCTACCAAACAGCCCCTTAATATTTTACACTACCAAAAATTTTCAGAAATTTTCGGTAAAATTAACAGTACAAGCAAAAAAATCAGTGGGGGTCGGGGGAAGCTTCGCCCCCGAATACCTATATCGCATCGCATGTCTGATACATAGGCTTGCTACCTAGGTATCCTCTAACATGTTTTATTATGTCTCGAATCATCTTATCTCATATATGATGACATTTTATTTTATCACTAAAAGTTGCTTTATTGTTTATGTTCCTGGGTCTTTAATATGTCCAAATTTTTGTCTTTCCATATCCTTTTGACACCATGCTAACACTAACATACAGGGTTGGCTCAACCTTTGTGGGGCCCAAAGCAATAACTAATATAGAGTTCCTTTCGCGAAAATAAAAATAAGTTTACTTTCAACCCTATAACAATTACAAGAGATATTACCCTATAACAATCATAAGAGATATTGTAGACGGATTACACAGATAAAACTTAATGATACTTTTGTGCCTTTTGTTTATGCGATGTTTGAATTGCCATTATTTGGTCTGTCTTTTCCTTTCTCACCGAATTTCCATATTGAAGAAACACTAGATAAATGGTCGGAACCGAAATATCTAGGGGGTTTGAATCCGCATAAAAGGGTTAGCTCTCTCTCGGTTGATTCGGTTGCAGCTGATCTTCTTCTCCGATGGTTCTGCAAAAAAGAACACCGTTAGCCTCGCCAAGGGGAGAAGAGGGTTTTCTCCTTGACCCGACTCCGGTGTGAGAATAAGTATTGGTAATGGAGAAGAGAATGTATTTGAGAAGTGTGTGTGACTTGAATTCATACCTGGGTTCTTTCTCATATTTATAGCCGGGAGTCGTTTTAGGCGGGAAAACCCGTTAATGAAAAGTTAACGGAAGATGCTAACCCCGTAAGCGGTTACATTTCCTTCCGTTTAAATTCTTTGATCCGTCGTGAGAGCACACGGATCGTGGTCTAGATCAAAGGCTGGGATTTGCCACGTGTAATGTGATCAAGTGGAGATTATTCTCCAATTGCATGCCTTCGTTGTGATTTCAGGGGCGTCTGTGGTGATGACACGTGTCCAGACGGTTACAACCGTCTGGGTGGTGCACGATCATATTCTTTCTAGAAGATTACTGCTGTAATCTAGTGTGGCACCTTACCGTGTGGAGACCACTAAATAAATCCTAAGTCTAAATTATCCAAGTCTGGATATTTAGGCGGATGTATTGATCTCAGGATTTTTATCCTTTGCTAATGGGAGAAGGCGCAAGGATTTATGTTTTCCTTTGGGTGCGCGACTATAGATTGTTGATTACTTTCTTCCTTTTGTAAGACCAATGCGCGGCCGCGCAAGGTTAAAAGGTTGAAAGGCCAGTTTGTGGTATGGTCTCAAACACTTATTATGAGGTTTTTGGGACCTTACCCCTTCACATATGTATACTTACAAGAGCTTTTAATTATTGTGGCCCTTAGAGAGGTGAGGCCCAAAGCAAAGACTTGGTTTGACTTACCCTCAAACCGGCCTTGCTAACATATTATTTTATCTTGTGTACTATTCTATTCTAATATCGTGGTCATATTATATTATATTGCTATTTGATTACTTGCAGAAGTTGTCACCATTATCACTAGTAATCCTATTTATCGGATGATTATGTGGTTTTCACTACATTTCCCAACCTTGTATTGCATCGGGCCATATTTATATACTATTATTTTGCAACATATTGTTGTATTATATTATATACTATTAATATTAATATTAATTTGAAAGTTGAAAGATGTTGGTGTATAGTGTTTTGTACATGATGCTTTGAAGAAACACTAGATAAATGGTCGGAACCGAAATATCTAGGGGGTTTGAATCCGCATAAAAGGGTTAGCTCTCTCTCGATTGATTCAGTTACAGCCGATCTCCTTCTCCGATGATTCTGCAAAAAAGAACACCGTTAGCCTCGCCAAGGGGAGAAGAGGGTTCTCTCCTTGACCCGAATCCGGTGTGAGAATAAGTATTGGTAATGGAGAAGAGAATGTATTTGAGAAGTGTGTGTGACTTGAATTCATACCTGGGTTCTTTCTCATATTTATAGCCGAGAGTCGTTTTAGGCGGGAAAACCCGTTAATGAAAAGTTAACGGAAGATGCTAACCCCGTAAGCGGTTACATTTCCTTCCGTTTAAATTCTTTGATCCGTCGTGAGAGCACACGGATCGTGGTCTAGATCAAAGGCTGGAGATTTGCCACGTGTAATGTGATCAAGTGGAGATTATTCTCCAATTGCATGCCTTCGTTGTGATTTCAGGGGCGTCTGTGGTGATGACACGTGTCCAGACGGTTACAACCGTCTGGGTGGTGCACGATCATATTCTTTCTAGAAGATTACTGCTGTAATGTAGTGTGGCACCTTACCGTGTGGAGACCACTAAATAAATCCTAAGTCTAAATTATCCAAGTCTGGATATTTAGGCGGATGTATTGATCTCAGGATTTTTATCCTTTGCTAATGGGAGAAGGCGCAAGGATTTATGTTTTCCTTTGGGCGCGCGACTATAGATTGTTGATTACTTTCTTCCTTTTGTAAGACCAATGCGCGGCCGCGCAAGGTTAAAAGGTTGAAAGGCCAGTTTGTGGTATGGTTTCAAACACTTATTATGAGGTTTTTGGGACCTTACCCCTTCAAGTCCCCCCAGTCTAGTGTTGTACTTATGCAAATAAGTGGAGCACTGGACTTACGAGAGGAAAATGTTTTTGGGCGCGAGAAATAAGAAATCTTTTATGAGAAGATTTGAATTTTTTGATTTTGTAAATATTTTTTGTGGAAAATCTTTGACTTTTGACGAGACTGGTGTAGTAAATTGATTTTGACAACCTTTCATTGTCAGTTGTTTTTTACTGTCCGTGTCTTACACGTGCGCGTGTAAACGCGTGTGTGTTCTGACATTTCCTTTTTCTGTTGCTTGGGGAACTGTGATACCCGGAACAGTCGCTGTGACGGTTACCGATGCTATTTATTGCGATAAGTATATATAACGTCTGGATAACCTTCTTTGTATAATCATTGTCTTTGTTGAAAAAACTTTCCCCATTTCTTTTTCTACCGAAAACTTCGTCGCTCCTTCTCTTATGTCAACCGGAGAACATCAAGAAGATCTTACTGAAGAAATGGCGACTGAACTCCCACCGTTGAAGTGGACTAGGGCGTCCTTTGAGGGTTTGGTTCAGAATCTCAAATTTCCGGAGAACTGGGGTGCTTTGTATCCTGAAGGGGGGCAAACAGCAGCGGATGCTCCGGCCGGGTACATTACCCTCTTTTGGGATTTTTTCTGTGACGGTAACTTTCGCTTGCCTGTTACCAGATTTTTCCTTGACGTTCTTGGATTTTACAAACTCCATATTTCCCAACTTCACCCTATTGGTATGGTTAGGGTTCGGCATTTTGAATTTGTGTGTCGGACGATGCATGTTGAACCGACCGTTCTTCGATTTAAGGTTTTTCATCAGATGCATTGTACCCAAGGGTTTTATTCGTTTGTTCAGAGGGCTTCTGCGAAAAAGATTCTACTGCAACCCCCAAAATCCTTCCATGATTGGAAGCAAAAATTTTTCTTTATCAAGGCCGGAGTGATTCCGGTGAAGATGATTTTAAGGGGGAAGGACGACGTTCCGATTGAAACGCTTCAGACTCCTGTTGATGAGAACTGGTACCAAGATCTGAAAGATGTGCCCAATATTGCGTTGCCGGAGAAAGCTCTCGTCGGAGCCGGTATGAGTTTGAACTGGAAGATGGAACGTGATGATAAACCCGTATACACAGAGGATGGTCATAGTAAGTTTGGGGCTTTTTCACTGTTCTTCTTTTTTTTTTTTTTTTGACCTTTTTTTTTTTTTTTTTTGAATGTAGTTGTCTCTTTGTATGTTGTTGCCTTCAAGAGGGAAGGTGGAAGGATGGGTACCATAAAAAAGAAACCTGAAGAGGAGCTTTGGTACCATCGTATTATAAGGAATTTTGTTCTTCCGCAAGATGCGGATCTATCTGTTCAACCAGCTGTTGGTGCTGGTAAGTTATATCTGTGTTTCGTTTCCTTTTGCTCTTTGTGGGTAAGTCTTTGTTTTGCGCCTTTGTAGGTGATTTGGTGAATTTGGGCATAGGCCCTGAAAAGAAGAAACGCGCAACGACTTCTACTTCTTTGCCCAAGAGGAGTGAGACTGTTAAAGCTCAAACTTTGAAGACGAAAAATGTTGGAGAGAAGAAAGGTACGCGCCGTTCTTCTGTCCCCAGGTGTGATTATGTGGTGGTTTCTGACTCTTTGGAGGGTCTTACTCCTGCAGTGACTATGCGAGAACCGAAGCCTGAACCCAGGGATTCTGCTGATATTCATCCATCCAACCCCAATGAGCATATTGACCTGGACTCCAGTCCCGAACACTTGGTGCATCGGAAGGCTGGTAAACGGAAACAAACTGATCCTGAATCGGAGGGTCAACCTCCTAAAAAGTTTCGGAGGAAGAAAATTACCAGAAAAGGAAATCTTGATGCATTTGTTTCGGAATCTGTTCCTGGTAAGTATTGTTCTTCCTTGTTTTCTTTAAGTGGACGGAATTCTTACAGACTTTTATTTGTCCAGAAGTTCCTGTTTCCCCTATTCCTACAGAAGTACCATCTGTGGTTAATGAAGAACTTCCCTCTACTCCTCCGCGCGCTGCTGTTGCAGACCCGCTAGAGCCTTCAGAGATTGTTGAGGAAGGTGTGGAGAAGACTGCTGATACTGAGAAGCCTGTTGATGTTGATACAGAGGCTGAAAAAATTATTGAACCAAGCGTGGTAGATGGTGCTGATAATCCACCGACCCCGGAAGCTGTTGTTCAAGATTTGGGGAAAGAGCAGACTGCTGAAAAAATTCAATCTTCTTCCCCTAGACCTTCTGATGTTATGCCCGAACATACTGAGAGGGTCACAACTGAGGAGACAGGCTCATCTGCTGGTGTTGATAAACAATCTCCAATTCGTCCAGAAGAAACTCTGGGAGAATATTATTACCGGACGTATACGGAAAAAGATGCTTCTGATCCTCATGTCCCTGTTTGGAATGTGAAGAAAGGTGATACCTTCTCGGATTGGCGTGTATGCCAAGATTGGTTGCAGGGGATACTTCCGCCTGGTGAGGTTAAGTTTCAGGAAAATCAACCTTATGAACAGACCTATCAGTCTTATCTTGCAGAAACTGCTTCTCATGTTTCTACTACTCCCCGCATAGTGCGTGAGTGGTATAGTATGCATAAGGAGCAGGCATCTTTTATGGCATCTCAAAAGAAGTTTGCTAAAGATGAAAAATATGTAGCTCAATTGAAGGCTAAATTAGAAACTGAGCGAGCCAAGTTTGAAGCTGAGCGCAAGACTGAGGAATGGTCTGTCGCTAGTTGGAGAAGAAAGGCGGAAGCTGAAGCTGCTCTCCTGTCTGAGGAACGCAAAAATTGGAGGAGAATTTGCGAGAAAGATAATGTTGAGAAGGCAAATCTTCGTAATATCATTAATAACCTCAAGGCTGAGGTTGAAAATCTGAAGAATCAAGATGTGGAGGTAGAAAAATTGAAGAAAGAGAAAGCTGATATGGAAGCTATGTTGGCGGAGGCGCGTTCTCATAGGGAACGCAGTGAGCAACGGGAGGTACAAGCTTTAGCCACTCTTGCCGTTAGAGATAAAGAATTAGAGGAACTTACTGCTTTGGTTTCTGACCAGGAACAATTAAAGAAGGATCTGGAGCTTGCGCATTCCGAGAATACTGAAACCTCCCGCCGTTTGACTGAGGTTGAAGAGAAGCTGGAAAATTCAGAAATGGCGCGGGTTTCAGCGGAAAGCGAGCTTGAACCTTTAAGGAATGATATGGCCTGGTTGAAGGATCGCGGGATTGCTTGTGTAAGTTTCTTTCCTCTTTTTTGTTGTGAAATCATATATGCGCTTTTTTTTATACTTATTTTCGCTTGATTTCATAGGTTGCTGAATCTGTATTAAACTCTGAAGAACTGGATAAAACTGTTGCTAATTTAATGGTTGCTGCACGACGAGATGGGTATGCGCAAGGTTATGCGGAATGTTCCCAATATGTGAACAGCGCGTTGAAGGTTAACTGGGATGATAGCAAGTCTGCGACCTTTGGCGTAAATACTACCGCCGTGCTTGCTTCCATGAAGACAGAGTTTAATAATTTGCAACTTCCAGTTATGGAACTGATAAATGTGGCGCTGCAATCGGGTGATCACGTGGCGCAACTCAAAGAAATCTTTCCGGATGAGGGTGAAGATTTAGAGTAGTATGGAATTGTATTGAACAATTTTTTTTTTGTGTGGGATGTAAATCCCTGTTTTGATGATGCGCTGTTGCGCAAGTATTTTAAACACTGCCGTGTTTGAAACTCTTTAGGGCGTATCTGTACGCTGATAATAGTATGTTTCTAATTGTTTTGTTGAATGACTTTACAATATTTTGCATGAGTACAATTGCTTTTATTGAGTAAGGCGAATGAAGTTGGTGTAAAGCTCATGTGTGAATTTATGGTCGTTTGTGACGTGATCACTGACCGCGCATGGAGCTTGTTTTATACTACCATAATGTTTTTGCGCTTACTAAAAAGAAATTGCATGCACTTTGTAAACACGAAAAATAATAGAAACTTTGTAATTTATTCATGGATAGAGCTCAGAGGCTTTACAAAGTTTTTCTAATAATTAAATGGAACTTAACTTACTCTCTGACAGTTCCGCCGTATTTTGATGAGTGATGTCTTTCCGCGGGAAATTTGTAGAGTTATTACTTAGGTTTTGGCCCGTTTGCTTGGGCCTTCTTCTCCCCGGGTTATCTGCTTAATCTCCTTGCGCATATTCTGGAGTAAATGCGTAAGTTCTCCATTCTTGAGGGCTTTCTCTATTTCTGTGCGCAGAGATATGCAGTTGATCGTGGTATGCCCATTGTCTTTATGATATTCGCAGTATTGCGCCGGGTCTTGACCACGTTTACTCTTCATCGGGATCGGAGGTTTGAACTGATAGTCCTCAGTACTCAGAACCTCCGCCGGGGTCTTTATTAGGGGAGTCCACTGCCTCTCCCTATTTTCGTTTTTGTTCTCCCTTTGCGCGGAGAGTTTGTTGATTGTGGTGCGCGCATCTTCAGATGATCGACCTCATGTCCCAGACTCTCGCCACGACTTCTTAAACCTTCTTTCACCAGTTAAGCTTAAATCCGCGGGCCTGTTGTGTGGTGGTGGCGGCCTGTTTGTTGTGAGGTTTTTTTCAGTTTGCGCATAAACTTTGGCCGCCGCCATTATCTTTTCCCAACTTGTTGGAAGGCCCTCTGTTCCGGATAAGACTTTAACCATGTCATCACACCTAACCGCGTACTTGAACTGAGCACGGATTAGTTGTTCATGAACACCGCCAATTTCCAACACTTCCTTATTGTATCTAGTGATGAAATCCTCTAGATTTTCGTCATCACGACGCCATATATTCATGACGTCGGAAGTATCTCTAATGGAGCGCCGCTGCTGGCTGAAGTGTGTTAAAAACTTGTTACGCAGATCTTTCCATGATTCAATCTGTCCAGTTGGTAGGTTATCAAACCAGATTCGCGTTGGGCCAGTTAATGTTTGTACAAACAAATGACACCATAGCGGAAGGGTCCAACCTCCAACCAAACCCGCGCTGGTAAATACTCTCAGATGATCATCGGGGTCTGACAATCCATTAAACTTCCCTATGTTGGATGGTAATTTTGCCTTCTCTAATGGAGCTAGAGCTATCTCCAATATGAACTTCGAGTTTTCCGTTGCTTCTGCAGGGCGGTAAACTAAGTCATAATTGTGCTCTGCCTCAGGGTTATAAACCGCTTGAGGTCTGCATTTGTTATAATTTGTCTGCAGTCTGTTGAATACACTGGTGTTTGCACTCAAACGATATGTTTGATCGGATTCATCGGTGTGAGTGTCCCGTTGGGAACCCAACCTATCATGAACCGATTGTCTTCGACGAGGGTGTGGTTCACCATGGTGCTGTCTCTGGTAACCGCCTGTCTGAGTGTATTCTCGTTGTGACGTAGATCTGGCATGAACTTCTGTATCTTCATAAGTTGATTCTTCCCGTTGGGAGGCATGGGCCCTAGATCCCGGTCTTCGTGATTGAGTTAGAGGAGCCGTTTGAGCACACAACTGTGTGTAAACTGCGTTTAATGCCCCTTGGGACCGGACATACCATGATATCGGAGTTTCTCCTGGTGGTAAAATTGATTGAGCAGGGTTTGCTGGTAACATTCCTGGAGTAACAGGATCATTTGCTCGATTGGATTGAACCTCATTATCGTCCGAGGCCTCTTCTACGATTCCTTCTACTTGTAAATTGTTTCCGACATTTGGTCGAGGACCAGGTTGCCGGTGAGATGACGAATTCTCTGCCATGTGCAAAACAGAAAATGGTACGAACTGAATCGAAACGAGATAGAAACTTGAAAACTGAGGAATCGGTGGGCGCCAATGAAGAAACACTAGATAAATGGTCGGAACCGAAATATCTAGGGGGTTTGAATCAGCATAAAAGGGTTAGCTCTCTCTCGATTGATTCAGTTACAGCCGATCTCCTTCTCCGATGATTCTGCAAAAAAGAACACCGTTAGCCTCGCCAAGGGGAGAAGAGGGTTCTCTCCTTGACCCGACTCCGGTGTGAGAATAAGTATTGGTAATGGAGAAGAGAATGTATTTGAGAAGTGTGTGTGACTTGAATTCATACCTGGGTTCTTTCTCATATTTATAGCCGGGAGTCGTTTTAGGCGGGAAAACCCGTTAATGAAAAGTTAACGGAAGATGCTAACCCCGTAAGCGGTTACATTTCCTTCCGTTTAAATTCTTTGATCCGTCGTGAGAGCACACGGATCGTGGTCTAGATCAAAGGCTGGGGATTTGCCACGTGTAATGTGATCAAGTGGAGATTATTCTCCAATTGCATGCCTTCGTTGTGATTTCAGGGGCGTCTGTGGTGATGACACGTGTCCAGACGGTTACAACAGTCTGGGTGGTGCACGATCATATTCTTTCTAGAAGATTACTGCTGTAATCTAGTGTGGCACCTTACCGTGTGGAGACCACTAAATAAATCCTAAGTCTAAATTATCCAAGTCTGGATATTTAGGCGGATGTATTGATCTCAGGATTTTTATCCTTTGCTAATGGGAGAAGGCGCAAGGATTTATGTTTTCCTTTGGGCGCGCGACTATAGATTGTTGATTACTTTCTTCCTTTTGTAAGACCAATGCGCGGCCGCGCAAGGTTAAAAGGTTGAAAGGCCAGTTTGTGGTATGGTTTCAAACACTTATTATGAGGTTTTTGGGACCTTACCCCTTCATGCTTAATAAGTTTTTTATGCATAGTTGTGTGGTACATGATGCTTAGTGATGTTGTACCCCATGTTTTTGGGTTTTTTTTTTTTTAAATTCATGTTTCACTTTAAACCCAAAACTACTTGATTTTGTAATTTTAACCCAAAACTTTTTAGTTTTTCTAATTTAAGCTCACAACCCTTTTACTTTGAACTTTCAACTTTGATCCGTCTGTTTTTCATATTTTGCAAAATTTTTCGTTTTATGTTTAGATATAAATTTTGCGACTTAACACGGCACAACGTGTGTGTGTGTGGTTCAACGATTTTACGTTTTGTTATACCCTTCATTCTAAATTTTACGAGTTAACATGGGGCAACGTACGTGTGTGGTTCAGTGCGTTTACGTCGTCTATTTTTTTCGTTTAATAAGTTCGTCACAACGTACGAGTCCTAAATCGAGTTAGTTATTATTTTCTATTTTTATATGTTGGTCTAATTTTCCACGTTAAGACGCCGCAACTTCAATGTTGGTGGCCGTTGGCTATAGGGTGGCATTGGTGCTATTTTTCACGGTTTTACACCCCCGCTGCAACGCGGGGAGCTTAATACGATAGGTTATTTATATGGATACAAGTCATGTAACGTAGTAATTATGATACCATTAATTGTATTGAGATTATTTGGTGAATTACTTATTTGTATAAGATAGTAATACATACTTAACCGATAAAAACATCTTTAACACATTGTAAATGTGAATCTGATCAACAACATGTCAATTTCGTTGGCCGCGGTGCAACGCGCGCGGGTTAATATTCTAGTTGTACTTAAATGTTAACTTCTTTACAATGAACTATTTGAATTTTATAAATGGAAGATTTTGGTTACATGTTATAGATAAAAGATGTGGTTCTAAAATATAAAAGTTTTTAAAAAAGATTTTATTTTAACCAAGTTTGTTAAGTTATAAACAAAACTCTTTCGAATTGTATAAACCAATTAGTTTAAAGGTCTTTACTTCTATGTTAAAGTTCATGTTGAGGAATCATCAATTGCTTACGTGTGAGATGATTAAGGAAGGTTGCTTGGAGTGTAAGACAAGCAATTAATTAGACATATTAATTAGTTTATGAATAATTATCTAAGTGGTCCTAGTTGAGTTAGAATATGATGTTAAAAGATAATTATCGTGTAATTGATTAATGAGGAATCCTAGTTATAGTATAACACGATAGGTTAGCTATATATACCAATTGATTTGGTAGGGAAAATTGTAATCAAGGTTTTGAGTTTAAGTTTCCTTGATTATAAAGTATTTGGGTGTTTACCAAATTATAAATTCCGTGTTACGATTCATACCACTGATACCAATTCTCCTTTAATTGGCATCAGAGCGGAGCTTATTGAAAGACCAAGGGATCTGTGGTGATGGACGTACCTGGGAATCTGAGGGGTAGTCGATCTCGAAACAATAGCAATCAGGCCTGTGGAAATCAACCATATCTGCGTTCAAAGGTGTGATCGATTGGGTCCTTGTAAGGATCAAACTCGCATACAATGGGGTTCAATCGGAACAGAAGTTGTGCGCCAGAGCTGCTGCAACTCACCGGAGAGACAGTTCCCATCGGAACTGCGCTGTTCGGAACCGGAAACCACGTCGCAAAAAGGAATCTTATTGACAAGTGTAAAGCGTATTAATCAGAGTTGTGTTATGACGAAGACCGTTCAAGAAACTATCTTTTTAAACGAAGAAAAAGTTTTGCCAAATAAATTTGAAGTCGATTCTAGCGAAAAAGATGTTTGGTACCTTGATAACGGAGCTAACAACCACATGACACGTAACCGGAGTTATTTTTGCAAAGTTAAATGAGCGGATAACTGATAGTGTGAAGTTTGGTGACGGTTCGCGTGTGACGATTAAAGGAAAAGGATCGATTGTATTTGAAGGTAAAACCGGTGAACAAAATCTTTTAACCGATATTTATTATATCCCAGATTTGCAGAGTAACGTGATGAGTTTGGGTCAAACAACCGAATTTGGATGCGAAATTCAAATGAAAGATAATTTTCTAACGATGTTTGATAGTAGTGGAAAATTATTAATGTGGTTGGCTCGTTCGAAAAATCGTTTGTACAAGGTGAAATTGAAAGTGGGCACTCCCGTTTGTCTTATGGTGAAAATCAGTGAAGATTTGTGGTTATGGCATGCGAGACTTGGACATGCTAGTTTCATGACCGTGGAGCACATGAATGGGATGGTTTTAGGAGTTCCAAAGATTCGTTACAAGAATAAGGTGTGCGAAGCGTGTATAGTTGGAAAACAAACTCGAAAACCGTTCCTAAAGAAAACGTTTGTTCGAGTATCTCGAACGCTTGAATTAGTCAATGGTGATATATGTGGCCCAATTGCCCCATCGACCATGAAAGGTAACCATTATATTTTAGTTTTGATTGATAGTTTCTCACGATATATGTGGTCTTACTTGTTAATGGAGAAAAGTGGAACATTTGAAAAAATGAAATATTTTAAGGTGATGGTGGAAAAGGGGATGGGTTATTAGCTCAAAACCTTACGAACCAATTGAGGTGGAGAGTTTACTTCCCGAGCGTTTAAGCGTTTTTGTGATGAAGACGGTGTTACGAGACACTTGACAACCTGATGTGCCATCAATTATACATATTTTTAGTGCATAATTACCCTCTAATTCTAAGTACTTTTATGACTTTTTAGTTGAAATGTAAGACCCTTACTAATATTTAACGATTTTCATATATATATATATATATATCGACTAAAATGTGTATTTACGATTACACATACTTATAAAAATACGGGTTTATTAAAACTTTTCTTATGAATAAAAACAGTACAACATAAAATGTATGAGTTCGTCATTAAAATTGACTATGAAACAATGTGCGTAAGCTTGTATCTTGATCGTGTTCGGTTCTTCATTGAGCTTGATCGTCCCCCGGTACTATAAGTTATACCTACAATTCATAAAACATGAATTGAATTAGTCATACATAGTTTAAAACATGTTTAAACGAGTTCGCGAGGCAAAACTGATTAAAATAAAAAAAATTCGCCGAAACAGTGTGTCGTCGCACCACGCGTCGGCACCACATTGCTCCCTCACGTGGCGCTAGGGGTACCTTTTTCCAGCAAGTTCGTTTTTAAGACCTGCATTTTCCCAGCAATACCAGTTTTTACGGAAACGACCATAACTTGTTCGTTATTGATCTGTTTTACACGATTCTTTTTCCTATGCAATCGTAATTTGATTCCCCATCACATGGAGTTAAAATTTGACATCCGGATTAACAATTTTCTGGATTTTATGCCCTCGGCTTAAAATTCAATTATAATATTATTGACCCTTTTCGTAATTCATTAACCATACTTGTTTCTCATTTAATATAAGGTCATAAACTACTACTTTAACTCCCAATCTTTAACTTATACTTGTTACTTAGTGAATTACGCGGCCATTTTCTGAGTTATGCGCGTAATTCGTTTTGACCCGTTTAGAGCGATTTTTATGCATTTAAGCATCAAACTCGCTCTTCTCTTTTCACACTTCTCATTCCCACTTTAAAATACCCACTTATATTCCACCACAACTATTTTTGTGGTGGATTTTAACATAATGAACCAATTATCCCAAATTTTACCTTTCGGTTAGTCATTTTACGCAAACGACCCATTCTTAGGCATTTGACCCACGAAAGTTTATGCCTAATACTTTTATATGTATCTAAGGATTACATAATCATAATACAAGTTCCTAAACAACCCATAAGGGGCGTTTTCCCGATTTACCCATCAAGGGCATTTTGATCAACTTTAGTCCCTCATTTTACAATGAAGGACTTTCACTAAATATTTGACCAAAATCGCACGTTTACTATAATCTTATTTATGCGTACCTGGCTCGGATCAACATATCGACCCGTTTTAAAACCTTGTCTCAATAAATTGCTAATTCATAGAATCGCTAATTCATAAGTCGTTTTATCCTGTGTGCATAAAACTCAACAAACACTTACTAGTCGTCAATTGTCAAATGGTATCAACATTACCATTTGCCCTTTTTTGGTCTAAACAACCAAAAATTTTGCGCTTATATTTGAATGGTATTTATTTACCCTTTCGTTAATTAACTCATTTCAGATTTTTCACCAATTAGTTAGGTCTCTTAAATCTGTTTCTTACGCGTTTACCCAACATGGCTTATGCCACTTGGTGTCGTTTTAATCTTCAACTTTGATCCATTTATTTTTTACTAAATCACCGTTTTACCCTTTTTATTCGTTTAGGCTTACTTATAAAGTAGCCGTTCGAAAACTCATTTTATCTTAGTCCTTTCATGACTAAATTACCGTTTCACCCCTTTTTACCATTAACCATGGTTTTTATCATTTATATTTGTTCCGACCCGTATCATTTCGCGTCGGAAACCATATTTCGAATATTATGTTTATCGTATTTATAACTTGTAGAATAAGCATGTATTCTACAAAAAGGGTGTAAGTTTTACTTACCTCTCATCCAAACTACGCTTTTTCTTCATACTTGGCTTGTTTGATCCACTTCCTTCCCAAGCTTCACCTAGCTTGTCAAGCGTTAAACCTGGGATCCCCATGCTTAGGTGATCACGAATTTGTGTTCATGCATTGATTTGAGGCTAGAACCGACCTTCAATTTGATGAATTTGATTGTGTTAGGGTTTTGGCTCCTTGGAGCTCTCCTGGTCGTACGACATACACACACCTAGTGTGTGTGTTATGTCTAATTTCCAACATTTAACTCAAGTTTTCCCTTTTTGACATCTTGGGTCCCTCAAGTTTAGCTAAATGTTTAAACCCCCATATAACACTTAGTAGGAATTAACCAATTCTCATAACTAGATTTAAATGTTCCTAGTTAACTTAGTGGGTTTGGGGAAGTTATAACCCAGTTTATTTTAAGTCCCGTTAACTTGGGCTTCTTATAAACTTTGTTTTCTCAAAAGCTTTTATTCTTTTTATTTTATTTAATATTAGGTTTAGTTATTTAAATCCTAATATTTACCGGGTTACTTTTTACAACTAACGGTATTTTACCCGTTCATTATTATTAACGTGGTTTGACTATCAAACCCGTTTTTGGGGTGTTACATGAAAACACTACCCAAATCGTTTCTGTTTGACAGATACGGGTTTCTAAGGTCTCTGGATTAAAAGAAGTGAAAAACGAGCAAAACCGAGGAAAAAATCCAAGAATCCAAGATTCTAAGGAAATCAGCAAAGTGCCAAATAGGCACTGTCGTGCCAGGTTATGGGAACACCCGTGCACAACACCTAGGAGCACAAAGTCAACAAGTCAACCCAAGAAATGGTCAACATAATTCAACCAGAAGGCAGGCATGACCATGCACCCCTATGCGTACGTGCTTAGCTAAAGACAAATCATAGAATCTTCGAGAACCGACAACAATGGCACCTGTTCAAGCCCAGTCAGGACACTTATCCATGCACGGTCGTGCATCTCTAGGCACGTCCGTGTCCATAACGGAATGCAACAGAAAAGATTAGGAAGAAACAAAGAAATTGTGGGGGAAAGGGGCAAGCACGACCATGCCCCCCTTAGGCACGGTCGTGCCTATCTGGTGATATCTCATAACGGTGGATTTAATCACAACCATGCATCGTTTGGGCATGGGATGCCCATTCCACCTTAGATTAAAGCTTCATGAAGGTTCCTATATGAGACAAAAAGGCAAGAGACAAAAGGGGACAAGAGTACACACAAGGACCATGCCTTGTCTCCCCAAGAAAAAGAAGCTTCTACAACTCCTTGGCCTCCAAGCCAAAATCTCATGATAAATAGAGGCCTTGGCTGCCCCATTTCAATTAATCCTTTTCTTCCTGGAATTCTAACATTCCTTCACCCCAAAGGGGGCTCTTATGCCCCCAAGACTCACCCTTGGAGTTTAGGGATCACTCCATAAAATACATGTAATAGGTTAGTTTAAGAGAGAGAGAGAGAGAGAGAGAGAAAGAGAGAGGGAGAGAGAACTTGCACTCAACAACCCTTCTTTAAGTTGTTTAGTCCTATCATACTTGATCTATTATGATTCACTCAATAATCGTTGTTTATGGACAACCTATGGCCATTATAGGCTAAACTCCTTGTCTTACTTCGGTTGAAGATGAAGCTTGGTATGAATTAAATGTTTAATCTTTGGCAAAGAGGTGTGTTGTGTCTTTAATAATTCTTTCTACCCTTTTTCTTTCATAATGAGCTTGTGATTGTTTTGATCTTTAATCTTATAGGAGTTCTTGATAACCAAAGAAGGTGAAGCTTATTAGGACACTCATGGCGTGTAACAACCCATATTCTAATAATGGAAATACGGTCTTGGAGAAGTGGTTGACCCATTTGTGGAAACACATCTTGTGATCAACCCTCGTTTATCAAGAATATTGTTGTTGGCCTGCACGGTCTGTATGTTAGGCCTTAATGGTTAGCCAAAACTTGGTCTTTTGACTCGTCTAACACTGTCTATATGTTAGCCTTGGCGCGGTTCAAGAGTTGGTGAATCCATGTTAAAATACTATACGCCTTTATATATATTTTTATTATTATAACGCCACCAGTTAAATAAAGATCAATCACCCTAATTAATCACAATTATCATTAGCACCTGTGGGGAGCACTTTCATATATCCTTGCTACCTTTGAAGTGAGACAAAGGTATGCTAAATAGAGGATCGCAAGCCATGGGAACCATGTAAAAGAAAGAAGAGTAGTTGGATGTAACTAACCCAAGATTAGGGGATTGTTCCTTAAAAGAACCTTTCGCTCTGATTGGGCAATGAATTATCTTTAATCGACTTTAATTCTATTTAACCTTAAAGTCACATCTTCTGAATCTAATTAAAATTTGTCGGTAACCTTATCTAGGAGTCAGGTCTTTGAGTTAATTAACCTCATCTCTTGCCAATACCTTAACTATAATTCATCCTAAGTGGATTCGAAGATCCAAAGCAACACTCTTCGTGCTCTTTATATTCCGTACTAATCGTCTATTACTTGCTTTTATTTTCTGGTTTTAATATAAAAATAACAAAAGATAATTAATTAAACAAGTTGGTAATTTAAAGTAACTATCAAAATCGTATCCTTTGGGTTTGATACTTGGTTCTTATCTTAAGCTCTACTACAAACGATAGGTACACTTGCCTGTTGTGTGTGTCTAGCCTAAGTAAAAAATAATTTCTTATAAATTTAAAGCTAGGTGCAAGTCTCTAAATGTTATTAAGTTAACCCACCTAATACGTGCTAAGAGTTAGTAAATTAACTAGACCAACACATCACTAGACGACACACATCAAGTTTTTGGCGTCGTTGCCAGGGATACGATTATTTTAAGAAAGTTTTTGGACTACTAACAAGTTTACTTTTCATCTTTTGTTTTGTTTCGCAGGTATGGACTCTCAAAGTCCACAATATATGGAGATCAAGTTTTTTGATATTGATGAGTATTATGCACAAGAAGGGTGTGAATTTTGTGGAGGTCCACATCTCACTTGTGAGTGTTCTTATTATGTGTGGGAGCCTATGAAGAATGAAGACATCTTCCATTCTCCGCCCTTAGATGGGCCACTTGAGCCATCACCTTCAATGCCCTCACTTTTTCCTCACAACCCTAATGATGAAATACACCACATTGAAACCTCACCCCTATATATTTTACCCCAACCATCTTCTTACCCACCCACCCCCCCCCCCCTAACTGAGTCGATTCTCGACTTGTTACTATATATACCATCACTGCCCGCTTCACCATTTCCTTACCCACCATCACCACCTAGCCTACCTTCCATTCCTAAACCCGATTTTTGGAGTCCGGTCAAGTCATTACAATATTTGGAGGAAATAAAATTCCAACTCAAAAGTATGAATGTGGTCGGGCTCCATAATGAAAAATACCCTCCTCAATCACCAACTCTTTACTCGTCTCTAGAAACCGACACGTGGAGTCCAAACAAGTCACTTTGTTAGTTTGAAAAAATAAAGAACCATTTCACATGGCTTTACGCAAGCCATGGTCAAAATGATTCTTTAAAAATTATGGACCCCCAAAGGGAGAAATACAAGTCTACTCAACCAAAGAAGAAATCGCCAACCATCCTTGCACGCTCGTGCCCAAGGATAGGCACGGTCGTGCACACCCTCCAAATAGCAGGCTTAGTAACGATAAAAGAATGGCACTTAAAGCTCAGAACATCGAGTTTTATAAGCCAAAGGAGGAACTTGCCCATTTCACACACATATATCAAGTTCAACCACAATATCCAGAAAAGTTTCAAGAAACCAACGCCAAGCAAAGTGGTGGTTCCAAACACACATCTTTTCCCTTATATATTGTACACTGTTTCATTTAGTTTGTATTCATTTTTTTTTTGGCTTGTACTTAGTTGTATGTGGTTTTATAGGTGTTCGTATGGAGATGGAGCAAAAACATACTTAAACGTTAAAGAAACGAGCACACGGGAGAATGAATGGGCTTATTGAAGGATTTTAATAGAATGGAAATGGATATTTAAGGATATGAGATGATAGAGAATTGAATTACAAAGAGGTAGGAGAAAACGGTGAAGAAAACGGATTTGAAACGAAGAAGTTATGGCAAAAACATTTTTCTAGAATTCGATACGCGTCGCGTCACGCGATCAATTCACCTAAACCCTCTCACGTGACGCGAGGGGATGTCAGCTCAGTGTGAAAAACTTGATTTTAACGCTAATACGAAAATAACTAATCCCAGACGAACTAGAGCATACCAAAGACAAATTTTGAAGCATACGAAGGCTAAGGTTGAAGATTTGAAGCAATAGATCGAGATTTCTTGGGTGTTCATCATTCGGGTTTGACGTTTCTTTGTTTTCCTTGATTCAAACCATGTTTGTTAAATTCTTTATCATTTGTGATTGTGTTTTGAAGATGATTATAGGCCAGATACTTTGCTACTACTGATGTGTGTTGGGCGTGATATGTTTTTATTGATATTTTAACCCCTTTTTAACACATTAGTCAAGTTTTAAATTTATAAAACACGATATTCTACTAACACTAAACACACACATGGGTAAGTGCACCCATCGTGAGCGTAGTATAGCGTTGGTAAGATACCGAGGTCGTCCAAGGACACAAGAGCTTTTAATACCGGTTTATCCTCAACGTCTAATCAAACTAAAAATTTTAGAAAAGGTTTTAAACAAGAAAAATAAAAACTAAAATGCTGAAATAAAAATAAAAATAAAACAGATAGACAAGATTAATCACTTGGATCCGACTCGCCTTTAATGTATCCTTTGATGATTTCCGCACTTTTGCACTTTTTAAGAGATTATCTTAGTTATAGTAGTAGGCCCCTCTTTTGAAGGTGACGTTACCCTGAACCCACTGGTTTGAGTCAGCAAGGATACAATCCCAAAGGGTTGGAATATTGGAAGATAATTAATTAAGTTGTTAATGCGAAAAGTGGTAGGCCCTCTTTTGAAGGTGACGTTAACCTCGGCTAAGTGGTTTTGAGTCAGCAGGGATACAATCCCAAGTAGTCGGTTTAATATATTAATAGTAGTTTACATATGAGGGGATCAAGCCATTCGCACCCCCGCCATCCAATACCTATGGGTATTGAAGGAGGTCCTAGTAAGCTTGACCCAGGTCCTTGCAGGATCTATACACTGAACAAGGCAAGAACCTTACCAAACCATTCCCTTAACCCCCGACCAGGTAGCCAACATATCTCTATATAGACCGTAGAGATATGAATGGTGAAAATCTTTTACTTTATATAGACAGTAAAGTAATGCCAAGACACCACGAACAAATGATAAGGAAGTTTCACCTTCAACATAAGAAACTAGTTATTAAAGTCATTAATACAAAACCAAATAAAAAGTGCGAAAAGATTAAAAATCAAAAGTAATACATTAAATGTTTGTCTTCACCAAGTGATGTAAGAGACTTAGCCAAACATGGCCTTTGATTGACAAGAACTCTTACGATCAATCTTGGATCCCGAGACTACTACACACAC
The DNA here is from genome assembly GCA_030545235.1 of Helianthus tuberosus. Taxonomy (NCBI): domain Eukaryota; kingdom Viridiplantae; phylum Streptophyta; class Magnoliopsida; order Asterales; family Asteraceae; genus Helianthus; species Helianthus tuberosus. The sequence goes on along the minus strand of CM060408.1, from coordinate 82,713,175 downwards.
TCTAAGGTGGATGATGGATGATGGTGGTGGATGTGGGTGTTGTAGTGGTGGTGGAGTGGTGGAAAAGTGGGAGAGAGGTGGCTTGCCAAGGGATGCCTTTGAAGTGAGCCAAGCACCCCTATTTATAACCTGAACAGAAGCCCGACCACGGCCCTGTGTCCGCTGGACACGCCCCCATGGCCAACCATTTTTTCTTCCTTCATTAATTGCAATTGTCTGTATTAGGCTCCACGCGGCCCCGTGTTCGCTGGGCACGACCCCATGTACAGAAGCGTATCTGTACTACCAAGATTTGCAAGATTCTGCGAATCTTAGCATTGACCACGCCCCGTGCTGAGCTGGGCACGCCCCCGTGGTGGGCGTAGAAGCTTCCATACCTTTGTCTTTTTCTGCAGACACCTGACCACGCCCCCTTGTCCAGTGGGCACGGGCCGTGGTCAGCCTTCTGTTTCTTGTTTTTGCTTGGGAAGATGTTGTCGAGGGGTCGGGCATGCCACGTTTATTCCTTTTCTTTGTATTTATGTTAGTTTTTGCTGCATATTTGTTCCTTTTGTTCATTTAAGCTCATTTGGTCCTGAAAATACAAAAGGAAGACAAAAACACACTTTTTCCAACATTAGTACTAAAAAAGGGTTAGTTTTATGCCTTATTTGATGTAATTTATATGTTGCATTTTACACACATCAAATACCCCCACACTTTAATCTTTGCTTGTCCTCAAGCAAAACTCTTTATTATGTGGATTACATACCCAAATGGAATGGGTAAAAGAGAAGTTTTGGGCTTGTCTTGAGTGTCGGGAATCCAAGATCTTTATTGGGTTTTATTTTTATATTATTTACAATCATATTCGTTATGATTTATTTCGAACGTTTCACAAGAGAAATTACTTATTTGGGCATAACATGCCTTTTTAAAATTCCATTTATATACAAGTTCACATACCTCACGGGAGATCACTCAACACTCGGCCAAAAATGTATTTTTGTGAAACACTCGAGACCGGCATGGAACTTACTTCTACCATAAGCTTGCCAAGCGATCAATCATCCTCCTTTTTATCTATAAACCTTTGTAAATATCAAGAGGACTTGGGGAAGGGTTAGGCTTGGGTTAAAGGTAGGTGGTTTTGGGTTAGTGGTTAGTAAAAAGGGCTAAAAGCGTAAAAAGAGTTGGTCGTCGTAAAACTTTTTGTTTTTGTAACTTTTATTCAAACTAAGCATTTTCAAACAAAGTTTCTTTGAGGAACTTGTTTGTTTATTGCTATACTTTCATTTTTTTTTATAAGGAAATGTCACAAGAATACCGAGCTTTCTACTAAAATAATCTGTTGAAAAGAAAAAGGTTTTGGTGGGTAAAGGGTGTTTGTTTTGTGGGTTTAGAAATGAAAAGGTTTAGGCTCAAAGGGGTTAACTAGGGGGATTTTTAGGTAGGTGAAAAAGAGAATGAAAAATAATGGTGTTGAAAGGAAAATGGGTTAGTCCTAATGCCTCTATCATTTACTTACTTGGGTTTTAAATTGGTAAGGACCGGGAATGTATTGTCGTGGCAAGTTCTAGAGTCGTAAGAACCAAGCGGCTATTTACACAAGAAACAAAAACTGGGCATTTAGTTTAAAGATGTATGCTTGTATGCTCAATAAAGGCTCAAAACTCACTTATTGTGGGAATGGGTTTGTAATGTGATCAAGTATATATAATCAAATTTTAACTAGATTTGTCATGCCGTTTCATAATTTTCTTATGTTGGTTCTTTTTATCACGACGCTATCGGTTGTAAATTTGTAAAAATATAACCTTTTTAGAACTTGTTATTCCTAAATTAAACCAAGACAAGTAAAAAAATGAAATGTTTTTGAAAAAAATTTGGGGTGATTAGCGGTTCCAATAGAGTTTTGTGTAAGGCTTGTTATTAGGACTTGCAAAATTCAAGGTTTTAGCATCCCCCCCCCCCCACTTAAATTACACATTGTCCTCAATGTGTCCCAAAAATAAGTTTTTAGGTTGATTGAATGTGTGAAAAGGTGTTCAAAAACAGAATTTTATGTTATTGGGCGTCTGGCCACGGGCCCGTGTTGGTCCGGGCACGGCCCCGTGGTCAGAGTGCCAGTATCATTTTAAACAGAAGGCTAGGCACGGGGGCATGTTTAGTGAGCACGGCCCCGTGTCCAGTTACCTGTACTGGGCGTTTTTTGTAGAACCTTGGGCACGGGGGCGTGTTGGGCTGAGCACGGCCCCGTGCTGAACTTGCTGTAATGAAGAAAAATTGTCGGGAGGCTATGTTTTTGTGCATGGGGTGTGGTTTTAAAGTTCCCTTGGTAACCTTCACCATTTCGAGTGTGTTTAACCATCACAACATCATCCAAACACCATTTATTAACTAAAAACCATCATTCATTAAAGAGTGAATTACATAATTCCTAGAAAATATAAAGTACAAACTAAAAACTGGATAAGAAGGTCATAAAATTCAAGAAATCTTAAACCACAAAGAAGTTCTAGCCTAGATGTTTTTATTATAAGAACAAAATTTCCGAAAAGATGATTCTTTCGGTTGAGAAAGGCTTGTAGAACTTCTTCTCCGGAAAGGGCCCCTCACACATCGTTAAGCCATTCTTCTATCTCCCGGGGGAGAAGGAAGGCGGGCTCATTGTCTTCCTCGTGTTGAGGAGGTGCGACTTCTACCGGAACCTCTTGTAAGGCATCAATAGGAGGTTCCGGGGGAATGTCGTCCCATCCGGTGGGATTAATAACTTCTTGTGCCAAGTTCCAATCTTCTTGGGGAAAGATCAGTTCCATAGGAGGCATTGCAAGAATATTCAAACTTTGGTGCAAAAGGTTGATCTCTTGGAAGCTATTCTCTAGCCCCACCGTTAGATAGTTGATACGGTCGATTAAGACCTCTTCTACTGATGTCATCTCATCGAGTGCCTCTCTTAGCGCCATTACGTAACGCACAAGGGTTGCTTCGATCGATGGCCTTCTTTCCCTGCGACTGTTCCTTGAGTGAGCTGAAGAGGTTTCGCTATTCTGGCTCGACATTCTAAGAAAACAACTCGAAAAGTTCAAATTAATGAAACAGTAACTCCGGCCACGACCTTAAGGTGCTAACCCAAACTCTCTGGTATACTTTTTACGGAGGGTTCTCATGATAAAGACAGCCTTAAGGTGCTAACGGAGCTTCCACGGTCTCAGTCCATGAAGGTGCTTGCTTTATTGGTTGGCAGCTTGGTTATAGTCGTTATGAAGAATGAAGGAGCACTGCTGCACTTCCACGACATGGGAAAGGATCATGGGATGAGGAAAAGAAAGAAAAGGTGCAAGGTGAGGAGATATCGAGAGGTAGAATAGCTGAAATGAGTTCAAAGGAATTAGTTAAGACACGCTTCTTTAGAACAGGCCACGGAGTGAAGTTGGAAGGTTCAATGAACTACGCGAAGGGCAAATCTTGGGCGCTATTGTTGTCTATATACAAGTGGCGTAGGCGAAGCTGTGGCGACTCGTGGAGTAGACAGCGAGCTCCGCTTGAACAGAAAGCAGCAAGCTGCAAGCACTACTCTAAAAGCAGTGAGCTCCGCAACAAAAGCGAAGCGAGCCGCGGTAGCCTATTCAGTTTTTCAGCTGCATCGTACCGTACTATGGGAGGGGTCCGTACCTCCTTTAGATAGAGCCCCCCTGCTCCTAATGTAGAGCTAGAACTACTGCTACCGTGGAATCCGCGGTCACACATAAGTATCTCGCCTTCCAAAAAGGCTGCTAATTAGCACTAATGCTAATGGGGACCATCGATCAAGAAGGACTTCGGAGACTGCAATCGAATTGATGAAAAAATCGAAAGAGGGCCAACTCTTCTAGTTGCGCCTCTAACCTTACTACGCTACCCTGATAAAAGGTCGAATTCAGCAGGACTGCAGGCACGAAATGCCGATCAAATCCGTTAAAGGAAGCCTAATCAAAGCGGGCAAACAAGAAGATCTGACTGGGCTGATGATGGACCGGATCTCGAAAGGCGAGAGGCTTTCATAAAGACGTATGATAAAAGGAGGGTCGAGAGAGGCTTATTGCACGATCCACCCAAGCCAGCTAAGCTAATAAATGCTGCATAAGATAAGAGAGTGGGAGGCCGGCCCCCGCCCATCTGGAGGTGCACACCCATTTATGAACATATACAAAGGGCTAAAGAGAGAAGTCCATGGAGAACTACCAAATCCAATTACTTTGATTTGTTCATACCATTCTGTCATCGATCACTGCTGGGTCGGTTGGTGAGTCACCCAAAAAAAGCATCGAGAAAGGGAAAGCATATTTGTTTTATGAAATGATCAGCGGTTTCATTTATGCTATGCCCTGCATCGTGTTCGTCTGTGTTTATTGAGCTTTCAGCGCCATGCGCTTTGCTTCGCTTTATAAAAGAGAGAGAGCCTTGTCTTGAGAGTGAAAAGAAAGGGCAAGCGATAGAAAGGATAGTCCCTCGCGCGTTCGCGAGAACTACTAGAAAATGGTGAGATCATTAGATCATTAGTGAAAGAAGGACCAACGACGATCCTATCCTAAAGGAGAAGAAGGAGTAGGAGGAGTCAGTTTTCTTTGAAGATCGAGGAATCAATCTCCCAATTATGCCATTCGGAAGAAGTCTTCTACAGAGGGAAAGCCTGTTACGAGTAAGTGGAGAGGAAAGATCTCTAGAGATTCTTATCTCATTCCATTCCAGTGGCTCAACCAGTAACCAATGGCGAAAACTAAAAAATCCATGGTTTCCCGGTAGAACCCTATTTCGCCCAAGTTGTTTCAGAACCGGAAAAAAGAAGCGGTTTTTCGCACTGCTTGCGCATAGTGCAGGTCCCACTTGTATATCGTATTTGGCCGAAGAAGCATCGGACAGGTTGGAGTTCTTACCTTCTTGGGATTCCATGGACCAAGATCTGCTTTTATTATATGGGCAATACCGATCTACTTTAGTAGATCATATGGATGTAGAAAAAGCTTCTCATTTTGATGAATTGGAAACATCTCTTTTCCATTTCTATTTACCCAGTTCATATCTTTGTTTCGTGTGTTCCCCGGAGGAATTCGATCTCTTCAATCTCGGGATACCACCTAAATAACTATAACTGCGGCCAGAGAGTCAAATAGGTCGGGAAGAAAGAGTCTGAGGTTGGGTTGGACGACATACATCTTGGTTGGTCCCACCACCACTGGGGATTGGACATATATAGAATCTTTCTTCTAAAAAAGTCTTCTATTTATTATATTTTTATATTCTTATTTATTGAAATAGCTGCAAGACCACAAAATGGGGTGAAAAAAACCGAAAGCCCTTCTTTTAAGTTCCTCCCAGATACATGGCTTACATACCCGGCTCAACCTTCTTAGAAAACAATCGAATCGAGGGTCCGGAGGAGAATTGGCCATTCAATCTTGTGAACTAATCGAGACCGAAATTGGAGAAAGAGATACGAACGGAAAGGAATAACCAATCGATGAAAGAACATGAAACCATTCTGTTTCAATAGAGGTACGAGAAAGGGTTGGGGGCAATGAAGTAGGTGAAGTGGTTGGATTTTGTGAGCTGTTCCCACCACTGCTGGATGTGATTCCAAGAGCCGAACGAGAATGAATACCACACAGAAAAGTCAAGACCAGGCTCCCTAATGGAATGTTTAACCGATCCATTCCGGATCGACCGAATTGGTACGGAAGTTGTAACATGGGAAAACCACGGAAAACACGACTTATTTGAATAACCCGGTGACCTACCAATTGTAGAAGTAGGATTTTTGGCAAGCAATAAGCACTTAAATAATACAATTCAAGTGTACCATCTTCTTTCTCATTTCGAGGAAAAGGTGCGGAAGGAAAAGGAAACAACGGAGGGATCCGAATCGGACCTAAATGGGAATGACATGAAAAGTCTTTTTCAAAACCTAGCATTAAGGGCGTTACGACGATATATGAGAGGAATGGAGAAAAACTCGTGATTGGTGTGGAGGGGAAGGTCTGTTTATAATATAGTTCAAGAAAGAGTCGTCTCATTTCCTTACTTCTTCGTTCTTTCTAATTCATTCACTTCAAGACTGGTTCTGAACGCCGCGTAACATCATCTTCAACCAACCTCCATCGTACCGGTGCGACCACTAAAGAATTGCTTATACACTAAACAGCTGCTTATATACGCTTACTAAAAGACTGACTTTTATTCATATTCAATTCATTAGGCCAGCGTGAAACTAAGAAAGATAGATGTGCCTAAGGCGTAAGCAAACTGTGCACGCTAAGAGAAGAGGAGAGATGTTCGCAATGACTACCACAAGAAAGCCGCCCCCTATCTCTAAAAGGGCCCGTCACTTCGTTCGTACCTTCTTGGCTTAGGCTTGCAACTTCACTTACTTTATGGCCTTGCTTTTTATAGCAGAAGCTAAGCGACTGAAAAGCGCGCTAAGAAAGGTTGCTTCTGTCGGCCTTTATGTGCAACAGTCCACCAGTAGCGGAAGATAGGGTTACCGTACATACAAGAGTCTTCCAGTTCTTACGGAAGCTCTTTCTTACCAGTCAAGTAGTACACTGTATCTTATCTTATAGCCCGGAACGGCGGGTCACCTTTTTAATTCAGTAGATAGAAGAAAGTATTAGATAAGGAGTAGGTGAGTGAGTCCTCGCTGACTTGAGCGATTTCGATCACCTAGCAGGCCTTTTATTTGGTAGGTAACATCGCCAAAGCGTATCATCAGATTTTACTACGAAGGAAGGAACTCGCCAGAAGATCGGTTTGCAAGAAAGGCCTACTTATCAACGGGTTCATTGACAAAACCGCCGTAGGAATCGAGACCTTTCAATAGAGCGGAGGCAGACTGATCAACGAGAAAGAGGCCCTACTCACTACAAAGGAATACACCACAAGATCGAACTGCACTCATGCCTCTCCCGCATCAAGTTGACCGCCAGACTGGAGCTTCGTAACATGTTGACGAAGACTTCCGAACTGAGGGTTCGGTCAGTACAAGAGACTACTTTGTCTCCTCGGAAGAAGAATAGCCCCGCTCTCTAGCCGACTGATCCCGTTGATCAAATTGGGAGGGAACGTGTCACATTAGAGGTGAACGATCAGAGGTGTCCTCTAATCACTACGATGAGCTGGTCCCTTGACGGGTGGTCCGCAGGACAACCCTTAAATGAGCTAAATACGTGCATATCCCATATTTTACATGGTAATGTATCATGAATGTGATAACTACGAGTGTTCATGTGTTTTGCAGGTAAATTGATTAATTCGGTTAAATTGGAACGCGTAGGCTACGGTTGGAAATTAAATGGCATCGTGTCTTTGAGGTTCAAAGAATACAAGAGAAACATCACACCACATCAATTGCCAATCTTAATTAAATCATCATCCACTTGAGAATATTGGCAGATATATTCACGTGATTATTTGGGAGAAACAAAAGACATCACATGATCATCTCATCATCAACATCACATGCGGTTTGGACTTTGCTTTGATTGGGCCGCCACATATTGAGGCACAATATTATTATAAAAGAAACACCAATATCAATCACCATCAATTGGGCCGAATAAACAGAAGCCCCTTTTGGATTGGGCCGTTAACAAGGAAGCAACAACATCATGGCACATGTGGGCTGGACTGTTGGGAAGCACATGTAAGGCATCAGGTGGCTTTTTGACAGTTTGGATTTTATGGGAGGCACAAGTCAACAACATATAACCATCATCAACAACATTATCATTGGGGACTTGACTTTTGAGGCTTTGGCAAACATTAAAGTGGCGGCTGACTGGATGCACATGTGGGACTATCTTGGCAGCCGACAAAAAGACTTGTGAGGGTTTTGGAGGCAGCAACATCACGTGGGTAGAGGCTTTGGTTTTAATGAATTCAACATCATCATTATTAATTGGACTTGGGTGGACGACACATGTAGTCATATGTCAGGCATCACATACGCATGGAACAAAAGATGAAACAAAGAAAAAAAAACTCAGGATGTTACCGTAATTTACGGTATGACCGTAAATTACGGTGGACATGAAATAGGCCAATTACTCACCGTAAATCAGTCTACCTGTACCGTAACACTTATATGTGTACCGTAATTTACGGTATGTGGTGGCTGCGAGAAAACGTGTAACTGCCTCATTAAATCAGTTTTTATTGTGTCTTTTCAAGTATTCTCAGGGTGGACGGTTTTGGAGCAGGCTAGGGGGCGATTTTTGCGGTTGGTACTTGGTTGCAAACAATTTCTAACATTTGGTTTATGTTTTCGATTCATATGAACACTAAACTTGTTGTTATGATGATTCACCAAGCTATGTCCGGCTAAACTTATGGTGATCATCCTGAATTAAAGGTTTGTCTATGACTTTTGTGTTTGAATTCGTATTTCTAGAATAATAGACTTGCAATGCATTTGTTTATTATGATGTATGAATGTTTGTTTGTAAAGTGTTGATTAATGTTATAATCATATCCTAAATCGTACGTTCTTGGTGTTGCTAACAATCGAGATATCACGGGAGGGATTAGGGTTGGATATTAATCAATTGGTTATCGGGTAACAACCTCGCGTTTTCATAATCCGAGTACTTAGTTCCCTTTTATCACAACAAACAATCATACATGAATCATGTCTATGTGATTCTTTCTAGTAAATTTAACACAATTGTCAAAAGTAAACCGGAAGTTTAGGATGATCGCTTTCTCTTAATCTGCTTAACAACCAATTTTGATTCGCAATTAGTTATTAATTTAGTTTTCTAAAACAACAATCCAAATCATTGATCTTTATTTTCTGCAAATTAGGTTAATTGTAGTTAATTGCAAAGCTATAAAATCAACACACTTTCCACATACTCCCTGAGTTCGATACCCTATTACCGCTATCTATAGTTGTTATTGGGATTAAATTTGCGTGACCCACGACAATCACGTCAAATTTTGGCGCCGTTGCCGGGGAGTAGTGCGCAACGTGTGTTATCTTGTGTATTAGTTTGAAAAAAAAAATTAATTAAAAAAAAAAAAACCAAAAAATTTCTTTTATGTTCATGATTTACACTTGGTAGTTGAGTTGTGTTGTGCAGGATGACAGGGCATTACACAAATTTCAGCTTATTTACGTGTAGATTGTGCGGGGGTCCACGACATCCATTATTGGTTGCCACGAGGCTCACTACAGGAGGGCACATGGAAAACCGGTGTCTTATGTTTCACAGCTTCCACCTCCATCATACGTTGACGATTATGAATCAGAAATGGAGGATGACTATTATTCATATGGATACGATCGGGACGAGGAAGTTTATTATGAGGCAAGGATGGATGGTCTATGTTTTTGTTGCGGTCGCGATCACACTTATGATTATGATGTGTGCCCGGTGTATTCGGAAAACCTGAAGTATTGGAATAAAAAGATGATGGAAGCGCGCATCTATAGACCGTATCAGGGATATCGACAATATCATCCCGAAGAATATTCTGAGCCCGAGGGTGTTTATGTTTATGAGACCGAGGAGGAAAAAGAGCTTGCTGTATTGGAAGTAACTTTGTCCAAACTCGAGCAATATTTAGCAACACCCAACCTGTCCGATGAAGACCGAATCAGCTGCTTAGTTTCTAAGTGTCATACTTTAAAATTGAAGATAGAGATAGAAGAACGCCTCTCACCATTACCTGGCGATATTAGAGATTATTCTCACATGAAGGAGGAGGTTGTGGAGGATAATACCACACCAATGAGTCCTTTATCTGATGAAGAGTCACTTGTAGATCAGATGATGTGTGCAGATTATGAGGTAGAGCAGGCTGATGGGATGGATATGTGTACCGAACCTCTTCCCATATCAATGATTCAAATTAACAAGTGTGGGGAAGAGGGTTCGAGAAACAAGATGAGAAGGGTGAAACTACCAGACATTAAGGTATATTTCATGAAGTGGACTAGCAAAGCCCGCAGGAGCAGCTTTAACATGCCAAATAGACTGACAAATCTATGGAGATGGCATGTAAATTTCCGGGCATTTGTTGGAAATGCTGCGGGTAAGTGTGCATTAAGACCACCATAACGCATATCAGGTATGGTCTGGCTGAAGACCTTTAAACTTAGCGCTCTCGGGAGGCAGCCCGAGGATGTAGAGTATTGTATTTGTGTTTTGTTTTGTTTTGTTTTGGTGTTGTGTTTGTGTTTTGGCATGTTATTACGTTTCAACCCTCGCGGATGCAATGATTCAAGTGTGGGGATGTTTGGCAACATCCCTGTTGAGATATTGGCGAATCTAAGAGATGTTTATGAACCGGTTCGATTACCGCAGCTGCATCACTACCAACACTTCTGATTTACTAATCAGGTTGTGTCTTGTTCTCATTTTGTGCACCTTTGTATATATTCATGTTTAAGTTTACGGTTGGGCGGATGGGTGGTGTTTAATGTGTTTGATGTGTTTATGGATTGTGAAAGTTGGTGGTGTTTTTAGTTATATATAAAAAATGAAAAATCCAAAAAGAAGTTTGGGGTTTGAGTGAAGAAGTTTTTAGTTGATGTTGAAAGAATTTTAGTGGTCAAAGCCTCCTAAAACCATACATTGGGGTCAATGTATCCCAAGTGTGGGGATGGGGGGAATTTTTTTGAAGTTTTTGAGCCAAGTGAAACGATGTGAAAATTTGAACACCCTAGATTAACCCCAAATTGGTGCACCGGCAACCTTTGATACCCTTTTCATTCTTGGTGAGAGTTGTAGCCACACTTGTACATAAATAATGATTGTCTTTGATGAGAGTGGCTACGGGTGGGGGTGCATTAGAACTTGTGCTTGAATGCGATTTGAGTCCTTAGTTAGACATGAATGCGAAAAGGATAAGGGCATCTAGGTAGCCTCGTCTTTAGTGTGTGTGAGTGTGGGATTTGGGGGGTCGGACCTCATAAGTTATATATATGAGCATGGTAGTGAGAAGGGTGGGGGTTTGGACATTTAGTTGCCCAATTTTGTGACTAAAAGCTTATCATTTGTTTCCCTTAGCTACTTACCTAAAAATTTACCCAATTTGACCCGGTCTTTTAGTGTTAGTAGTATGATGTAGATATGTTTGAAGCTTTATTGTATAGTTGTTTGCTTGATTGAAAAAAAAAATCAGAAAAGAAAAGAAAAAAAATAAAAGAGAAAAAAAAACAACAAAAAAAAATGATGTTTAGTTGTCTTGTGTATAGTAGTTTAAGTTTGGTATTTGTTAGTTTGTTTCATTGTGTAATAAAAGACCGGGTTAAGTTTTCGCTACTTCATATATATTCCATTTCCTACCTATACACCTAGCCACGTTACAGCCTTGAAAGTCCATTTGATTTGCATTCATGTTTGGCACTTGTAAGGAGAAGGATCGATTTAGGTACAAGCCTATAATTGTGCAACCGCCCGTTAGTCTTTGTGTGTCTAGCTCATATTGCTAGTGCTTACTTGTTACCGAGAGGAGAGACATAGTGAGGGTTGCATTGTTTTGGGTGTTAAAAAGGGGTTAGTAAAAGTATTGCAAGTTTTTTGCTTGATTTGTATTGATCACTTGTTGAGAACTTGAATTGATGGGTTGCTTGGGACAAGCAACGGGTAAATGTGGGGATGTGACGGGTGGTCCGCAGGACAACCCTTAAATGAGCTAAATACGTGCATATCCCATATTTTACATGGTAATGTATCATGAATGTGATAACTACGAGTGTTCGTGTGTTTTGCAGGTAAATTGATTAATTCGGTTAAATTGGAACGCGTAGGCTACGGTTGGAAATTAAATGGCATCGTGTCTTTGAGGTTCAAAGAATACAAGAGAGACATCACACCACATCAATTGCCAATCTTAATTAAGTCATCATCCACTTGAGAATATTGGCAGATATATTCACGTGATTATTTGGGAGAAACAAAAGACATCACATGATCATCTCATCATCAACATCACATGCGGTTTGGACTTTGCTTTGATTAGGCCGCCACATATTGAGGCACAATATTATTATAAAAGAAACACCAATATCAATCACCATCAATTGGGCCGAATAAACAGAAGTCCCTTTTGGATTGGGCCGTTAACAAGGAAGCAACAATATCATGGCACATGTGGGCTGGACTGTTGGGAAGCACATGTAAGGCATCAGGTGGCTTTTTGACAGTTTGGATTTTATGGGAGGCACAAGTCAACAACATATAACCATCATCAATAACATTATCATTGGGGACTTGACTTTTGAGGCTTTGGCAAACATTAAAGTGGCGGCTGACTGGATGCACATGTGGGACTATCTTGGCAGCCGACAAAAAGACTTGTGAGGGTTTTGGAGGCAGCAACATCACGTGGGTAGAGGCTTTGGTTTCAATGAATTCAACATCATCATTATTAATTGGACTTGGGTGGACGACACATGAAGTCATATGTCAGGCATCACATGCGCATGGAACAAAAGATGAAACAAAGAAAAAAAAAACTCAGGATGTTACCGTAATTTAAGGTATGACCGTAAATTACGGTGGACATGAAATAGGCCAATTACTCACCGTAAATCAGTCTACCTGTACCGTAACACTTATATGTGTACCGTAATTTACGGTATGTGGTGGCTGCGAGAAAACGTGTAACTGCCTCATTAAATCAGTTTTTATTGTGTCTTTTCAAGTATTCTCAGGGTGGACGGTTTTGGAGCAGGCTAGGGGGCGATTTTTGCGGTTGGTACTTGGTTGCAAACAATTTCTAACATTTGGTTTATGTTTTCGATTCATATGAACACTAAACTTGTTGTTATGATGATTCACCAAGCTATGTCCGGCTAAACTTATGGTGATCATCCTGAATTAAAGGTTTGTCTATGACTTTTGTGTTTGAATTCGTATTTCTAGAATAATAGACTTGCAATGCATTTGTTTATTATGATGTATGAATGTTTGTTTGTAAAGTGTTGATTAATGTTATAATCATATCCTAAATCGTACGTTCTTGGTGTTGCTAACAATCGAGATATCATGGGAGGGATTAGGGTTGGATATTAATCAATTGGTTATCGGGTAACAACCTCGCGTTTTCATAATCCGAGTACTTAGTTCCCTTTTATCACAACAAACAATCATACATGAATCATGTCTATGTGATTCTTTCTAGTAAATTTAACACAATTGTCAAAAGTAAACCGAAAGTTTAGGATGATCGCTTTCTCTTAATCTGCTTAACAACCAATTTTGATTCGCAATTAGTTATTAATTTAGTTTTCTAAAACAACAATCCAAATCATTGATCTTTATTTTCTGCAAATTAGGTTAATTGTAGTTAATTGCAAAGCTATAAAATCAACACACTTTCCACATACTCCCTGAGTTCGATACCCTATTACCGCTATCTATAGTTGTTATTGGGATTAAATTTGCGTGACCCACGACAATCATGTCAAATTTTGGCGCCGTTGCCGGGGAGTAGTGCGCAACGTGTGTTAACTTGTGTATTAGTTTGAAAAAAAAAATTAATTAAAAAAAAACCAAAAAAATTCTTTTATGTTCATGATTTACACTTGGTAGTTGAGTTGTGTTGTGCAGGATGACAGGGCATTACACAAATTTCAGCTTATTTACGTGTAGATTGTGCGGGGGTCCACGACATCCATGTATTGGTTGCCACGAGGCTCACTACAGGAGGGCACATGGAAAACCGGTGTCTTATGTTTCACAGCTTCCACCTCCATCATACGTTGACGATTATGAATCAGAAATGGAGGATGACTATTATTCATATGGATACGATCGGGACGAGGAAGTTTATTATGAGGCAAGGATGGATGGTCTATGTTTTTGTTGCGGTCGCGATCACACTTATGATTATGATGTGTGCCCGGTGTATTCGGAAAACCCGAAGTATTGGAATAAAAAGATGATGGAAGCGCGCATCTATAGCCCGTATCAGGGATATCGACAATATCATCCCGAAGAAAATTCTGAGCCCGAGGGTGTTTATGTTTATGAGACCGAGGAGGAAAAAGAGCTTGCTGTATTGGAAGTAACTTTGTCCAAACTCGAGCAATATTTAGCAACACCCAACCTGTCCGATGAAGACCGAATCAGCTGCTTAGTTTCTAAGTGTCATACTTTAAAATTGAAGATAGAGATAGAAGAACGCCTCTCACCATTACCTGACGATATTAGAGATTATTCTCACATTAAGGAGGAGGTTGTGGAGGATAATACCACACCAATGAGTCCTTTATCTGATGAAGAGTCACTTGTAGATCAGATGATGTGTGCAGATTACGAGGTAGAGCAGGCTGATGGGATGGATATGTGTACCGAACCTCTTCCCATATCAATGATTCAAATTAACAAGTGTGGGGAAGAGGGTTCGAGAAACAAGATGAGAAGGGTGAAACTACCAGACATTAAGGTATATTTCATGAAGTGGACTAGCAAAGCCCGCAGGAGCAGCTTTAACATGCCAAATAGACTGACAAATCTATGGAGATGGCATGTAAATTTCCGGGCATTTGTTGGAAATGCTGCAGGTAAGTGTGCATTAAGACCACCATAACGCATATCAGGTATGGTCTGGCTGAAGACCTTTAAACTTAGCGCTCTCGGGAGGCAGCCCGAGGATGTAGAGTATTGTATTTGTGTTTTGTTTTGTTTTGTTTTGGTGTTGTGTTTGTGTTTTGGCATGTTATTACGTTTCAACCCTCGCGGATGCAATGATTCAAGTGTGGGGATGTTTGGCAACATCCCTGTTGAGATATTGGCGAATCTAAGAGATGTTTATGAACCGGTTCGATTACCGCAGCTGCATCACTACCAACACTGCTGATTTACTAATCAGGTTGTGTCTTGTTCTCATTTTGTGCACCTTTGTATATATTCTTGTTTAAGTTTACGGTTGGGCGGATGGGTGGTGTTTAATGTGTTTGATGTGTTTATGGATTGTGAAAGTTGGTGGTGTTTTTAGTTATATATAAAAAATGAAAAATCCAAAAAGAAGTTTGGGGTTTGTGTGAAGAAGTTTTTAGTTGATGTTGAAAGAATTTTAGTGGTCAAAGCCTCCTAAAACCATATATTGGGGTCAATGTATCCCAAGTGTGGGGATGGGGGGAATTTTTTTGAAGTTTTTGAGCCAAGTGAAACGATGTGAAAATTTGAACACCCTAGATTAACCCCAAATTGGTGCACCGGCAACCTTTGATACCCTTTTCATTCTTGGTGAGAGTTGTAGCCACACTTGTACATAAATAATGATTGTCTTTGATGAGAGTGGCTACGGGTGGGGGTGCATTAGAACTTGTGCTTGAATGCGATTTGAGTCCTTAGTTAGACATGAATGCGAAAAGGATAAGGGCATCTAGGTAGCCTCGTCTTTAGTGTGTGTGAGTGTGGGATTTGGGGGGTTGGACCTCATAAGTTATATATATGAGCATGGTAGTGAGAAGGGTGGGAGTTTGGACATTTAGTTTCCCAATTTTGTGCCTAAAAGCTTATCATTTGTTTCCCCTAGCTACTTACCTAAAAATTTACCCAATTTGACCCGGTCTTTTAGTGTTAGTAGTATGATCTAGATATGTTTGAAGCTTTATTGTATAGTTGTTTGCTTGATTGAAAAAAAAAATCAGAAAAGAAAAGAAAAAAAATAAAAGAGAAAAAAAAACAACAAAAAAAAAATGATGTTTAGTTGTCTTGTGTATAGTAGTTTAAGTTTGGTATTTGTTAGTTTGTTTCATTGTGTAATAAAAGACCGGGTTAAGTTTTCGCTACTTCATATATATTCCATTTCCTACCTATACACCTAGCCACGTTACAGCCTTGAAAGTCCCTTTGATTTGCATTCATGTTTGGCACTTGTTAGGAGAAGGATCGATTTAGGTACAAGCCTATAATTGTGCAACCGCCCGTTAGTCTTTGTGTGTCTAGCTCATATTGCTAGTGCTTACTTATTACCGAGAGGAGAGACATAGTGAGGGTTGCATTGTTTTGGGTGTTAAAAAGGGGTTAGTAAAAGTATTGCAAGTTTTTTGCTTGATTTGTATTGATCACTTGTTGAGAACTTGAATTGATGGGTTGCTTGGGACAAGCAACGGGTAAGTGTGGGGATGTGACGGGTGGTCCGCAGGACAACCCTTAAATGAGCTAAATACGTGCATATCCCATATTTTACATGGTAATGTATCATGAATGTGATAACTACGAGTGTTCGTGTGTTTTGCAGGTAAATTGATTAATTCGGTTAAATTGGAACGCGTAGGCTACGGTTGGAAATTAAATGGCATCGTGTCTTTGAGGTTCAAAGAATACAAGAGAGACATCACACCACATCAATTGCCAATCTTAATTAAATCATCATCCACTTGAGAATATTGGCAGATATATTCACGTGATTATTTGGGAGAAACAAAAGACATCACATGATCATCTCATCATCAACATCACATGCGGTTTGGACTTTGCTTTGATTAGGCCGCCACATATTGAGGCACAATATTATTATAAAAGAAACACCAATATCAATCACCATCAATTGGGCCGAATAAACAGAAGTCCCTTTTGGATTGGGCCGTTAACAAGGAAGCAACAACATCATGGCACATGTGGGCTGGACTGTTGGGAAGCACATGTAAGGCATCAGGTGGCTTTTTGACAGTTTGGATTTTATGGGAGGCACAAGTCAACAACATATAACCATCATCAACAACATTATCATTGGGGACTTGACTTTTGAGGCTTTGGCAAACATTAAAGTGGCGGCTGACTGGATGCACATGTGGGACTATCTTGGCAGCCGACAAAAAGACTTGTGAGGGTTTTGGAGGCAGCAACATCACGTGGGTAGAGGCTTTGGTTTCAATGAATTCAACATCATCATTATTAATTGGACTTGGGTGGACGACACATGAAGTCATATGTCAGGCATCACATGCGCATGGAACAAAAGATGAAACAAAGAAAAAAAAAACTCAGGATGTTACCGTAATTTACGGTATGACCGTAAATTACGGTGGACATGAAATAGGCCAATTACTCACCGTAAATCAGTCTACCTGTACCGTAACACTTATATGTGTACCGTAATTTACGGTATGACCGTAAATTACGGTGGTGGCTGCGAGAAAACGTGTAACTGCCTCATTAAATCAGTTTTTATTGTGTCTTTTCAAGTATTCTCATGGTGGACGGTTTTGGAGCAGGCTAGGGGGTGATTTTTGTGGTTGGTACTTGGTTGCAAACAATTTCTAACATTTGGTTTATGTTTTCGATTCATATGAACACTAAACTTGTTGTTATGATGATTCACCAAGCTATGTCCGGCTAAACTTATGGTGATCATCCTGAATTAAAGGTTTGTCTATGACTTTTGTGTTTGAATTCGTATTTCTAGAATAATAGACTTGCAATGCATTTGTTTATTATGATGTATGAATCTTTGTTTGTAAAGTGTTGATTAAAGTTATAATCATATCCTAAATCGTACGTTCTTGGTGTTGCTAACAATCGAGATATCACGGGAGGGATTAGGGTTGGATATTAATCAATTGGTTATCGGGTAACAACCTCGCGTTTTCATAATCCGAGTACTTAGTTCCCTTTTATCACAACAAACAATCATACATGAATCATGTCTATGTGATTCTTTCTAGTGAATTTAACACAATTGTCAAAAGTAAACCGGAAGTTTAGGATGATCGCTTTCTCTTAATCTGCTTAACAACCAATTTTGATTCGCAATTAGTAATTAATTTAGTTTTCTAAAACAACAATCCAAATCATTGATCTTTATTTTTCTGCAAATTAGGTTAATTGTAGTTAATTGCAAAGCTATAAAATCAACACACTTTACACATACTCCCTGAGTTCGATACCCTATTACCGCTATCTATAGTTGTTATTGGGATTAAATTTGCGTGACCCACGACAATCACGTCAAATTTTGGCGCCGTTGCCGGGGAGTAGTGCGCAACGTGTGTTATCTTGTGTATTAGTTTGAAAAAAAAATTAATTAAAAAAAAAAAAACCAAAAAATTTCTTTTATGTTCATGATTTACACTTGGTAGTCGAGTTGTGTTGTGCAGGATGACAGGGCATTACACAAATTTCAGCTTATTTACGTGTAGATTGTGCGGGGGTCCACGACATCCATGTATTGGTTGCCACGAGGCTCACTACAGGAGGGCACATGGAAAACCGGTGTCTTATGTTTCACAGCTTCCACCTCCATCATACGTTGACGATTATGAATCAGAAATGGAGGATGACTATTATTCATATGGATACGATCGGGACGAGGAAGTTTATTATGAGGCAAGGATGGATGGTCTATGTTTTTGTTGCGGTCGCGATCACACTTATGATTATGATGTGTGCCCGGTGTATTCGGAAAACCCGAAGTATTGGAATAAAAAGATGATGGAAGCGCGCATCTATAGACCGTATCAGGGATATCGACAATATCATCCCGAAGAAAATTCTGAGCCCGAGGGTGTTTATGTTTATGAGACCGAGGAGGAAAAAGAGCTTGCTGTATTGGAAGTAACTTTGTCCAAACTCGAGCAATATTTAGCAACACCCAACCTGTCCGATGAAGACCGAATCAGCTGCTTAGTTTCTAAGTGTCATACTTTAAAATTGAAGATAGAGATAGAAGAACGCCTCTCACCATTACCTGACGATATTAGAGATTATTCTCACATGAAGGAGGAGGTTGTCGAGGATAATACCACACCAATGAGTCCTTTATCTGATGAAGAGTCACTTGTAGATCAGATGATGTGTGCAGATTATGAGGTAGAGCAGGCTGATGGGATGGATATGTGTACCGAACCTCTTTCCATATCAATGATTCAAATTAACAAGTGTGGGGAAGAGGGTTCGAGAAACAAGATGAGAAGGGTGAAACTACCAGACATTAAGGTATATTTCATGAAGTGGACTAGCAAAGCCCGCAGGAGCAGCTTTAACATGCCAAATAGACTGACAAATCTATGGAGATGGCATGTAAATTTCCGGGCATTTGTTGGAAATGCTGCGGTAAGTGTGCATTAAGACCACCATAACGCATATCAGGTATGGTCTGGCTGAAGACCTTTAAACTTAGCGCTCTCGGGAGGCAGCCCGAGGATGTAGAGTATTGTATTTGTGTTTTGTTTTGTTTTGTTTTGGTGTTGTGTTTGTGTTTTGGCAGGTTATTACGTTTCAACCCTCGCGGATGCAATGATTCAAGTGTGGGGATGTTTGGCAACATCCCTGTTGAGATATTGGCGAATCTAAGAGATGTTTATGAACCGGTTCGATTACCGCAGCTGTATCACTACCAACACTGCTGATTTACTAATCAGGTTGTGTCTTGTTCTCATTTTGTGCACCTTTGTATATATTCATGTTTAAGTTTACGGTTGGGCGGATGGGTGGTGTTTAATGTGTTTGATGTGTTTATGGATTGTGAAAGTTGGTGGTGTTTTTAGTTATATATAAAAAATGAAAAATCCAAAAAGAAGTTTGGGGTTTGAGTGAAGAAGTTTTTAGTTGATGTTGAAAGAATTTTAGTGGTCAAAGCCTCCTAAAACCATACATTGGGGTCAATGTATCCCAAGTGTGGGGATGGGGGGAATTTTTTTGAAGTTTTTGAGCCAAGTGAAACGATGTGAAAATTTGAACACCCTAGATTAACCCCAAATTGGTGCACCGGAAACCTTTGATACCCTTTTCATTCTTGGTGAGAGTTGTAGCCACACTTGTACATAAATAATGATTGTCTTTGATGAGAGTGGCTACGGGTGGGGGTGCATTAGAACTTGTGCTTGAATGCGATTTGAGTCCTTAGTTAGACATGAATGCGAAAAGGATAAGGGCATCTAGGTAGCCTCATCTTTAGTGTGTGTGAGTGTGGGATTTGGGGGGTTGGACCTCATAAGTTATATATATGAGCATGGTAGTGAGAAGGGTGGGGGTTTGTACATTTAGTTGCCCAATTTTGTGCCTAAAAGCTTATCATTTGTTTCCCCTAGCTACTTACCTAAAAATTTACCCAATTTGACCCGGTCTTTTAGTGTTAGTAGTATGATGTAGATATGTTTGAAGCTTTATTGTATAGTTGTTTGCTTGATTGAAAAAAAAAATCAGAATAGAAAAGAAAAATAATAAAAGAGAAAAAAAAAACAACAAAAAAAAATGGTGTTTAGTTGTCTTGTGTATAGTAGTTTAAGTTTGGTATTTGTTAGTTTGTTTCATTGTGTAATAAAAGACCGGGTTAAGTTTTCGCTACTTCATATATATTCCATTTCCTACCTATACACCTAGCCACGTTACAGCCTTTTAAGTCCCTTTGATTTGCATTCATGTTTGGCACTTGTTAGGAGAAAGATCGATTTAGGTACAAGCCTATAATTGTGCAACCGCCCGTTAGTCTTTGTGTGTCTAGCTCATATTGCTAGTGCTTACTTGTTACCGAGAGGAGAGACATAGTGAGGGGTGCATTGTTTTGGGTGTTAAAAAGGGGTTAGTAAAAGTATTGCAAGTTTTTTGCTTGATTTGTATTGATCACTTGTTGAGAACTTGAATTGATGGGTTGCTTGGGACAAGCAACGGGTAAGTGTGGGGATGTGACGGGTGGTCCGCAGGACAACCCTTAAATGAGCTAAATACGTGCATATCCCATATTTTACATGGTAATGTATCATGAATGTGATAACTACGAGTGTTCGTGTGTTTTGCAGGTAAATTGATTAATTCGGTTAAATTGGAACGCGTAGGCTACGGTTGGAAATTAAATGGCATCGTGTCTTTGAGGTTCAAAGAATACAAGAGAGACATCACACCACATCAATTGCCAATCTTAATTAAATCATCATCCACTTGAGAATATTGGCAGATATATTCACGTGATTATTTGGGAGAAACAAAAGACATCACATGATCATCTCATCATCAACATCACATGCGGTTTGGACTTTGCTTTGATTGGGCCGCCACATATTGAGGCACAATATTATTATAAAAGAAACACCAATATCAATCACCATCAATTGGGCCGAATAAACAGAAGTCCCTTTTGGATTGGGCCGTTAACAAGGAAGCAACAACATCATGGCACATGTGGGCTGGACTGTTGGGAAGCACATGTAAGGCATCAGGTGGCTTTTTGGCAGTTTGGATTTTATGGGAGGCACAAGTCAACAACATATAACCATCATCAACAACATTATCATTGGGGACTTGACTTTTGAGGCTTTGGCAAACATTAAAGTGGCGGCTGACTGGATGCACATGTGGGACTATCTTGGCAGCCGACAAAAAGACTTGTGAGGGTTTTGGAGGCAGCAACATCACGTGGGTAGAGGCTTTGGTTTTAATGAATTCAACATCATCATTATTAATTGGACTTGGGTGGACGACACATGAAGTCATATGTCAGGCATCACATGCGCATGGAACAAAAGATGAAACAAAGAAAAAAAAACTCAGGATGTTACCGTAATTTACGGTATGACCGTAAATTACGGTGGACATGAAATAGGCCAATTACTCACCGTAAATCAGTCTACCTGTACCGTAACACTTATATGTGTACCGTAATTTACGGTATGACCGTAAATTAAGGTGGTGGCTGCGAGAAAACGTGTAACTGCCTCATTAAATCAGTTTTTATTGTGTCTTTTCAAGTATTCTCAAGGTGGACGGTTTTGGAGCAGGCTAGGGGGCGATTTTTGCGGTTGGTACTTGGTTGCAAACAATTTCTAACATTTGGTTTATGTTTTCGATTCATATGAACACTAAACTTGTTGTTATGATGATTCACCAAGCTATGTCCGGCTAAACTTATGGTGATCATCCTGAATTAAAGGTTTGTCTATGACTTTTGTGTTTGAATTCGTATTTCTAGAATAATAGACTTACAATGCATTTGTTTATTATGATGTATGAATGTTTGTTTGTAAAGTGTTTATTAATGTTATAATCATATCCTAAATCGTACGTTCTTGGTGTTGCTAACAATCGAGATATCACGGGAGGGATTAGGGTTGGATATTAATCAATTGGTTATCGGGTAACAACCTCGCGTTTTCATAATCCGAGTACTTAGTTCCCTTTTATCACAACAAACAATCATACATGAATCATGTCTATGTGATTCTTTCTAGTGAATTTAACACAATTGTCAAAAGTAAACCGGAAGTTTAGGATGATCGCTTTCTCTTAATCTGCTTAACAACCAATTTTGATTCGCAATTAGTTATTAATTTAGTTTTCTAAAACAACAATCCAAATCATTGATCTTTATTTTTCTGCAAATTAGGTTAATTGTAGTTAATTGCAAAGCTATAAAATCAACACACTTTCCACATACTCCCTGAGTTCGATACCCTATTACCGCTATCTATAGTTGTTATTGGGATTAAATTTGCGTGACCCACGACAATCACATCATCCCTCTTTTAGTAAACTCAGCTATGAATATTCAAAAATGAATGCCGGGCTCTTTCTTTCACAGCTAACCCCGTTTTATTAATGCCGAGACTTTCTCTTTCGTTGAGCCCCGAGCTTGTGGTCCTCCTTTGCGTTTGGGTTCAATTGGGTGAATCTGTCAAGTCAAGGTCAACGTACGTAGCAGCAAGGATGGTGCATCGCCTCTTTCTCGTTCTTGCTCGGGAGCCAAAACGAACACGCCTGCTACCTACTGTACTGGACCTTCGACCAGGCATTCTACCTTTGTCGAATCGGAACCAATACCACTGCATTGCGCTCGAACAGTTGAGCGGCCGCCGGCCCTTCCGTGCACAGATATAGATTCATTCTTCGTACCTGGTCCAACCTCACAACTCTTCGCGGGTTGGTAAGAAGTCAGTCTTGTTTGGTAAGACGGAATTTGACAAAGAAAAGAGAGTGCTCGCCCCGGCCAACAAAGACCGTAATTACATAGATAACTGCTCCTCCCCTTCTCCATCTTTAAGGCTTTAAGGCGAACCGTATGGCGGCTGGAAATAAAGACGACCTCACCTTCTCGTAGATGGTGTCAGTGAGAGCCGTTTTAGTACCCCCCCCCCCCCCCGTTGACCTTTTTTTGTAGATAGAATCTTCAATGAGTGGAAACAAGCAACCTTACTAACCTAAGAAAGGTGCTTGTTGAGTAAGGTCGGCTTTCTTCGAATGCTTGAGCGCTTCTTTCTCATATCGATCATTCAATATCCTTGACTTTTCAATAAGGGGCGCCAGAATAGCGAATTTTTGAAACAAGGAACCTTAGTGCTTTAAATTATTTTTCTGACTTTTGAAACATTTCTGAGCAGAAATAACTTAAAACAGTGTTGTAAAACTTATTTTTGATAAGATTCCTTGATTAAAAACCTAACAAATATCACAATAAGGCTTGAAAACATGGAGATTTCAAGCTTCAATGGAGGTTTTGAGGAGTTTGTGAAGAAGAAGGCAAGAGACAAAAGTAGTAAAGACAAGATGGTTGTTGAGAACCTTCTTTGGATTATACCTTATAGGGTATATGTGAAGATCCCACTAGATCTTTGTCTTTGGAATGGGTCCAAATGTGCAGGAATCTTGCTGCATTTATAGAAAACGATAGCACGCTGACCACGGCCCCGTGGTCAGACAAGAGTCTGATACATTTTGTCCGTATTCTGACATTAAAGTCGGACACAATTTTTAGGTGGGCACGGGGGCGTGTTAACCTGGACACGGCCCTGTGGCTAGAGAATTTTTATGAAGTTTCGTCTACTTTTCAGGAATTTATTCAGATCAGGTGGCTCCTTACTGGACGAAACAACACCGAAGTGCCTAAGGTACCTTAATTGCCCTTGATTTAGACAAGAACGCAAGAGGTTATCGGAAAGGGTAAATCCTAAGCTAAATACCGGTTGGCGAAACCAACCTTTATTCCCCTTATCTAGGCTCTCGTTAAAGAAGGTATATGTCGAATCGCTCAGGTCTATGCATGCATCGATGGAGACCGATGGAGAGTCCTTCACGGCACAATCGACACAGGGACGACTATCGCTCAAATCCTCACAAGAGTTAGAGGTGCTTTCAGGATCCACGATGTTGTCAGATTCCGAATGCGATCTCAATAATTCTCCTTGATCGTTGTCTTGGGATGAAGAATTTATTTCCATCTCAAGTTCTTTTATCAATTGGAGAATTACTTCTTCGAGTTGAAATAATTCTTCGAGAATCATATCATCCAAAAGAGTTGATTGAGAGCATTCGAGGGAGAGATAGGGATTGTTTTTACTTTCGCCCATCTTAAGGTTACAGGAAAACTATGGGTCTATATAGTGGGGAGTGTAATTTAGAAAATAACACTTTAAATCTTCATGAGATCCACCACATATTTGACACCACGCACCATAAGAGGAGCGAAAGTAAAAATAATCAATATCACTCATGTTTGTGTCAAAAATTACCAACCGTCGGGATCTTACGGTTCTATTTTCAATAACTGAAACTTGGGCACGGGGGCATGTTCAGTGGGCACGGCCCCGTGTTCAGCTACTGTCTGACTTAAAACAAGATTGCTAGTACCAAAGATTGGGCACGGGGCGTGTTTAGCAGGCATGGCACGGTGCTAAAGTCTGCAGAAGCTGAAAAATTAAGAAAAATCCTTAAAAAAATAGAAAACAAGAAAAAACGATAAGGCCGTTGATTCCTAACTTTCTTAAAATCCTTGTGTCCCCGGCAACGGCGCCAAAAACTTGGTGTGTGTTGGGTGTGATATGTTTTTATTGATATTTTAAGCCCTTTTTAACACATTAGTCAAGTTTTAAATTTATGAAACACGATATTCTACTAACACTAAACACACACATGGGCAAGTGCACCCATCATGAGCGTAGTATAGCGTTGGTAAGATACCGAGGTCGTCCAAGGACACAAGAGCTTTTAATACCGGTTTATCCTCAACGTCTAATCACACTTAAATTTTTAGATAAGGTTTTAAACATGAAAAATAAAAACTAAAATGCTGAAATAAAAATAAAACAGATAGACAAGATGAATCACTTGGATCCGACTCGCCTTTAATGTATCCTTTGATGATTTCCGCACTTTTGCACTTTTTAATAGATTATCGTAGTTATAGTAGTAGGCCCCTCTTTTGAAGGTGACGTTACCCTCAACCTAGTGGTTTGAGTCAGCAAGGATACAATCCCAAAGGTCGGAATATTGGAAGATAATTAATTAAGTTATTAATGCGAAAAGTGGTAGGCCCCTCTTTTGAAGGTGACGTTACCCTCGGCTAAGTGGTTTGAGTCAGCAGGGATACAATCCCAATTAGCCGGTTTAATGTATTAATAGTAGTTTACATATGAGGGGATCAAGCCATTCGCACCCCCGCCATCCAATACCTATGGGTATTGAAGGAGGTCCTAGTAAGCTTGACCCAGGTCCTTGCAGGATCTATACACTGAACAAGGCAAGAACCTTACCAAACCATTCCCTTAACCCCCGACCAGGTAGCCAACATATCTCTATATAGACCGTAGAGATATGAATGGTGAAAATCTTTTACTTTATATAGACAGTAAAGTAATGCCAAGACACCACGGACAAATGATAAGGAAGTTTCACCTTCAACATAAGAAACTAGTTATTAAAGTCATTAATACAAAACCAAATAAAAAGTGCGAAAAGATTAAAAATCAAAAGTAATACATTAAATGTTTGTCTTCACCAAGTGATGTAAGAGACTTAGCCAAACATGGCCTTTGATTGACAAGAACTCTTACGATCAATCTTGGATCCCGAGACTATTACACACACTCTAAGGTGGATGATGGATGATGGTGGTGGATGTGGGTGTTGTAGTGGTGGTGGAGTGGTGGAAAAGTGGGAAAGAGGTGGTTTGCCAAGTGATGCCTTTGAAGTGAGCCAAGCACCCCTATTTATAACCTGAACAGAAGCCCGACCACGGCCCCGTGTTCGCTGGGCATGTCCCCGTGTGCAGAAGCCTATCTGTACTACCAAGATTTGCAAGATTCTGCGAATCTTAGCGTTGACCACGCCCCGTGCTGAGCTTGGCACGCCCCCGTGGTGGGCGTAGAAGCTTCCATAGCTTTGTCTTTTTCTGCATACACCTGACCACGCCCCCGTGTCCAGTGGGCACGGGCCGTCTATGAATGCTAGTTAGGTCGCCTACCGTGTATTTGGGATTAGTTTACGGCTATTTGCCAGTAAT
Organism: Helianthus tuberosus; assembly: GCA_030545235.1. Classification (NCBI taxonomy): domain Eukaryota; kingdom Viridiplantae; phylum Streptophyta; class Magnoliopsida; order Asterales; family Asteraceae; genus Helianthus; species Helianthus tuberosus. Next base: position 82,686,994 of record CM060408.1, on the reverse strand, counting down.
TTCCGTAGGAATTGTGATTGAAGTTTTTGAGGTTTTAAGTGTTCTGCCTAGTCTATTAGCCGTGAGTTGATGATTAATTAGGTTTCTCTTCGTCATTGGATGGTTTAGGGTCTGATTATGTGTGAGGGGGTCTTTCTTTATTATCTTATTATAATTACTTACTTAAATCCGGTGAATTATTCGTAGATTACCTCTTTATACTTTAGAGTGCATTGAAATTATCGCGCTGTACGACAGACTTTTTAGGGTACTTTAGTATTGTTTGATTCGCTGTGAAGTTATTCGACTAACCAGTGAGTTTAACAGATTTAGGGTTCTCTAATTTGACATCCTTGAGAAGGGTCGATGATACTTTAAGATTTCCTATTTGTTTAGTATCATAGATCTCGGTTCCATCTAGTTACCAATACCGTTAGAAAACCATGATTCACGAATAAGATTCCAAATCTAGATAGTACTTTTATCATCTAATCACATATTCAGTCTTAGTTTGTGTCTTAGTCAGCTTTAGTTAACTTTAATTTAGTTCATTAGATTGTTAGAAAACCCCCTTCAATTAACAAAACAAATTAAGTCGAGTCAGTATAGATAGTAATCAAGTCTTGTAATCGTTTTCAATAGAGTCTCATGGGTTCGATACTCGGACTTCTTAGGTTGTACTACATTGACCGGTACACTTTCTAGTTGTGTGGTATAGATTTAGAGAGTCTTAGTTTCTAAATTTAAAACTTAGAGGGTCTTATTTGGAGTTATTTAGTTAGTTTTAATTAAACCACTTTGTGCACATCAAATTTTTGGCGTCGTTTCTGGGGACTCTTAGCGATTGTGTTTATTAGCTTTGATTACACTTGTCTGAATTATCTATGCTAGTTTGTGTTTTTGTTTTGTTTTGAGTCAATCTACTCCATTCTCACCTTTCTTGTGTTTGATTTGCAGTATATGCCCCATCTTCGTTCGCAGGGTCGCCGCCCAGACCGCCACCTTTGGATTCTCGCACTCTCACTGTGTTCAAACCTAAAAGATGATATCTCAATTGATTGTTACAGATTCTTCTCCTATAATTTCTCTATTATTATTTTGTATTTAATTGTATTCATTTGTTTCCTTGTATGTTTGTATGTAACCTTCTATGTAATATTTTTCTTAATTTCTCTATCATCAGAGAGAATTTCATACTTACATGGTATCAGCCTTACACCAATCCTGATGATCTTTCTCTTCTTCTTCGATTCCTGCCCCATGTCACCTACCACTCCCAGTTCGTCTTCCTCTTCCACTACCGAATCAAAACTTCCTATGGCTACCATTCTACACATGATAAGTCTCAAACATTCCTCATCAAACTATCTCTCCTGGAATTATCAAATCTTTCCCCTTCTTGCTAATCAAGAACTAATCGGCCATGTCGATGGTTCTCTTCCTCCGCCTCCCAAAACCACTCTTATCGATAACAAAGAACAGCCCAATCCCAACTACTCTTCTTGGTGCGTTCACGATTAACAAGTTGTCCTCATCCTAAACTCCTGGCTAACCGAGGAGGCTGTAGCTGAAATACTCGGCCTAAAAACCGCCAGGCAGATCTGAACTGCTCTTGAAGCAGCATACCGCAATACCTCTCTTGAACAGATGCATCTTCTCCGTGATAACCTGCGTCAATTGGCCAAAGTTTCCTCCACCGTGGCTGATTTCGGTCGCATGTTTAAAGGAATTTGTGATCAATTATCAGCCATTGGCCCTCCTGTTAGCGACACCGACAAAACCCATTGGTTCTTGTGTGGTCTTGGTCCTATCTTTGAAAGCTCGTCCACGACCATACTTACTGCTCGTGACCCGTTAGCCTTCCGTGACTTACTCACAAAAGCCGAGAGCCAAGAACAATTTCTACAATCTCTTCACCCACCCACTCCTGCTCCGGTTGCTTTCACAGCCCGTAACAATCATACTCGCAACCCCGGTTCCGGTTCAAACCGTACCAGATCTGGTTCCGGTTCTTACTCGCGTGGTCAGTCACAACAACCTTCTTTCAAAGGGTCACGTCGCCCGCCTCATTGTCAGTTGTGTCGAAACAATGGACATTATGCAAACAAATGTCCCAAACTTTCTTCCTTTGTGACATCAGCCTCTACTGATGAGGGACTTGCTCGCACATTTCATTCTAAATGCAATGTCACTGATGATATTCCTGATTGGACAGCCGATAGTGGCACCGATCTCCACATGATAGATGACACCGGTAACCTTCATTCTTTTTCCCCCTATCATGGTACTAATTCGGTTGTTTTTTGAAATGGTCTATCTTTACCTATCACTCATAAAGGTCATGTGACCATAAACAAAAATGTTCCTAAAAAGATGTCCTAGTTGTTCCCAATATAACTAGGAATCTTCTTTCGGTTAGTAAGTTGACAAAAGATTATCCCGTTGATGTGCTTTTCTCAGATTCTTTTTTTTTGTTATTCAGGACCGGAAAACAAGCCAACCTCTCGCTGAAGGTCGGTGTGAGAATGGCCTCTATGTGATTCGGGACAAGTCTTTTGTTTTTGTTGCATCTCTTTCTTCAAATAAAGCCTCTTTTGAACAATGGCACAATCGTTTAGGGAATGTTGCATTTGATACAATTTCTGTTTTGCAAAAACTTGGTTGTTTGTCATTTACTTCTATTTTACCTAAGCCTAATGTTTGCTCCCCATGTCAACTTGCCAAGGCCATAAATTACCGTTTGATTTAAATGAGAAACGTGCTTCTCATCCCCTTGATCTTGTCCATTGTGACCTATGGGGACCCTCACCCGTTCTTAGCAAAGATGGTTACAAATATTATGTTGTGTTTGTGGATGACTATTCTAGATTTTCATGGCATGAATTTTATACCGTCTTGCAAACTTTTTTGCGTCTTGTCCAAACTCAATTTACGCTAAAAGTTAAGGTATTTCAAAGTGATGGCGGAACAGAATTTGTGAATATACTTTTGAACGAATCAGTGTTGATTCGCACGGACCCAGGTTTCATCATGATGTAGAACGGATCAACTCAGCATTCATTCGCAAATCTGGTATTTAAACTTTATCATGGATCTACTTGTAGATCCACGCGAATAGAATTGCTTGTTAGTCCCAGTTCATCGAATCAAGGAGACCATCCGCTTGATGTTTGATCAACAAAAAATAGAAGGTTATTTGGTTTGCACGGATCGGGATCACTTCATACGCACGGACTTGGAAAACTTGGGTTCGCACGAACAATAGGTGTATCTTGATTATATTGGGTTCAATTCAGCCATAATATTCACGAATCGGATTGACAAATCTATTCGTACGGATTGAGTTTGAATCTAATTCACGGATTAATCAAAAGTCTAGAACTTTCACGGACCTACTTGAAACAAATCTATTCGTACGGATTGACTAGTCTTCATCCGAGAAAAAATCAAAGACCATAGTTTATCCGCACAAAACTAGGGTTTTTCAAGTGATTAGTTTTTCAAATCTATTCAAGTGTTTGTTTAAGTGTTTGCAGGTAACTCAGGATTCAAGATTATGGTTGTTGAGACGAGAGCAAGTCGAGAAGAACGTCATGCATGAATGAGATTGAGTGATGTGTATGAGATTTTCATAGAAACAAAGCGTCCAAAAAGGTGGGATGATGAAAGGAAGTGTTTCATAGATCCTCAAGGGAATCCAGCAGTTGATCCTGATATGGAAGATTTTAAAGCGCTTGTTGCTGCTATTCCAACTGCAGGAGTATGGGCCTCAAAGATCAGTAAGGATCTGAACTGTCACACCCCCAAAATCCACAAGCGGAGTATCACCGCATGGAGGCGTGACCGACCAGGATCAAGCCACCAATCATATTGAACAACGTATTTAAGTAAATAAAACCAACCACAATATAATTGGTGTCCAAAAGAAGGTAACCAACTTTAAGTTAACAGCGGAAGCATAAAATGTAAAACCCAAACATAAGTAATAAATTCGTAAGGTTTAAATGTTTAACATGGAACTCAACAGTCCATGTCCCACAACGATCACTCCTCCCTGTGCAAGCTCCATAAGCACCTAACGACCTGCAAGGCATGTAACAACGAGTCAACAACAAAGTTGAGCGAGTTCACAGTTGGTTGTTTAGTTTTACTAGTTTGTTTTGAAAACCATAAGTTGTTTCGTAAACCACGAGTTAACCAGTATCTTTGTTTCCCAATCCATATCTATAATCAGTGGGGGCTTCCCCATGTGAACCACTAGACCGTTACCATATCGACAACTGACGAAAGTAAGTTATGCCCTAAGTCAATGTCTATCATCATTGACTGAGTGCCCAGATCCATTAGTACACGCCCGTCCTACCGGCATGGTGTGAGGCTTGTCAACCCTAATAGCGCTATTAACTAATGACCCTATCGCCATTGGCCCGGCGATTAAGTCGATATAAAAATGAGGGACTTCATGATAGAGTTTTGTCTAGTAAGTTTAAGGTTGTTGTCCTACCCAAGGAGGACGAACGTACGTATTCTACCCAAGGAGAATACGCAGGATTAACATTGGCATCCTACCCATGGAGGATGGAGGTACATATCCTACCCAAGGAGAATATGTAGGTTCCGTTTTAGTTCTTTAACCCATTCCCAACCACCGGGAATCCCATGCCTTATAAAGAGTGTGAACTCACCTTTTGTTGCTCGGTTGAACTCTTGAAATAGCTAACGGTCAGGGTTGGTCAATCGTGTCCTAATATGATTACCATTTAGTTTGTTAATGGTTTTAAATAAAACACAAAGTTCCTACACGCATCTATCACATAACACGCACTCACGTTAACAGTTCACGCCCATATAAACATCCCATCTATAACCATTCAAAAGCAAACATACGATATTGCACATAACACTTTCATTGACATATAACACGTTAGATCATTCTCAGATAACCTACCCGACATTTAGACACGCAAATTACTACTTATGTCGTTTCAGCTTTAACATTCAAAACTGGGCTGTTTTCGGGCATTTTAACAAAATAGTTAACTTATTCCAAAAATTCCCAAATTTTTACAGAATGTTTTAAACGATCCATATATTATTGTGTAAAAATATCGGGAGCCAATTCATTACCAATATTTTATAAAAAATCATTAACCTGGCTGCAATCAGATTCGTCACTTTCTGACTGCAGTCCACGGAAAAATTCATTTAAAATTCATCGTAAGTCCGATTGATGAAATTCCAGTTGGAGAATTACAAAAACATCAGTGGTCATCTACAATACAAATTTCATGAGCTAATTCTACACAAATTTCAAGTTATGACGAAAAACATAATACATATTTTCTGCAGTAAAAACGCAGCTTTTGCTGCTGTACAAAATGAACCTTTAAAAATAGCAAACGACCTCAAAAAAATATGATTCCAGTGCCATTAGAAGCGTTTTTCGAAATAACACGTTATAGACTCAAGAAAATCCAGATTTCGTTAAATTATGACCCCATTACAGCCAACTGAAGTTGGCTGTAACTTCCTGGACAGAAGCTGTTTTCGTTTCCCGGACCCGCAAACGATCAACTAGCGAACCCGCGACAGAATAATATTAATTGCAGCAGGTTTTAGTCATTTATATCAGACTTAGCATGTTCAACCTATTCTATATATATACATATATATATATATATGCCTACACAAACAGAATTCATAAAACTACAACACATTCTTGATTTTTCATGCACCCAACACCACCCCTTATCTATAACACCTTCCTATCACCAACCCAATAAAATCACAGCAGCAATAACCTGTTATAAACTGTGTATGAACACAAACTCAACGAACAACAGAAAAAACGCATATTATAACCAGAGGACAACATATCAGATCTCGATTAAACTTAATGAACTAATCATAAAACAAAACGCCATAGAAACACGAACTCTAGCAAGTCCTAGTTCGCAATTTTTCACATAACATCAAGCATCAATTAAACAATAAAACGCAGCCATGGTTTGTACAAGTAAACTGAGAGATAAAAAAAACTAGTAATACGATTTACATCAAGAACCATCTATCATCAATAGACATGATTCCTAGCGACTTGAACTACAAGAAATCACACACCAACAAGAAAATCTAATAAACGCAGCCATGGTATCCAGTGATTTACAAGGTTATAACGACAACTAAGTATATTACCGTGACTAGGGGATGGTAAGGATTGCTAGGAGTTGAAGGCCGAGAGATTGAAGCTTGATTCCTTGTGTTACTTGATCCGCAGATAGGCTAAGGTGGGAGAACAGACTAGGGTTTTGAATTTTTGTTTTGAAAGTGTCTTCCTAATCTCATGCAACTATACGTATTTAACAAATAGATGGGATGTGGGCGGTTTGGGGATAATATTTGGGTTGGGCTGATTATAATGAAAAGGAGGTAGGGTGAGGGTTTGGTTGGGCCGTAAAATAATAAACAAGGTAGAAACATTTTCAATTGTTGTTGTAAAACTTTAGTTTATTTATTTATTTATTATTTTTTATTATTATTGTTTTTACACAACTAATATAATTGTGTACTATTCATGCTACGGTTCGGGTCTCGTACGTTCCGCGCTACGCGAGTGGGTTGGATCGACACGCCAGACAAGTGTGTTGGTTCAAACGGTTCGATTCGACACGATACGAATTTTAGTTGTAAATATTCGTTTTTATATAAAACACATTAGAAAAGTGTAATTAATTCGTCACACCGGCTCATGCATTTTATGTAAATGAGAATGGTATAACGGTGCTGACCTCGAAATCGCGGGTTGTCACATCATCCCCAAGTTGAAAGAAATTTCGTCCCGAAATTTAGCACATAGTTGCCGGAGAAGCTAGTTGTGTTTGTGCGTTTTCCTGGGGTATCACATCATCCCCCCGTTGGTTTGGAATTTCGTCCCGAAATTCTGTAGTAGCTTCAGTACTGGACTCACTATGAGAGCTTCTTCATTTTTGGGATTTGGCATTTTTTGCTCTTTTAAGATATCCTGGTTGTGCCTAGGTCAGCATGTATGTGGATGCAGCAGAAGGACAACCCTGATATCCCCAGATGAAATAACAGTATAAAGACCCAAAACTTCAGATTTTAGCAATCTATCAATGCAAGATTTAAGGTCATTAAACCATACACCACTGATGTGTTCCCCACTCATATTCAGTTCATTTAGGTTTATATCACATTGGTAAGTTGATTATTTCATGCTTTTTGCCTACTGGTACATCACATGATGAAGCTGCTATCACACTTAAGCAATTTAGTTCATTTTCAGTGTGACAGTCTAATTCACTGATGTACTATCATTTCTTCTCTTTCACACCATGAAATCTCTTTTTCCAATTTTCCAATTTTTTAATGTTTTTCATTTTTCAATGTTTTTGGATTTTTAAAATTTTAATTTATAACTTACTCCCTCTAAACACACGCACTAACTAAACTCTTTTTAGCTTAGGGAAATTTCTCCCCTAAATTTTTGTTTTTATGGAGTAAGTTTTAAAAACACAAATTTAAACACAAACAGACTCCCACTTCAACCTGACAACAAGTTTTTCAATGTTAAATTTAGAATAATCATAACAATCACTGTAGTAAATAGTTCGTTACCAATTTTAACTTACTATTCACCTCAGATACTTTACAGGAACAACCACTGTTGAACACATCAACAGTCCTTCTTGGTCATCCTGCATTTACTCAACAACTCAGTTAGTCTTGAGAACCCAAGCCCTGGTAGTCTTGGGTTTTCCAAATTCATCCATTACAGGAACATCCATACAATATCCATCACTCCTAACTGGAGTCTTGGATTGCTTACCCATTGTTGAACAAGAATGATAATTTCCACTAGGTCTTTGATTGCGAGAGTTCCAATAACCTCTCGGATTTTCTGACCTTTGGAAATTATTATCTTGATATCTTCTTCTCCCACTCTCATACCATGAATTTTGAAAAAAAATTGGATGTTGTTGAACAATTGAGTTACTAAAACCCCTATGTCCATTTCTTTGTTGAAAATTTCGATTACCAGCAGTTTGGTATCGAGTTTGATATCCAAATTTTTATTTTGACTTGGAAACTGATTTGATTTACCATTATGATGACTAAATTGTGGAGAAATACTTCTTGGTCTATCAAATATTTTCGAAGTTGAAGGTTTAGATTGAAATTCAGGTTTCTTTGTCTGACAACTTGTTTTTACACTATTGCTTGACCCAACCTGATTCCCATCCTTAACCTCATCAACTTTTTGTTTACCTTTCTTCAAAGGACAACAACTCGCCATATGTCCTTTGTTGTGACATCTAAAACAGGATCTTTTCTTATAAGTTTTCTTTTTGTTTGATCCCTTTTTAGATGTGTTGGTCTTTTTGTCTTCAGTATCCTCATCCACTTTATGAGGTGTACTGTTAGACCCTACAGATTCTTTCAAAGAAACTGGACTATTTGGCAAGTCCACAGCTATCGGATCCACTACAGCTGGTGTAGTAGGCACAAAATCAATTAACTCATTCTCTTCAGGTAAAAAAGAGTAATCTTGATCCTTAGAAGATGAAGCTTTACTAAACCCCACTCCCGTTCTATCATTACTCCTTTTTAGCCCTTTTTGAATTTGAGTCCTAACTAATGAAGAATTTCCAAATTTGTCTAACTTTCCTTTTAGTTCAACAATTTGGTCTTGTGCAATGGCCAATTCCCTGCACTTTTCAGAAAATTCATTAGTCTTATCCTTTACAGTTTCACGAGCCAAATCAATGATCTGTAACAGTTCATTGACTTTGCTTGTTAAACTGCTGATTTCTTGTTCATTTGACTCGAGTTTGTTTAAACAATTTGACTCTCATTTAATCAAAAGAACATTTGACTCTTTCAGTTTTTCCAATTCAGCTAACAGAATTTTGTTTTGCTCCGATAGGCTGTTAACTTTACCTTGTAGTTCAGTGCAATTATGACACGTATGACTTACAGGTTCTGATGTTACCTTCACCTCTGTTGTAAGTTCATTAACACCATTCATGCACTTTGAAACTTCTGCAGCCTTCTTCTCAATATTCTCCTCATCTGCTTTCTTCTTCTCTTCTACACTTTGTCTAGATGAACTCTGGTAACGTTTTTCTAAAGCTTCCCACAGCTCATAAGAAGTCCCATAGGGCTTGACGGTATGTTTAATTCCCTCAGGCAAGGACTTCTTGATCACTGCTAAAGCTTTCTTCTCAGCATCTACCATAAGTTTCTCAGATTCATCCATCATCTCATAAGAAATCACTTTAACTCTTCCGTCAACTCGTCGTGTGGCAGCAATGTACCCATCGATCATATATCTCCACATTCTCGTATCTTCACTTTTCACAAATGCCTCAAACTCCTCTTTCCAGATACAATAATCTTTGACGTTTCTCAGCTTTGGCCAATTCTTAACAGTCTCACTGACCTTATCCATTTTAACCATCGTAAAACAAGTTTTTACCGTAACCGTACTGATAAAACCGTACAATATTTTTCCGAAAACTGTTTTTACCAAATTATATCGTTAAAATCGTCTCGAAAAAACGAATCCAATGATATATAATGTCGAAAACCAAATTCGGAAATTTCCAGAGTTCAACGGTGCAGACGGTTTCGACAGATTAGCTACAAATCAAATTCTATTCACGAAAACGTTAATTCCTCTATACGTATCTAATTACTCCATAAAAATAAATACTCCACCTTTTAATTCCTCTAGATAATTTTGCTGGCAAACCAAGTTAATTATGATAGGTCACGCTAATTATGCTGGCAAACCAACTTAATTATGCTGATAGAGTAATTATAATTATGCTGGTAGAGTAGATATAATTATGCTGACTTTTTAAATTCGCTGGAACAAATTCGCTGAACACTTAATTTCGCCGGTTAATTATGCTGACTTAATTTCGCTGGTCGCCGGTCAGTTAATTTCGCTGGCTAATCAGGTCGCTATTACGACGACTTTAATTTCGCCGATCACCGTAATAATGTCGCTGAGGACAATTATACGGTTACCAAAGTCGCCTTTGGATTTAATTTCACCGGTCACCGAATTGCTAGATCACAAATTCGCTGGTCTGTCAGAGTATTTGTTAAATTCGCTGCGAACTTGTTAATTATGCTAGAAAATTTTGGAAACTTAATCTGATCGAATTTTCGAAGATTTCCAGATCCTTGTAACAGTTTCCTGCAAAATCAACACAGCAAATTATCAGTAATTTTCTGCAAATTATGATGAACACCACGAAGAACACGAAGAACAGTTCTTCAAATCTTCAAGTTTCCTTCAAGCAAAAATCTTACCAGTGATTCTCACAAAAATAGAGTGTTTATTGCTTTTGTTATTTTCTTTCTTTAAGAATATATAAAAAATCCAAAAATAGTGTCTTTTTCTGTTTAAAAATTCTTAATGTACGGAAAACTGTTATTCTTGTAGGAATTGTTGCTGATAGGGGGAGACGGTGTTAGAAAGTGAGTTCAAAATTTTAAATCAGACAGGTTCTTGTGTGTTGAACAAAAAGTTTTGCGTGTTGGTGATAAGTTAAAAATGCTTAATTTGTGATACAGTTTAACTATCTCTTGAAAAAATAATAATTTATTTAACTGTGTTGAAAAATTCTTATGGTTTCTCGAGATGTTTATTTTATAGTATACAGATTGAAGCGGTATGTTGCTGAGAAGTTGCTGTGAAGAGATGAGAGTTTGATTGGATGCATGGTAGAACCTCCTTTCTACATTGCAAACAAGTTGAAGAGTTTGAAGATTGATATACATATGCTGAACTGGAGTATACTCAAACGCTAAAGTTTTTGAAGATTTGGTGATTGGATGCATCAGCTTAGGGGGAGTCATCAGCTTAGGGGGAGTCATCTGTTGCTGACAGAAGCTATTGAAGCTGAAGCTATCCAAAGACCAAAGACAGTGCAAGACTATATGAAGATTGCTAGATGACTGAAGACAAAGTTATTTTATGAAGCTATTGTCAAGGGGGAGTTTGTTGGTGCATATTTGTGACAACAGCTTAGATTTGGTCTTTGGATATCTTGTAATTAGTTAAACGATAAACAGTTAGCGGGTTTAGCTTTGTATTAGTGAGTTGTAATGTTTGGGCTAACCAAACCCACACATATTGGGTGTATGGGGGTGAATTGGGCTTACTCCAATTCGCAGTCCATGAGGTTTATCCTAGCCCAAGTTGCAAACCTTGTGTTATATAAACAAGGTTATGCTTTAGGGTTTAGGTTAATCAGCCAAAACAGGTTTTGTGAGGAATTTCGTGAGAGGCAATAGGCTTGGACGAAATTTGTGTTGGTTAGGGTTTTGATTGATTGTAATTCGTGAGATTGATAATCAATAGAAACCCGGTTTGAATTGGAATTTTGTTCTTCTACTTGTTTCTGTGATATTCTGATCAAGAGGATTCCGCACTCTTGATTGGATTGACAATTCTGTGAAGATCCATACGACAAGGGGACTTACAGAAGTCAACCAAGTTTGAATCAAAACAAACTTGGAAGCCAAAAACATCCAAGGTTGAATTACAACAAACTTGGAAACCAACGACACCCAGATTTGAGACTAAACAAAGTTGGAAATCAACGGCTGATTTGACAAAGCCAAACCAATTTTGGAAACCAAAAATTGATTTGCCAAAACAAAACATTCAAAATGAGTCAAGATTTTATCAATGGAATGTTTTAAAAGGACAAATTTGGATGGAGAAGAAACAGACTTCTGTGAGTGACAAAAGGAAAATCGATTCAACCAAGAAGGTTGAAAATAAGAACGGAAAAGTTTTTGAGAAAAATGATAAAGAGTTTCCGAAGTTGAACAATTTGTATTGTGTGACAATACCTAAGGTCAAACAGGCCTGGGTTGCTTTGTTCAAATAATTGAACTGTTTGAATGTACAGGTGCTCCAGAGGTTAGATGAATGTCAACAAGGAGAGCAAAGGAGCAACCTGGCACAGGAGTAGGCAAACCCCTGCAAATGGAAAACATGGAGTGTTGGTTTGTTTTTGTATATAAATAAAACATAAATCAAAAACCCTAAAAATAGAAAAATTTAAAAACTAAAAAATATGTTTTTATTCTGTCAAAAACTGAAAAATGAAAAAAAAATATGTTTTTAGTTTTTTTTTAAATAAAAAATTTTTAAAAATGTGTTGATTGAATATGCCGAAACCCTCACGGCTGAACAAACATGATTAAATTCACAAGTAATTGAAAATGGTTTTAACATTGTTAAAAATCAATGTGTTGTAAATCATGGGGGTATTTTATGCAAAACAGAGCATGTGATGCAAAAAACAGATGGCGAGATGAAGCAATCTACATCGGTTTGTCAAATTGTTTAAATGTTTTGGATTTTAGGGGGAGTAAGAATTTTGGAAATACAAAAATATTTTAAATTTTGAAAAAGTCAAAAACATGAAAAAATTCAAAAATGAGTTTTTGTTTAAAAAGAGGAAATGATAGTACATCAGTAGACAATCACAGCATGCTAAAGAAATGGAATGTCAAAATGTGATAAACGGTCTCACTGATAATGTGCCAGTAGGTTTTTACACAAGTAGTAAATTGATTTCAAGATATAAACCTAAAATCAATAACTTTCTTATCTCGTGGAGAACATCTCTCGGATATATGGACTTAGTACTCCGAAATTTCGTTTGAGAGATTCCCTGATTCTGAGATATTAGGTCTTTATACTTATTGATATCTAGGGTATTATAATTGGTCTTCTAATTTTGCGTCAGTAATGGCCTAGATCTCGTATAATACTTTGCGTGCTTAAAAAGCTTTCCCTCTGCATAAAAATTGAAAATATCGAAAGATACATATCAAATGCAGTTGTAAAGAAGATCCCTAAGTGGGACACACCTAAAGTCGAGCCTTCATCTCTTTGACTGAACAGAAGTTCTAACCTGAGCTCTCAAGGCCTCGCACTACCCAGAGACAGATATCAATATAGTATATTCACCTGTAAGACTTAATCTAAGGAATCCTGATAGTAGAGTATATTCTGAGACGGGACACGCGAATAAGTTGAGTACTTAAAACACTAAATCTCGTATCTCGTATTAGTTGAAGTCTGTGTGAATATTTAAGTGGATCAGTATACTGACAATATAAGTGAATTGTTTAGAACTTAAAGTCTAAAAAGGTCAACGATGCTAGTGATTTGTCATAAACTGATATGATCCTCTGACACGAACTTTACAAAAAGATTTTCAGAGTGTTTTAGCATAAACTTTGTAAAAGACAAAAAGATTTTGTTTCTACTTTTTTTTCGACAACCGATGTCTGAAAACTGATTTTCAAAATCTAAGTATGCTGAACATGTTTCTGAAAATAAACAAGTTCATTAAATTGAAACTTGAGGTTTTTAATTGAAAAATCAAAAACAGTTTGTGAAATCTCCAAGTTCATTAATTTGGACTTGGATGATTAACTGTGAGGATTTTGGATGCTAAACTGTCAAATATAGAGTTATTTGATAGGTGGAGAGAGCCAGTATGAAATCCTGGAGTTTTTATGTCACATCCCGATATTTCTACGTATTACCGGTGGGCCCGGTGGGGAGTATCGTGAGGTAGTTGATATCATCATGGTCAATAATCACAGTTCAATGCACAGCGGAAGTCTAAAAGTAATATTATTACAAACCGATTCAAAGTAACATAAAATATTATACAACGGTTGTAAAGTGGATCCACAGGCGGATCTAAAATAACAAGAAATATTGTTCAACAGATTTAAGCATCAAAAGCTTGCAAGACTCTTTATTTGACACTAGGAGTAGCCAGCCCATTACGAGTAGTACCTGCACTTAACCTTTTGAAAAATACGTCAGTTTACACTGGTAAATACAATTAACTGACCCTTTTGAAAAGTGTTTATAAAAATTGATTTAAATGCACAAGGCATAAATATTCTTTATTAACCTGGGACAATTATTTAAAAATAATCTTGTATACATTTTTACATGTTTGTCGTCCATTTAGGACCCGGTTAGAAGAGCCGGTTAAGATTAATAGAGACACCACTTGGTATAATACCCACAAGAAGTTACCTTACAAGTGGGGTACCTTTTACATACGCAACTGTCAGGTGTATGCCTACACCTCGTGCTTAAGTCGTGGCCATTTCTAATTAATGAGCCGAGGATATCCAGGACATGGTCATTAACCCCCCAAAGGCATTGCACCAAACAAAACAAATTAAAACAGGTTATGTAAATGTATTAATCACAATCCGATTTAAATAACTACATACCCGACCAAGCTGTATTTTTATAATACCGTATCCCAAGCCCGTATAACGGAAAATAAGTTAAAAGTATTTACCTGAGCAAAATATAAATTTAATCCCAGCCGTATATCAATCAGCAAGTACAAATAGCTTTTACTGGCTCCTAATCTGGAATGAAGGTTTTTAATAACCTATTAGATTCCTAACGGGTCTTATTTAAGTCTTAACTTAGACCGGTTAGTTTTAATTAAAGGTTTACGGTTCAAAACGCAAGATTAAGCGAAGACCGGATTAGAATGTGATTTAGACCTGACAAGTTTAAAGACTTGTATAAAATGGGTAAACTAAACACATACTGGATTTTGAAGTAAAAATGATAAGGTTTGACCCGTTTCGGTTAATTTATGCAAACTAGTTACATAAACCGTACCGAACGCGAAAATGCATAACGGGTAACCAAATGAGTCATGAACATGTTTGATGTGTGTAAAATGCAACATATAAATTACATCAAATGAGGCATAAAACTAACCCTTTTTAAGTACTGATATTGGAAAAAGAGTGTTTTTGTCTTCCTTTTGTATTTTCAGGATTAAATGAGCTCAAAAACACAAAAGAAGCAAAAAGACAGCTAAATCCAACATAAAAACAAGAAAAGGAACATAAGTGGACTGCCCGACCCCTCAACGGCATCTTCCCAAGCAAAATAGAGGAGGCAGAAGACTGAACACGCCCCGTGCTCAGCCAGCACAGGGCCGTGCCCAAGAAGCAGTAGAAAAGACAAACCTATAGAAGCTTCTATTGCCCACCACGGGCCGTGCCCAGTGAGCACGGGGGCGTGGCGAAAGTACAGCAGGCGCATTAATTGTAATTGCGAATTACAATTAATGAAGAGAGAGAGTGTCAGACAGGCACGGGGCCGTGTCCAGCGGACACGGGGGCGTGCCCAGCCTTCTGTTCAGCCTATAAATAGGAGTGCTTGGTTTCATTTCAACTCATCCCTTGGCACACCACCTCTCTCACACTTCATCCACCATCACAACACCATCATCCACCACCATCATCCATTGTCCATCGTAGAGTGTGTGAGTCGTCTCGGGATCCAAGATTGATCGTAAGAGTTCTTGACAATCAAGGCCATGTTTTCCTAAGTCTCTTACATCACTTGGTGAAGACAAAGTGTCTAGTATAATACTTTTTATTTCTAATCTTTTGCACTTTTTATTTGGTTTTGTATTAATGACTTTAATAACTAGTTACTTATGTTGAAGGTGATCTTTCTTTATCGTTTGTCCGTGGTGTCTTGGCATTATTTTACTGTCTATATAAAATAAAGGATTTTCACCATTCATATCTCCACGGTCTATATGGAGGTATGTTGGCTACCTGGTCGGGGGTTAAGGGAACGGTTTGGTAAAGGTCTTGCCATTGTTCAGCGTTTAGAGGTCCTGCAATGGACCTGGGTCAAATTTAGTAGGACCTCCTTCAATGCTTCACGGTATTGGATGGCGGGGGTCCAAACTCTTTGATCCCCTCATAAGTTAACTACTATTAATACTATAACCCGGCTATTTAGGACTGTATCCCTGCTGACTCAGACTACTTAGTCGAGGGTAACGTCACCTCCAAAAGAGGGGCCTACCACAATATTGCATTAATAACTTAATTCATTATCTTCCAATAATCCACCCTTTTAGGATTGTATCCTTGCTGACTCAAACTACTGGGGTGAGGGTAACGTCACCTTCAAAAGAGGGGCCTACTACAATAACTAAGATAATCTCTTAATTATGTGCAAAAGTGTGGAAATAATCAAAGGTTATACTAGATACGAGTCGGAACCAAGTGATTCATCTTGTCTATCTGTTTTTTTTTATTTTATTTTTATTTTCAGCATTTTAGTTAGTTTTTATTTTTTCTTAGTTTAAAACATTTTTCTAAACTTTTTATTTTGATTAGACGTTGAGGATAAACCGGTACTAAAAGCTCTTGTGTCCTTGGACGACCTCGGTATCTTACCAACGCTATACTACGCTCACGATGGGTGCACTTGCCCATATGTGTGTTTAGTGTTAGTAAAATATCGTGTTTTATAAATTTAAAACTTGGCTAAAATAAGTGTTAAAGGGGCTTAAAATATACACCTAATATATATAACACTTCACACGCATCAATGTTCCACAAGTTAATATGCTTTAAATATGTTGTGATATCAGTAGGATACCTTCCATTATGCCCAAAACGAATTTAAAACCAATTTATGCCCCATAGGGGTATTTTGGTCATTTTAAAGTTTATAAAAGAGGTTAAATAGAAATCTGACGTTCTGGTCTAAAAAAATCAGTAAAAATAATTATTTTAATGAGTTCTATCAGTAGGATATCATATATATGTGAAATTTATCTTTTATGACCAAACTATGCACCGTAGGGACATTTTGGTCATTTCACACATGCTATAAGGGTCAAATTTGGAAATCTGAGTTCAAAACTTTTACTTACTATTAAAGTATAAAAATTTATTCATAACATCAGTAGGTAACAAGTCTTAGGTGCTTAATATGGTTTTAAACCATACTATGCGCCTAAATCGCATAAAAGTCGGTATTTGACGATATTCGGGTTGATTAAAGAAATCTGAGATTTTGAAAAGCCTTTACAGTTTAAAATAACTTATTTATTATATAAAATCAGTAGAAAAAGGTTTGATATAAAGGATGTGTAAAACTCATTTTATTAGCGAAAAAGGGCATTATCGTCAATTACCTAGCCTTTGCAAGAACTCTATGTTATGATAAGTTTAAAATTTAATAAAAATTTCCAAAAATCCCTAAATATTATATTACATCAGTGGGTAAAAGGTTTGGTGTCAAAATTTGGGTTTACATAGGATTTATGTCAAAAATGTCGTTTAATTAATAAAAAGGCTTTCATTTACGATATTGCACATAACTCTCATTTTAGACCATGAACTGATGTCAAATTTTGAGGACATGTTTATAAATCAGTAATAAAGGTTTTTGTCCTCTCACATTTTCAAAAATCTCGTTTTTATATAAAAAGGGCATTATGGTCAACATTTAAGCATTTAACGGAAACATGCAAATGATTCAGATTATTAAGGAACCATGTAGCATAACCTTAGAGGGTTTTACTAACATATAATATGGTCCTAAAGGAACCTTAAGGCATATCTAAAACAAGCTAAATTGGGTCAGAACTGAAAGTCAAAGCAAAAGTCTACTTTTGCGACTTTCAGTTGCGAACCGAGCCTAAACTCAGAATTGTCGGGTTGAACATGCCTAAACATGTTCTTATATTATTTACCAAGTCACTTTAGTGTTAAAACATGTTCCATAACCTCTGCATTATCAGTTATGAATTTATTTGTAAAAATAGCTTCTGTTGACTTTTTATTAATAAGTTTGACCCGACAATTAACTAAGTTAGAGTGATAATCAGTAGGTGCCATTTTAAGGGTTTATTACCTACATAATTACCAACTCATAGCCATTTTTAATTCGAATAATGGCTGGACCATTAGTGATTAATCACTAAGTCAAAGCTTAATTACGATGGCTTTGACTTTTGGTCATTAAACTAATAAAATTTGAACTTAGGAGGCTAAGAATGCTTACAATAACTCTTAGCACGAAATATGAACTGAGGAAAGCTTCCTAGAGCTCCAAGGGACTCCAGAGAATGAGCTGTGAAGTGATTTTCTAAGTGTGCAATTGAACAATAAAGAACAAGGCCTTTATATAGCAATTCCCACTTCATATGATCAATCCACATGTCCCTACAATGATCCCAGATGTTACCAGGTGTCCCTAGTGCATGAAAAACCATTGGCACAGTCCCTGGTATCGATTTGAGGCATGCAAAGGCGGTGGAACTGACTGAACTTGCAGCTGTCTTTGTTTTTCTGCATCTGGCACGTTCACGCGGCGCGCGTAAGCATTCGACTAGGCTTACGCGGCCCGCGACAATGGGGAGAATCGGTAAAAACTTTGCAAATCTTGCAATTTCAGTCCCTGGTCCATTTTAACTTTATTTAACTTTCTTTTATTGCACTTAGGACCCCCATAGTTAACTATTAAGGGCCTTGGGTCATAAACTAACTCCGTTAAGCTCCCGGTTAGTTGTACGATCACCCGAAAAGTCTTGTTTTTCATCAAAACTCCACAAAATTAATATCCAACATTCTTGAGAGCAAAATATTTAATTATTACAATGTTTTTTGGGTTTGTTAAAGGTCACTCAGAGGTAACTTTTAACATGTTGACACTTTTAACCCCTATGTTTCGTAAGATTCTTAATTTAAGCACAAACGACTTCCAATGTTCGACAAATTATTCATTAAAGAATACGAACGTTGTATGAGGTCAATCAGAGGCACAAGAATGGCATGTTGACACTTTGGATCCTTTTACTAACATATTTACATTGTTTGACAACTTTAGTCCCTCTAGATCAATCCATTACACATTTAGAGTCCATGACACGTGTCTTTATTATATTGGTCGTGATTTTACGAGGTGTTACATCCTCACCCCCTTAAAAGAAATCTCGACCTCGAGATTTACGGAAATAAATAAGGGTACTTCTGTTTTATTGTGGATTCAACCTCCCACGTGTATTCGAAGTTTCTTGACCTGTCGATCCTCGATCTAGAAAGGTCTTTCAACGAACTTCAAACTTTCATCAATCTGCACGTCCTTATGCGACATTGCTAGCGATTCATCGGCTAGACATTTCTTTAGATTGCAAATGTGGAATACATTATGAATTCCACTGAGTTCTTCCGGCAAATTTAACTTGTAGGCTACAGTTCCGAAACATTAGATGATCTCGAATGGTCCTATGTACCATGGGCTAAGCTTGCCCTTTTTGCCAAAGTGCATTACCCCTTTCTAGGGTGACACCTTAAGTAACACTTTATCGCCAACTTCAAACTTTAAAGGTTTGTGCCTCATATCAACATAACTTTTCTGCCTGTCCCTGGCAGCTTTCAGACGATCACGGATTTGAACAATCTTATCCGTTATCTCTAGGACTATATCAGGTCCGGATAGTTGGACATCTCCAACTTCCGCCCAACAAACTGACGTCCGACACTTTCTTCCGTACAAAGCTTCAAAAGGCGCTGCTTGAATACTTGAATGATAGCTATTATTGTACGAAAATTCAATCAAAGGAAGATGATCATCCCAACTTCCTCCTAAATCAATAACACAAGCTCGTAGCATATCCTCAAGGGTTTGAATTGTACGCTCGCTTTGCCCATCCGTCTGAGGATGATAAGCAGTGCTGAAATTTAATCGTGTGCCTAATGATTGCTGAAAGCTTTTACAAAAATGCGATGTGTATCTTGTATCCCTATCGGAGATAATAGATACTGGCACTCCATGGAGAGATACAATCTCATCCACGTACAGCTGCGCTAGCTTATCAGAGTTGTGAGTCTCTTTAATCGGCAAGAAGTGGGCTGACTTGGTCAATCTATCGACTATAACCCAAATAGTGTCATTCCCACGCTTTATCTTTGGTAACTTAGTGTTAAAATCCATAGTTACCATTTCCCATTTCCATGTGGGAAGTTCAGGCTGTTGAAGCAAACCTGACGGCTTTTGATGTTCGGCTTTAACATGTGCACATGTCAAGCATTTAGCCACATTAGTTGCTATAGATTTTTTCAAACCTATCCACCAATAATTTGCCTTTAAATCCTAGTACATCTTATCACTGCCAGGATGAACTGAATATTTGGAGCTATGAGCTTCTTGAAGAATCACATCTCGAAGTCCTCCATAAATTGGAACCCATATTCGACCATTCAATCTTAGGATTCCATCCTTGCCATAGGATAATTGTTCAGCAGTTACGCCTAACTTCTCATTCGGATAGTTAGCTTCTAATACAGCTTCCTTCTGAGCAGCTAAAAGCTTTTTATTCAAGCTGTTCTTCAATTCAATGCTTTTGGCATTGATTCTAATAGGCTTAACCCTTTCCTTCCTGCTCAAAGCATCCGCGACTACATTCGCTTTGCCAGGATGATATCGGATTTCATAATCATAATCATTCAATGTTTCCATCCATCGGCGCTGTCTCATGTTCAGATCCTTCTGGTTAAACAGATGTTGAAGGCTCTTATGATCAGAATAGATCACACACTTCGTTCCATAAAGATAATGCCTCCAAAGCTTTAGTGCAAATACAACGGCACCCAACTCCAAATCATTGGTGGTGTAGTTCTTTTCGTGCACCTTTAACTGACGTGAGGCATAGGCGATAACCTTGCCTTTCTGCATGAGCACACAACCCATACCGGTGTGTGATGCGTCGCAATAAACCACAAATTCTTCAATTCCTTCTGGCAATGTCAACACAGGAGCAATGCTTAATTTCTGCTTCAGAATATCAAAGGATTCTTGCTGCTTGGGACCCCAGTCAAACTTGTCATTCTTGCAGGTTAGCGATGTTAGAGGTGCGGCAATCCTTGAAAAGTTTTCAATGAAGCGTCTATAGTACCCTGCTAGACCTAAGAAGCTGCGTATCTCTGTAGGTGTCTTAGGCTCTTGCCAATTCATAATCGCTTCAATCTTAGCGGGATCCACCTGGATACCACGCTCACTTACCACATGTCCAAGAAATTGGACTTCACGAAGCCAAAACTCACATTTTGAAAACTTGGCGTAGAGTTTCTCTTGCTGTAGGAGCATAAGGATACGCCGAAGATGCTTTTCATGATCAGCTTGATTCTTCGAGTAAATAAGAATGTCATCAATAAAGACAATGACAAACTTGTCTAAGTATGGCTTACAAACACGATTCATGAGATCCATGAACGCTGCCGGTGCATTAGTGAGCCCAAAAGGCATCACTAAGAACTCATAGTGACCATAGCGAGTTCTGAATCCGGTCTTGTGCACATCTTCATCTCTGACCTTCAGTTGATGGTAACCTGACCTTAAATCAATCTTGGAGAAATAACTCGCCCCTTGCAGTTGGTCGAACAGATCATCGATCCTGGGTAATGGATATCTGTTCTTGATTGTAACCTTGTTTAATTCACGATAATCGATGCATAGACGCATCGAGCCATCCTTTTTCTTTACAAACAGAATTGGTGCTCCCCAAGGGGACGAGCTAGGTCGAATAAAACCCTTTGCCAACAAATCATCCAACTGAGTCCTTAACTCTTTCATCTCAGTCAGTGCCAATCGATAAGGTGCTCTTGCAATCGGTGCTGCTCCCGGAATGATATCGATTCTGAACTCCACTTGCCTATCTGGAGGTAAACCAGGTAGTTCTTCAGGAAAAACATCCGGATATTCAGAAATGATGGGGATGTCTTCAATCTTGGGCTTTGGTTCATCAATGGTTACCTGTGCCATATAAATGACACAACCTTTCTTCATACACCTTGATGCCTTAAGCATAGACACTTGCTTAGGCAATCCATACTGAGTATCTCCTTGAATTGTCAAAGGCTCACCATAAGGAGTCTTGATAACCACTTGCTTCTTATCACATACAATTTGGGCTTGGTTATGAGATAACCAATCCATGCCTATCAATATGTCGAATCCTGCTAATTTCAACGGAAGCAAGGATAGCGGAAAAGAGTGATTCCTAATGGATATAAAACATCCATCTAATACAATTGAGGCAGTCTCTATGGTACCATCGGCCAATTCTACTTCATACTTTATGCTTAGAGTTTTAACAGGAAGATTTAATAACTTACAAAATTTATTATCCACAAAAGACTTATCTGCACCTGAATCAAACAACACTCTAGCATAAACATCATTGATAAGAAAGGTACCTGTTATCACATTGTCGTTCTGAATGGCCTCTTGAGCATTCATCTGAAAGACCCGAGCATTGGTCTTTTTAACTTCCTCAGGCTTCTTCGCATATTTGGGGCAGTTAGTCTTGATATGCCCCTTCTCGTTACAATTGTAACAAGTTGCATTTTTCAACTTCTTACAATCCAAAGTCTTGTGTTCTTTGGACTTGCAGATCCCACATCCAAAAGTCTTTGATTGTGACTGCGATTTTGATTCCAACCTGCATTTCCCAAAGTGATGTTTATGGCAGGTTTACACTTGCGTTTCTCACCCATCTGCTGGCTATCCTTTTTAAACCCGGAACTCTTTTTGTGATCAGAGTTCCCCTTATGCTTCTTATCAGAACGGCATGAGTTCTCATCCTCACATTTCCTTTTCCCCTCTTCAGAATTTTTGAGCGATCTCTGCCTGACCGCATCGAGAGTAAGAGATAGGGACAGATCAGCCACTGACCTAAAGGTAGTATGTCTAGATGCTTTCACACTTGCTTTAATCTCTGGAGCTAAACCTCCAATAAAACGAGCTATACGCTTTGGTTCCGGTGTGACTAAGTATGGAACCAATCGAGACATGGTATTGAAACTCGTAAGATATGCCTGACAATCTAAGTTCTTCATGACCAAGGTCAAGAAGTCAGTCTCAATTTTCTCAACTTCATGTTGAGGACAGAAATTTTCCTTAATTAAAGCAACAAACTGATCCCAAGACATGTTGTACAACGGGATCTTTCCTGTAGCTTGGATTAGGGACCTCCACCAAGCTAACGCTTCACCTTTAAACGACTGCGACACAAACTTCACAATGTCTTGTTCAGCACAACCACTAATATCAACCACAGTGTCCATCTCATCGAGCCAAGTCATACAATCAATGGCTCCTTTCTCCCCTGTGAAGTCTCTAGGCTTGCAGGAGACAAAATATTTGTAAGAGCAGGTCTTAACACGGGGCTCTTGATTGAGCACATTCTTCTTAGACGGGACACTCTGCTGATTTGACGAGTGACGAGCATCGTCCTTCTTTGACTCGTGTGTTTTAGAAGGGGGCTTACTATGAGCCTCAGAATGAGTCTTAGAGCATGTGCCACTTGATTCCTTGAACTGTCTATCAAGAGCTCTAGTAACGGCATTGTCTATTAATGCTTGAAGATCTGCACCAGCTACGTTAATTCTGGTGGTATCATTATTCTCTCTCGGGTGACTGTTAACTTCCTCTGATTCTGCCATGTAGCTTGCTTGCTACAAAACAATTGACAATACTTTATTCAGAGGTTATTATGGAATCATCATTTTTGTTGATTCATTAACCATGGTAAACATAGACCATATTTGGTTAATTTGTTAATCATATTTATTTAGGATTTTCATTATAATTGATCCTAGTTATAAAATATTAAGGGTATTATTAATGGCACATAAGGCCTAGTCACAAGGACAGTTTTAAAATTATAAGCCATGATCTTATAAGATCGAGGTATTAAGGTTTGAACATAGTTCACCACCTTTTCCTGACAGGGAGTCGTAGATTACAACTGTCTTTTGTCTTATTTGACAATTAATATAGCCCGTAGGCACTGCATCACTAATGGATGTCTCATCTATGATCATCTTAACTGATGATTTGAACCTATGATTTATAGATCATTAGGCTAAATAAGGAAGAATCCAATATAAGGATGACATGTGTGACTTTACCGAATCACATCTGCCAGGAGTGCTAACATGTTTTCAGATGTTAACAAGGATTTGAATCTTTTTAAATAGGTTTTACCATCATAGTCAGGTCTATAATGACATTTAGGCTAGGTTATACCTTTTAAGATTCTTTTTAATATTTAATGGCAGCTCAATTACAAAAAGGAATGTTATTTTGATTTATTTCATATAATATATTTATGCATATGATGACAATTGAAATTTTAAATAAAACATTCCAATAAATTTTAAATGAAGTACATAGATGCCCTAAACGGGACTTTTAAATAAATAACTCATCCACATAGGGACTAAAAGAAGAAATACAAGTCCTCGCAGGGACTGAATACCTAAATAAAAATGTCCACGCAGGGACTTAATTAAAATAAACAACAATACAAATAAATAAGGATTTTCAATAATCCCTCTTCTTCTTCCCCTTTATTAAGCCTGCCAAGCCCTTGAGAAATCCCCGGTGGCATCTACGCTCCTCTTGAACCTCTCGTTCCACCCGGTTCAACCTCTGTAGGATCTCCTCCTGCTGCGGTGGTTGGATCTGTGGCGGTTGCGGCGGCTGCTGATGCAGAGGTTGAGGAGGTGGCGGGTATTGATACCCATATGCTTGGTACCCTGACTGGTATGAAGCTGCGAAAGGTCCTTCAGGGTGAAGAGCATTGTAGTTGGTCGCCTCGAGGTACGGGTCGACGGCAGGAGCATTGTAGTAGTTGTAGCCAAGATAAGTCGGCTGCTCAAAAGGATTATACGCCGCTGCACCGGCATATGAAGGAATTGGGTTATCATAACCCATGTGTGGTGGTGGTGGTGCGACTGGAGCTGAGTTGACTTCTGAAACTGGGTTTGAAGGCCCACTCATTTGTGGGTCTTCATACAGTGGCGGGTAGTAGCTGCCACTGGAGTGTTGAGGGGTGCTGAAATGAAAATCCCCTCTTCGCACGGACATCCGTGCACCTGATCTTCTTCGCCTCGGTGGTTCGGGAGGCAGCTGCTGCTCTAGCGGTGGCGGTGGCAATGGTGTGACCGCCTAGAAACGCGAATCCTTAGAGGGATCCTGATGCTGCTGTTGAGGTGGGTTGAAAGGGGAAGTGTACTCCCAGTGGTATGTGGCCCACCTTTCTTGGAAACTGTCTGGGCCCCTGTATGACGAACCATGGAAAGATGATCCGTCAGAAATCTCGATGGGATGGGTGGGCGTCCCAGTTGGTGGCATCTTAGGATCGAGGTCGTCATCCATCTCCATATCCTGAGCTTCAGAAAATGGTCTTCTGGTCCCAATGGGTTATGGCCCATTGGTTCTTCACTCACGTTTGTCGGGTTAAACCGGCTCTGAAAGTACGGGGTCGGGTCCTGAAAAAGCCCGGTGTGAACTTGACCGCTGCAGCGGGATGAAGGAGTGGTGTGAGTGGTCAGACTCGTTGTTCTGATGGAGTCCGAAGGAATCGTGGTATGATGGTGAGGAACTGAGTGAGACAGAGCATCTCGCAGGCTCCAGATACGTTCCCCAATCCTCTTGGGGACTAGAGCTCATGGTTGCTGAAGGTGTTCGCCGGTGTGATGACCCGGCCTCGTGGTCATTTCTTCCTATCATCGGGGCCTTGCCCCTTCCACCTCTTCCTCTGAATCGTGGCGGCATTCTTTGTTCCTGCCAAAACAAACAAAAGAAAACAACAAAAGAGAACAATAAGATTAGGATTAGTCCTATGTCGTTAGCCTAGACTCGGAGGTCAAGGAATGTGCAAACTGTGTCATTGAGAGTAAACACAAAAAGGCTAGTGTTTAATTCACTCAATGTTGGCTCTGATACCAACATGTCACACCCCGATATTTCCACATATTACCGGTGGGCCCGGGGGGGAGTATCGTGACGTAGTTGATATCATCATGATCAATAATCACAATTCAATGCACAGCGGAAGTCTAAATGTAATATTATTACAAACCGATTCAAAGTAACATAAAATATTACACAACGGTTGTAAAGTGGATCCACAGGTGGATCTAAAATTACAAGAAATATTGTTCAACAGATTTAAGCATCAAAAGCTTGCAAGACTCTTTATTTGACACTAGGAGTAGCTAGCCCATTACGAGTAGTACCTGTACTTAACCTTTTGAAAAATACGTCAGTTTACACTGGTAAATACAATTAGCTGACCCTTTTGAAAAGTGTTTATAAAAATTGATTTAAATGCACAAGGCATAAATATTCTTTATTAACTTGGGACAATTATTTAAAAATAATCTTGTATACAGTTTTAAATGTTTGTCGTCCATTTAGGACCCGGTTAGAAGAGCCGGTTAAGATTAATAGACACACCACTTGGTATAATACCCACAAGAAGTTACCTTACAAGTAGGGTACCTTTTTACATACGCAACTGGCAGGTGTATGCCTACACCCCGCGCTTAAGTCGTGGGCATTTCTATTGAATGAGCCGAGGATATCCAGGACATGGTCATTAACCCCCCAAAGGCATTGCACCAAACAAAACAGATTAAAACAGGTTATGTAAATGTATTAATCACAATTTGATTTAAATAACTACATACCCGACCAAGCGGTATTTTTATAATACCGTATCCCAAGCCCGTATAACGGAAAATAAGTTAAAAGTATTTACCTGAGCTAAATATAAATTTAATCCCAGCCGTATATCAATCAGCAAGTACAAATAGCTTTTACTGGCTCCTAATCTGGAACGAAGGTTTTTAATAACCTATTAGATTCCTAACGGGTCTTATTTAAGTCTTAACTTAGACCAGTTAGTTTTAATGAAAGGTTTACGGTTCAAAACGCAAGATTAAGCAAAGACAGGATTAGAATGTGATTTAGACCCGACAAGTTTGAAGACTTGTATAAAATGGGTAAACTAAACACATTCTGGATTTTGAAGTAAAAATGATAAGGTTTGACCCGTTTCGGTTAATTTATGCAAACTACTTACATAAACCGTACCGAACACGAAAATGCATAACGGGTAACCAAATGAGTCATGAACAGGTTCCACAAGTTAATATGCTTTAAATATGTTGCGATATCAGTGGGATACCTTCCATTATGCCCAAAACGAATTTAAAACCAATTTATGCCCCGTAGGGGTATTTTGGTCATTTTAAAGTTTATAAAAGAGGTTAAATAGAAATCTGAGGTTCTGGTCTAAAACAATCAGTAAAAATATTTATTTTAATGAATTATATCAGTAGGATATCATATATATGTGAAATTTATCTTTTATGACCAAACTATGCACCGTAGGGGCATTTTGGTCATTTCACACATGCTATAAGGGTCAAATTTGGAAATCTGAGTTCAAAACTTTTACTTACTGTTAAAGTATAAAAATGTATTCATAACATTAGTAGGTAACAAGTCTTAGGTGCCTAATATGGTTTTAAACCATACTATGCGCCTAAATCGCATAAAAGTCGGTATTTGACGATATTCGGGTTGATTAAAGAAATCTGAGATTTTGAGCAGCCTTTACAGTTTAAAATAAATTATTTATTATATAAAATCAGTAGAAAAGGTTTGATATTTAAAGGATGTGTAAAACTCATTTTATTAGCGAAAAGGGCATTATCGTCAATTATCGAGCCTATGCAAAAACTCTATGTTATGATCCGTTTAAAATTTAATAAAAATTTCCAAAAATCCCTAAATATTATATTACATCAGTGGGTAAAAGGTTTGGTGTCAAAATTTGGGTTTAAATAGGATTTATGTCGAAAATGCCGTTTAATTAATAAAAAAGCTTTCATTTAAGATATTGCGCATAACTCTCATTTTAGACCATGAACTGATGTCAAATTTTGAGGACATGTTTATAAATCAGTAATAAAGGTTTTTGTCCTTCACATTTTCAAAAATCTTGTTTTTATATAAAAAGGGCATTATGGTCAACATTTAAGCATTTAACGGAAACATGCAAATGATTCAGATTATTAAGGAACCATGTAGCATAACCTCATAGGGTTTTACTAACATATAATATGGTCATAAAGGAACCTTAAGGCATATCTAAAACAAGCTAAGTCGGGTCAGAACTGAAAGTCAAAGCAAAAGTCTACTTTTGCGACTTTCGGTTGCGAACCGAGCCTAAACTCAGAATTGTCGGGTTGAACATGCCTAAACATGTTCTTATATTATTTACCAAGTTACTTTAGTGTTAAAACATGTTCCATAACCTCTGCATTATCAGTTGTGAATTTATTTGTAAAAATAGCTTCTGTTGACTTTTTATTAATAAATTTGACCCGACAATTGACTAAGTTAGAGTGATAATCAGTAGGTGCCCTTTTAAGGGTTTATTATCTACATAATTACCAACTCATAGCCATTTTTAATTCGAATAATGGCTGGGCCATTAGTGATTAATCACTAAGTCAAAGCTTAATTACGATGGCTTTGACTTTTGGTCATTAAACTAATAAAACTTGAACTTAGGAGGCTAAGATTGCTTACAATAACTCTTAGCACGAAATATGAACTGAGGAAAGCTTCCTAGAGCTCCAAGGGACTCCAGAGAATGAGTTGTGAAGTGATTTTCAAAGTGTGCAATTGAACAATGAAGAACAAGGCCTTTATATAGCAATTCCCACTTCATATGATCAATCCACATGTCCCTACAATGATCCCAGATGTTACCAGGTGTCCCTAGTGCATGAAAAACCATTGGCATAGTCCCTGGTATCGATTTGAGGCATGCAAAGGTGGTGGAACTGACTGAACTTGCAGCTGTCCTTGTTTTTCTACATCTGGCACTTTCACGCGGCCCGCGTAAGCATTGGACTAGGCTTACGCGGCCCGCGACAATGGGGAGAATCAGTAAAAACTTTGCAAATCTTGCAATTTCAGTCCCTGGTCCATTTTAACTTTATTTAACTTTCTTTTATTGCACTTAGGACCCCCATAGTTAACCATTAAGGGCCTTGGGTCATAAACTAACTCCGTTAAGCTCCCGGTTAGTTGTACGATCACCCGAAAAGTCTTGTTTTTCATCGAAACTCCACAAAATTAATATCCAACATTCTTAAGAGCGAAATATTTAATTATTACAATGTTTTTGGGTTTGTTAAAGGTCACTCAGAGGTAACTTTTAACATGTTGACACTTTTAACCCCTATCTTTCGTAAGATCTTTAATTTAAGCACAAACGACTTCCAATGTTCGACAAATTATTCATTAAAGAATACGAACATCATATAAGGTCAATCAGAGGCACAAGAATGGCTTGTTGACACTTTGGATCCTTTTACTAACATATTTACATTGTTTGACAACTTTAGTCCCTCCAGATCAATCCATTACACGTTTAGAGCCCATGACACGTGTCTTTATTATATTGGTCGTGATTTTATGAGGTGTTACATTTTAAAACTATTAAATGGTTTTCATAGAGCCAGATTTCGATACTGAGATATAATAAACTTTAACTGATTAATATTTGTGTTTAGAGCCAGATTCACGATCTGGGACCTAAATTGTCAAATATTTTACAAGTGGTTTGAAATTGTTAGATTTTCAGATGATAAGCCAGATTACGATCCTGATAGCTGAGACTAAGGGGGAGTCTGAAGGCGAGCTCAAAGCAAGGGTAGCTTGTAGTAATAGAACCAGGTGTCGATCCTGAAAAGCACAGAAGCTTAAAGAAAGGGGGAGCCTGGAGAGAGAGTCTACTGAAAGAAGGAGTTACTGAAGCAGGAAGCAGATTCTTGAGGAGCTTGTTAAAGCAAGAGGGAGTCTGTGGTACTAAAACTGTTAAAGCTTCGTAAAGACTCAGAGAGGGAGAGAAGATAGAAAGCTACGAGATTGGCTGCAGCAATATCCAAGGGGGAGTCTGTGAGTGCAGTATGCCTATTGCTTCCGTCAATCACTTATCGTAGCTGGGAAATGTTCAAGAAACGGTTTAGAACTGTTATTACATGTTAAATAATGTCTTGTCGTGATTTGGAGTCCATCCTCACGAAAAGGAGTCCATCCTCACGAAGAAGAGTCCATCCTCACGAGGAGTCCATCCTCACGAATGGACATGCTAGCTGGTGAGGATGAACATAGGCTATATATAGGACATTAGTGTTGAACATTTAAAAACTTTTGCCAATTGAGAGAGAACTCAAGGCATACTGTTTCAAGGTATTGTACACTGTTACATCATAAATAGAAACAACATTGAATTACGTTCTTATGTCTGATCCACTCACGTACACGGATTCCGCACGTGATACGTGATCTTAGCAGTCATCGGAAGTACGAATTCGAACCGAAAACTAATCCACAGGAATGTCGTTATGAGTTAAAATCGTAAGAATTTTTTTATCATAAGAAAAAAAATAAATGAGCTAAATAAAAATAACGTGGTCTATGGAATTCCCTTAGGGATGGTGACTCTGATCGAAAATCCCTCTAGGTTAAGTTAGAGAAAAATGAAAAAAATGCCGAAGCTTTTGTTGTCTCTCTCGGGGATGGTGACTCTGGTTGAGATAACCTATGAGTTAGGTATGCAAAAGATTTCTAGTTGCTTATGAAAGGAAAAAAAGAGAGAAAAATTTGTTGTTAAATTCTTTTGGTTTTAATATAAGACAGTTAGGAATAGTCCAATAATTCTTCCTTTTGTTTCATAAGATTGATGCGGGATTAGGTAAAACTGTGGCTTCCTTAGTGTGAGTCCGTAGGTTGACTGACCTATTTAAACTTAAATTTACATGATAAAAGGTCTGGAAACTAGTGTTTGGGTTTAAGTGGACACATATATCTACAGTCACGGTTAACATGTAATTAGACTTTAAAATGAAGTAACGTAAATATTGAAACCAGATTTAAACCTGACTGTGATTCCATTGATGATTTTTTTTCATGGACGTAAAATGGTTAAATGTGGGGATATTTGATGTGGTGTGAAATACACATCTTTTCCCTTGTATTTTGTACATTATTTTAGTTAATTTGTATGTGTTTTTGTATGTTTTTGGCTTGTACTTAGTTGTATATGGTTTTATAGGTTTTCGTGTGCAGATGGAGCAAAAACTAGCTAAAACATTAAAGAAACGAGCACATGGGAGAATGAATGGTATTTATGGATATGAGATGATAGAGAATTGAATTACGAAGGCGTAGGCGAAAACAGTGAAGAAAACAGAGATGAAACGAAGAAGTTATAGCGAAAACTGGTTTCCAGAATCTGACGCGCGTCGCGTCACGCGATAGATTTAACTAAACCCTCTCAAGTGACGTGAGGGGGTGTCAGTTCAGTGTGAAAAAACTTGATTTAACTAATTAACCCTAATACGAAAATAACTAATCCTAGACGAACCAAATCATACAAGAGACGAATTTTGGAGCATACGAAGGCTAAGGTTGAAGATTTGAAGCAACAGATCGAGATTTCTCGGTTGTTCATCATTCAGGTTTCAAGTTTCTTTGTTTTCCATGATTCAAACCATGTTTGTTAAATTCGTTATCACTTGTGATTGTGTGTTTAAAAATGATTATAGGCTAAATACTTTGCTACTACCTAGGTTTAGGATTAATATTTGTTGATATTAGTTTTTGAACGGTTTTTAGTAATATATTGATGGTTTAACACTTTAGTTAATTATCTTGTTCTTGAAATAAGATGTTATGCATGTTTATTACTGATTTAAACTCTCTCACTTGTTCCACTTGCGTTTTGTGATGGTTTGTCATGTATGAATGCTAGTTAGGTCGCCTACTGTGTGTTTGTGATTAGTTTATGCTTAATTGTCGGTAATTTCTATAGAAACTATAATTGAGGTATTAGAGGTTTTAAGTGTTCTGCCTAGTCTATAGCCGTGAGGTGAGGATTAGTTAGGTTTGTCTTTGTCGCTGGTTGGTTTAGGGTCTGATTACGTGTGAGCGAGTCTTTCTTTATTATCTTATGATAGTTACTTACCTGAATCCGATGAATTGTTCGTAGATTACCCTTTTACACTTTAGAGTGCATTGATATTGTCGCGTTGTGAAGTAGACTTTCTTTAGGGTACTTTAGTATTGTTGGATTCATTGTGAAGCTATTCCACTAACCGGTGAGTTTAACAGCTTTAGGGTTCTCTTAGTTGACATCCATGAGAAGGGTCGAGGATACTCTAGGATTTCCTATTAGTTTAGTATCTTAGATCCCGGTTTCATCTAGTTACCAATACCGTTAGAAAACCATATTCACGAATATGATTCCAAACCTAGGTAGTACTTTTACCATAATCTGATCACATCTTCAGTCTTAGTTCGTGTCTTAGTCAAGTTAACTTTAATTAAGTTCATTAGATTGTTAGAAAACCCCCTTCAAATAACAAAACAAATTAAGTCAAGTCAGGATAGATAGTAATCGATTCTAGTAATTGTTTTCAATAGAGTCTCGTGGGTTGGATACTCGGACTTCTTAGGCTGTACTACATTGACTAGTACACTTGTTC
The DNA here is from genome assembly GCA_030545235.1 of Helianthus tuberosus. Classification (NCBI taxonomy): domain Eukaryota; kingdom Viridiplantae; phylum Streptophyta; class Magnoliopsida; order Asterales; family Asteraceae; genus Helianthus; species Helianthus tuberosus. Next base: position 82,654,729 of record CM060408.1, on the reverse strand, counting down.
GTTGTGTGGTTTAGATTTAAAAAGAATTTAAAACTTAGAGGGTCTAATTTAGAGTAATTTAGTTAGTTTTAATTAAACCACTTTGTGCACATCAATCACCCAAAGAAGCCCTCTTGATTCATGCAAATTTGCTAAGTGATTAGTATAGATATGATTTGCACACAAGCCAACGACTCATGCATGCATTCGGATTGACTTGAGTGTTATACCCATAAAAACTCACCCCAAACACAATTGACAGTTGAGTGAACATTGTGAGGTGTGTGAGACTATGCATAACCAAAATTCAAGTAGGCGTTTCATGATTCATCATTATCCCAAAAGTGTTAACTCAATGTGTCACACCCCACCCAAGGCGGAAACGTGAGGCACGACCACGAAAGGCTTTCAAGCATTCTATTAGAGAACATGTACATGATAATAATAATAACCAACGATACCAAATGTATTTTGAATATTTACAAAACCAAGTATTTAAGTTGGCATACATCGCCAGAACAAACATCGTGTTTAAAAATATTTATACAAAAGACATAGTTTATAAAATGAAGGCTTTGACAAGTATATCCCGCACGAGGACGGGAATTATAAGACAAACCCCCAAAATGGTATCGGCATATGCATTCTATCCATTCTCCTTAAGCCAGGAGACACCCTCACTTACCTGAAATGCATGCTTAAAACGTCAACATATTGTTGGTGAGTTCACAGGTTTAAATAACACAAATGAATCTTTAAAAACTGATAAAAACCGGTATGCGTGTCTAATGAAAATCAAGTCAAACCATGGTCTTGCAAAACCATGATGTATGTGCCGACATAAGCCTGTAACCAACCCATAATGATGATGCCTCACCATATCGTACACCATGACGATGTCTAACAAATTCGGACACAATTGCACTCCCACAAGGTCACGACCGACCAGGAGTGGGGCTCGTTACACCCAATAGATCTATTCGACTGTTCCACGGTCATTATCACGACTAATGGTTACTAAACTAAAACGATACCACGAGGAGTTCCGAGCTCAAAACCAACCAACTTATGCGCACAAAATAGACCGAAATGGATTTCATTCACCACTACCATACCTTGTAACCAAGCATGAATTTCCCCTGATTTAAATAAACATTTAAATAAAGTAAAAGAGGCTGTGAAGACTCACAAATAGTGTTCCTTGCATATGCTAGCAAAATCCAAGTGCCCAAAATAACTCATGATCTACACGTGTCCGAATTCAATAAGACACTAGGCCTATTCATGTGTCTACCCAGCAAGTCGTTCACCAAACTTGATTAGACAACGAGATGTTAACCTTTTTAAATAAAAGTGTTTAATCCTTACGACGCGTTAGTGGGTGATTATCCAAGAGTTTCCAAGTATTGACATATATATATAGGGTCAGGATTTAGAGAAAACGGTGAAAAGTGTGAGAACGGAGAGAATGGTTATGGATCGCCAGATGAAAACAATCTATGGACTAGATGACGTGGTGGCGTTTTTGTAAATAACATCACTTTTATTACTGTGGCGCGCTTCATTAAGGGTAAAAAAGTCTTTTGACTTCTCTACACAAAACGCCATCTCGTGAAATAAAACGCCATTAAAATTACTGCCTTAACCTACAACAGCACACACCATCCTAAATCTAAAAACGTCATTAGATATAAAACGCCAAACTTAATTATAATAAAATCCCTCCTAAAAAACCGCCAAAAACATCCTATATATACAACATCTCAGACCTTCCATTAAAACACACACAAAAACCCAAACGTCATATTTAATATATACTATTCGTCTTAGAAACACAGAAAAAACCCAAACATCAAATATCCTCTAAACCAAAACGTTTATTTGAAATTCAGTTTGGTTGTAGGTAAGGTTTCGCTCAATATAATGGACAAAATCCTTAAGTGAGGATATTGTGCATTTCATTGAGTAAAATCTTATTGACTTTATCCTCAACTTCCATCCAATTTATAACACCAAAACATACAAAAACATTATTGAGGTTTGTTCTCAATAAAGTTTAGCTGTATGGGGTGGACAACATTGTCAGACATCTTTCTTAACTGAGGATTAACAATGTTGTCCATCTCATACAGCAAAACATTATTGATTTAGCATGATCAAATTTAGAGGTTTAAGGTACTTTTATTTAGTGGCGTTCTTTTCTCGGTAAAACACCAAAAAGTTAAAAAATCAAACATCGTTCATTGGAAATTCAAGATTGTTGACTGAAGGGTGTAACTCAATAACATTTTGCTGCATAAGATGGACAAATCTTCAAGAAAAATAGGCTGATTTAAGACTTTGTGCTTCCACACAGCAACAAAAAATCTACTTCAAAAACAAAAACTCAAAATAAATGATACGAAAGTCGAAACGGCTAGTGAAGATGCTTCAAAAGAAGAAAGAGACTCTTGACAGTGAAGATTTGGATGATCAATTGTTTATATTTTTTTTTAATTTTCTTTTTCAGTTGATTTTTATATAATAACAACGCCATATATAATAAAAACGCCACACAACCAAATGCTTGTCAAAACGCCATCATGCCATAAAACGCCCCCAAAAACTACCAAACTATAATAAAATTACTTTGGACAAGTATTATAAAAATCCCAAAAAATAAAATAAAATAAAATAAATAAAAACCAAACTTGAAAAGGTAACTAGAAACAGTAACTACAAAACAGTAAAACTGAAAGATGGGACGTGTTACAGACTTCAGAGATAAAGCTTATCAAAAACAGTAATTACAAACAGTAACTGAAACGACGAATACTTTATTATAATAATGCACCGCCTAACCTACGCGCCAAAAGACATCCTATAAAATGATACCTCTCAGCAACTTCCATTTGATCAAACCAAAAAAAAACAAACGCCAATACTACTAAATACCACTCACTGTAAAACGCCAAAAAATTAAAAAAAAAATCAAAGATGGCTAATATGCTTTCTTGGATATTCAGTATTGTTCTTCGTGAAGTTTCACTGAATGGATTGTTAGGTGAGGGGAGTAACTCAGTAAGATTTTGCTGCATGAGATGGACAAATCTTCAAGAAAAAGATACTGATGACAGTCATATGTCATTTTGTGTTCTTTGTTCTTGAAGAAGGCTTGGATGAGGAGAAGAGATTAATGACACTGAAAAGTGGGATGATTATAAAGACGAAGATCAAGTTGAAGAACAAAGCGAAAAACCCACCCACACGTCATAGATCTATGTCCCCAAACATCCACAAAAGCCACTTCAACAGACGAGCAGGCAAAATAATCAAACCGATTGGTTTGTTAAGTTTTACATAAAACGCCATATATTTGGTGACAGTTCTTGTAGTATTAAAGAAGAGAGAGACTGATGACAGTGAAGATTGTGAAGAGAGATCCGATTAGGATTTTTTATTTATTTTTTTCGCTTCTATTTTTTTCCCTGTGGTTGTAATATAATTTTCCGATTGTAAAACGCCAACATACCACAAACGCCAAAATGTATATAAAAAATAATAGAACAATGGGCCATCTTATCGACCCCTTGGGGTTCCAATGGCATACGATTTGAAAACCGCCAGAAACGCCAAAATGTTAATACAATGAAACCATTAAAACGCCATATAATTATTGAACTTGGTTAACACCAAAAAATCTTAAACCCCAAAAATAAATCAATATTGTGAAAAGCGGAATTGGAAAAGTGGAAGATAAAATGACAAAAAAGCCCATACGCCCTAATTATATCGCGCGCCACGTGTTGGGCCAGGATGCGTTCTCACCATTCTCACACTTTTGGGCGTTTTATCCTGATCCCGTTTCTATGTATATATATATATATATAGAGAGAGAGAGAGAGAGAGAAAGTGTACTGTACAATATCCCTTAACGTACGCTACGTACGCGATGTGAAATCGCATGTTATAAAATAGCATGGATGAAATCTCATGTGATAATTTTGATGAAATCGCATGTTGGATTTTGTAACAATTTCGTATGTGATAATTTTGATGAAATCGCATGTTGGTTTTTTATAACAATTTCGCATGTGGTAATTTTAATGAATTCGCATGTTAAAAAACCAACATGCGAAATTGTTACAAAAAACCAACATGTGATTTCAATGTGGGATGAAGATCTGACGGCTGAGATGAGCGCGCACATATTGTACGATAAGGGATATTGTACGTTAACCAAGCCATATATATATATATATATATATTACACATTGTCACACAATGTAGAGACCTAGTCCCAAATTACAAATTCAACCAAATAAATATATATTTTACGAACAAAATTCCATATTTATTTACGTGGAATAACGTCCACAAAATCCTTTCAATAAATATATATTTTACGAGCAAAATACTATATTTATTCATGTGGAACAACGTCCACAAAACATTCCAATAAATATATATTTTATGAGCAAAATACTATATTTATTCACAATGTCCACAGAACGCGTAAGTTGAACCCGACCGAATATATATATTTATTCTTAAAATAAATATACATTCCCATATATGATAAATAATATTTTCAAAATTATTTGTGTATTTATCGAAAACTCGTTCGTTGACACGAATATTTTGCTCACATATTATATACACATATTCACATACACACGTATGTTTCCATATAACGAGCACTTAACCATTCGCGTTCGTTCACATACACACACACACACACACACATATATATATATATATATATACACATATACATACTACGAACATACACTTAACCACACAAACACGTTCCACGTATACCACTTATATCTAATCTTGCTCAAGCATGTAGCGCATAACATATACATAACACGTACACCCGTTTACGTTTGCCAAAACTCGTTAACTTACCAGAGCATATATACATACATAAACTTCCGTAACAAAATACCTAGTCATTTTCGCAAAATATGGGACCTATACAAGTCATGCAACCTATCCGAATCACATATAGATCACACTTAGTAAAATAAACATGTTTCATCATAGACATGATAACACGTAACTACCAAATAAACCGTTAATTATTACCCGTTGATCATTAAGTACTCTACTTATACCGCTTATCGGCCAATTCCGGAAAATATATTTCCAACATTTTAAGGATTTCGAAAATATATATTCTGTATTCTATGATATTTTAAGCGAAAATATATATTTTTTACAATATAGTCAAGACTTGGTCATTTGTATTAAAACCCGACTTTTGGTAAATAATATATTTCGTACCAAAAATACCTATATATTTTAGCAAAACCCGAATTTATTCAACACAACAATTTTTACTAAAATCTTTCCAAGTCTCGTTTTCAAATCCTTATTTTTACCTTAATTCTTGATGATCGTAACTTGATCATCAAGTCACAAAATCATACGTTTCAGTTATTTTTATGTTAACACACTTGTTTAACATACAAAATTACCATTTAACCCATGTTACATCCCATACTTCAACTTATGCACTTAACATGTTAAAACTGAGTTTAAAATATATTTAAACTTATTTTAAGATAACAACATGCAATTTTTGCTAATCATACTTCTAAGCATAATTTACTATCACATGTCACATGTTAAGCTAATCACCCCATAATCACACTCAACGATGTTTAACCAAGTATTAACATATACTTATAAGCTGTATAATCACATCTTAACAACAATTTTCAAAAGACATTTCATACACTTTATTTCAACAAAAAAAAAATACCATTTTAGTTATGTTTAGTCATATTTTCACTAATATACTTCTAACATAATAAATCACATCTTGATCACACAAGATCATCCTTCAACCTTTAAATATCAAGTCTACTACTAAAATACACATAACTTATATTTTAGTCTTTTAACTATACTCAACATCATCAAATAAAAATATTCAGACTCATGCTTCATCTATTTTCTTTTAAAACTATATTTTTAGTATAGACTCCCCATATAAACATACACCCATTTAGATCATACTACATCTCACAACAAACACATACAAATCCATTGTAGATCTCGCGACCACAAAAACACACACACATATCCATTTTTATCTTTAGTTATTTATTTTAACAAAGACTCTTTTAACATCTCATTTGGTAACATAGACTTATACAAATGGACATAAAAAATACGTATAACTAAAATGGGAACAAGGTCCTTACCACTAGTTTAATTACTAAGGAAGATTACTTCTTGAAAATGGATGGTAGAAATTTATGTGTTGAGATAAGGCTCCAAGTTTAAGCTCCAAGCCTTCAACATACCTCAAAACAATGGTGATTTGGACTTGATTTTTGGTGTTTTAGTTAACTAAAAATGATGAGTGAGGCTAAGGGTGTATGGTCACGAGTTTTGAAAAGGAAAAGAAATATGGATGGTATCTTGTAAATAAGTGTAAATGAATGAGAGTTCAAGAGTTTTAAATTACAAATATCTCCACCAACCATAACTTTTCATGTCAAGACCCATAACTTTCTTTTAACCATGCTCATAAACAAAAGAAATGAAAAAAGTATGGTGGAGGTGGGTTGATCGTAGGAATGGGTTTGGGGTGGTGATTTGGTGTTGACTTTTGTAGTAAAAGTTAGATATTTAGGCAATTAAGTTAGTTAGGATGATTAGAGTTTTGTTAATACACTAATTTTGTCTAATATTTACTGCCCAAAAATGATTTGATCCCAGTGACAACCGTCTGGCCCTTTCAACAGTGGGGGTTGATATGGTTGGTACGTTCCCTGATGACCCCTAGAGCAGTAAAGTTCATAATAGTCGCGACAGACTATTTTATCAAATGATGGAGGCTAAGGCCCTTTCTTCAACAACAGCCATGGTGGTGCACAAGTTCATCTGAGAGCATATTATTTGCCGTTTTGGGCTCCCCTTGCGCATCATCACCGATAACGGTACCAACTTCGCAGTCGAAGATCTCCAACATTGGTTAAGAGAGCTGAAAATAGAACATGTTTTTTCCTCTGTAGCGCATCCCCAGGGGAATGGTCAAGTGGAAAGCATCAGCAAAAGTATTATAGAAGGAATTAAGGCACGTTTGGGAACACAGAGAAGAGGATGGGTTGACGAGCTCCCGAGCATCTTGTGGGCTCATCGAACCATGCCTAAAATTAGTCATGGAGAAACCCTTTTTATCCTAGTTTACGGCTCAGGGGTGGTCATTCCTGTAGAAATTGGCCACCACTCACCACGCATGTTAGCAATCAACGCAGTGGCTAGCGAAATGGGGCGCCGTCTAGACTTGGATTTCTTAGAAGAAATGCGCGTCAATACAACCATCAATGAAGCTAAGTATAAAACCAAGCTAGATAAGTATTACAATACTAAGGTGCGTGTATGCACCTTCAACGCAGGAAACTACATCTTCCGGGACAACGAGGCCTCTAATGTGAAGCGCCCCGGAAAACTTGCCCCCAAGTGGGAAGGACCTTACGTCCTCGACGAAGTCCTAGGAAAGGGCGCATACAAACTGTGTACCTTATATGATAAGATCGTCCCAAGGATTTGGAATGCACGGCAATTGCGAATATGCTACATGTAAAACACAACCGCAGCTTGTATATACGGCCCCGTTCCCAACACATTAACTAATACAAGAAGTGTTGTTTACATTATCTTTTATGCTATTTCCTTTTTTGAATTTCATATAAAAATCTGTGTACCACTTTGGGTATACACAAAAACAATATGGCCAACAACGATTATATAAGTACGTTTGATCTCCAAGGCTTGTCGAACACGATAGCGCACAACCGGATCCGATTTGTACACTTATATATGTCCTAGCCAATATTTATTCATGTTACTGCACACAGTAGTTTACACACACACACACACATGTTGTAAATATAGAGTTCACAATAACGATTAACATTTAAATGCGATGGCCCAAGGCCAATAAATTACATTAAGTGTTCACCGGTTTAAGGTTTTCATAGTTGCAAATTAAAACAACTTTGGAAGGACAGTAAACTATTTTAATACTTATGACCAACAAAACATAGTTAAAACATGTTCAACAAAAACTACTACGCGGCCACAAGCCAATACATGACATGCAAGCCGGTTTGCAAAGGCCTTCATCCCAAACCCGGCTCACTTGGCCCGCACCGCCACCAGCAACAGCCTCAGCTTCCGTCCCGACATCTTCTAAGACTGTCGGGAGTACATCCATAGCCACCCCTTGTCGGTCTAACTTCTCAATGGCTTTGAGAATACATAACTCTAAATGGTTGAACTCTCGACGCTTATCTTTGAGGCGCGTAGAACAGTCTGTCTTATGCAACTCAAAAGTGTGATCAGGAATCTTCTCAAGAGCGAACGTCTTGCCTTCGGCAAATCCATCCTTTCGACCATTGTCATAAGCTGGCTCAGCCAACTCAAATATATATTTCGCTAGTTAGTCTGAAGTCCTTAAAGAAGCGGCAAGCAACAAACGATATAGAACGGTGGAGTTAAGCCAAACACATAAACATAAACAGTACAATGTATGTGTAAAATCGAAAAGAAGATTGAACAAGTACTAACCAGAGGAATTCCACGGTTGATAAGCCACTTGCAGTCTTGGCCTAACTCATAAGCCAAAGTGACAGTTTACTCCGCATGTGCTTTTAACTTGCCCACTGAAACTTCTAAATCGGCATTACGCACTTAGGGCTCATCGCGCTCCTTCTAGGCAGTGCTCAACTGCAAATCCTTGGCAGCATTCTGCTCTTCTAACTCCTTTATACGCGCCTGTAGAGCGATAACTTCGGTATTCCTCTCCTCCACAATTGAGGAAAGATGAGTAACTTCGTGAGCGTTCTTCTCGATTAAATCCTTCCACTTTAACGTCTCACCCCTAGAATTTTTTAATTCTTGATTAGTCTTGGCACAAGCAGCAGTCCACTCTTGTTTCCTTTCGGCATTCAACTTCTACTTTTTCCCTAGTTTATTCTCAGCATCAGTGACGCGCCAATTTAAACATTTTTGCTCAGCGTTACATTTTTCTTGCGCTTCCGCAAACGCTTTTTTTTCCTCTTCAAAATCAACAATTTGCTCGCCCAGCCACTTCCATTCACTGACGATCTCTTGACTGGTGGAGAGCGCGTTGACAAAAGAATGCACGTGAGCATCGAGTAACCTCCATCGATCCCTACACTTCTGATATAGCCATTTAGTAGGCGACATAGACGTCAAATATAATTCATGGCAGTTGTCCAAATTGTCCATTTGAGAGCCTTGGACTAATGACCAGTTAGGATTATGAGGCAGATTGTCACATTTTGACATATGCTCCATCCAAGCTCCACTTCTACCTTGATCAATGGACAGACCATGACCCCACCTGTGTCGCCTGCGGACGGCGCACGTCATGTATATGTCGTACCTTTTGAGGGGGTCGCCTCACTGGATTCTACGTCTGTCTCCAACCCATCTACACGCTCTTGTATAACCACCCTAGGTAGGGTAGTCTTTGCTAGTTTTTCAACATGAACATTATATGGGATCTCCTCTGGTCCTTTTCCCTTAACATCTTCTCCAGTAGCAGGCTCGGCGATCGGGGAGGGAGGAAAAGACATAGCAGGAGGTAACTCTTGTCCTAGTATCGAAGATATATCAGGTTGGGCGGCGTTCGAATGACAAATCGTTATGACAAATCGTTATCTTCTAGGTTCTCTGCTCCGGCAAGGACGCTGACCCTAAACACGCAGACCACGCATCACAATTACGATACTTAACAAACAATAATGAAGTTACCATCATAAATGACAATAAGGAAAGTCCGAGCATAATACCTTTCTTCCCAGCAGATGCAGTAAACATCTCATCAAGCTTGTTCACTGATTTTTTCTTCTTAAAAACAAAAAGATCGACTTCACTCTCCGAAGGTGCCAACCCCTCAGTTGGCCTCGTCAGTCATTTTTTTTCTTTTCAAAAATTTGGAGAGTATCCTCGCTTTCCAACTTGAGTTTCGCATCAGCTAGGCTCTTCCTGTGACATTTGTGCCTCTACGACCATCATACAAATACAAATCCAATGAAATCTTGTGTTTCACTTTCGGGAATTGTAAAATTACATGTGACAATTACACATATCAATTCTTGTTCGATTTTCAAGCTTTAAATCACTTTCTAGAAAGTTATACACAAACTGTTACGTAAACGTAATCAGTTTAACGCGAAAAACACTCTGAGACTGTGACATAAGCTTAACATACCTTAAATAACCTTTACATAACTTATAAATAAGTTTTGAAGGGTTCGGTGTGCCAAAAACAAGTTTATTTGATCATAGGGACTATTTGCGTCAAACTGCAAGAGTCTGCAGATTCGTATAGCAACGTACACTCTGGAACAAGATCATAAGAGAAACATACCCTAAATACCCTTAACATAGCTTAGAAATAAGTTTTGAGGGGTTCGGTATACGAAAATACGCTTATTTGATCACAGGGACGAAAAGCGTCAAAAACTGCGTAAGTTTGCATTTATACGCATATCTTGCGTTCTGACCATATCCGGACAGCCAAAAAAAATTTTAATCACTAAAATATTATATTTTAGTGGTAGGAATGCAAAAATACCATTTGTCACGCAATTTGGATCGTTTTCGTGTCCGTCCGAGTTTCGTCGTAATTAACCGAACAACGCGATCGTACGACCAAACGAACTGACATCCATGTTATTTCCAAGCATATTTCAAGTCCTCTTAACTTTAACATCCTTATAAAGCCTTAAAATTGGGTTAACGGGGTTAAACGCGTCAAAAAACAAGTTTAGAGGCTGCAGGGGCCATTTCTGCCATTTATGATATTTTGGCTTCTGGTGGGGCGCGAGAGGCTATCAGACAGCAGATTCATTGAATTATTCAAATCAACTGCTGAACCTGTTTTTAATCATGGTTTTTGCATATTATGGGCTGGTTTAAGTGTTCCCCAAGTTCCCTAATCAGAGCCTAACATGTATATGGTGAGGATCAACTTTTGAACAACTCAAAAACACTTGGCATTGATCCAAAGGTCCAAGAATTCCTATAAATAGCAAGGGGTTTCTTCACTTCAACTTGCTCGTTTTCATTTTCTTCTCATATCTGCTCTATTGGAGGCTATCACTATTTTTGAAGGCCTCCTACTTGAGTTTTCTTAGTTCTTTTCCAAGCATAGGACTCTTGTAAGTGTTCTTTCATGCTTGCTAAGTTATTTCAAGCAAGAAAGTCAAACAGTGTTTGACTTTCAGCTTTGACCATGATTTGGTCAAGACAAAGTTCGTTTGAACTTTGCAACGTGAGCGTAATCACGATGGTTATAGTCCCTTGTGACTATACCGACTGATTACCACGTTAACTAGTCGAAGTGACGAGTCAAAGTTTCGGTCACAATGCACGATTATGTGCATTTTGCAACGAAACTATTTCCGGGTATCAAAACACTTTGTTTTGATATCAAATCAGTTTTCTAACTTAGTTAAACATGTTTTAACTTGTTTAACTCGTCACTTTTAGTTTAGTGCTTATTTAGGGTGGTAAGTCAGGCGGTCTCAACAACCGCTTAGATTTTCGAACCCGACCCGTTTGGTCGATCATTAGGATCCGACCAAACATATTTTGTGACCATATTTGTATAGGGAATAACCTTCCGAGGTTATACCTTATGGTCACTTAGTTTAATTAGTTGTATGATAGGTAGTTTATATGCCTTAGGAAAATGACCAAAATACCCTTTCATGCATAATTTGAATTTAAGCAAATGTAACTTAAATTTTGACACTTAAACTGATTATGCAATATTATTAAACATGTTTAGGGATATAATACTTGTCATAGGACTAGTTAGGCTATCCGAATGCGCTTTTGCGCAAACGACGCGTTAAAGTAGAGTAAACTACCTTAACGTGTCATAACCGGTCATAAGCACTTAGGATAGGTTCCAAATCAGAATGTAGGCTTGTTTAAACCATATCATATGAGTTTCAACACTCATTTAGTTTACGAGACCTCATTCTACCCAATCTCCCGATTTAGGTCCCGATTATTAACATAGTGATTCCATACTAGGTGTCACTTGATTCCTTGATTGCCCGAGCTTTATTAGTTCAATTAATTGAGGATATCTTGCAATCTCAACTGAGTACATAGTCCCCTCTTTTACAGTTTTCAAATATTTTGGGGTGAAACACATGTGCTTACTTATTACTTTCATGCTTTCATGACATATACTTGCTAAGTTCATCTAGTACACATATAGTACACGATTTCAATTATGCTTTGCTATGTATGTTGACTGAGCATGCTAGCACATTGATTTCATCGACACTATTGTTGCATATGTTTACTCAGCATATGGGCACATTGATTTACACTACATTTCTGCTGCATATGTTTACTCAGCAAATGGGTACATTGATTTCATGGACATTTCTACTACGTATGTTTACTTAGCATACTTAGTACAGGGTTTTTACATGACATGCTTACATTGTTTATGACATTTGGTATGTTTAACGGGACAAGAATACATTTATTAACATTATCCTGCCGACCGGTAGTATGTATGGTTTACCACAGGTTTGTTAACCTCGTTCCCGCTTCCTAGTTTGTTTGGAAGTATCCATCTGGGGAATGACAGAACCTGATGAACATTGATAAACCTTTGTCTTTACAAGGATTTATCCGACAATCTCAAGGCTTGAATGTATGCGATAAACACAACCACATAAATGTTCATATCAAATTAAGCATTGGTTTTTCAAAACATAACTTTTGATTTAAACTTTGGTTTATTCAAAGTCATTGTTTTGTACATGACATTTGGTTACACATGACATTTGATTATACACGACATTATACCTATGGTTTGAGTAAAGACTTTTTATTCACCATACAAGACATTGGTTATTATCTGACATTTGATTATACAAGACATGGTTGATACCTGACATTGTGACATTATACATACGTGACATTTGACATTAGTTTAAACATGACATTTTTGGTGGTTATTAATAAGTGATTTAAATAACGAGGCGTGTGTAATATGATAAAAGCATGGTGGATACGCCGCTGGTACTTCCTATATATAAGTGCTTTTATGATGTTACATATCGTAGTGTTATCTAAACCACTTCGACAGAAACAAAGACATGATACATTTTATACAAAGACATGACATATTGTTTACAAGACATTGTTTTACAAATGACATACTTTATACAATTCATTTTCACTTGGTTATTCATTTAACCATACATTATTCTTTTATAAAATCTGATTTTCGTATTGACTTTCAATAATTTTATAAAAGAAAACATTTTACAAGATTCATGACTAGTTTTCTGTTAAACACTTCTTTTAACTTACAAGTCATGAATCCTTCATCAGCAAAACCTATGTATCTCACATGCATTTTTATGCTGACGTACCTATTTTCACATGTGTTTCAGGAGCTAACGTTTGATGACGATCATGACACACTTAGGCGGACTTGGGCCTTAGTGACTTAAAATGAAGCAAGAACACTTTAATTTATGTTATGTCTCCTTTACTTCCAAGACAATATAAACAAATTAATAAATAAAACCAAACATCAAACACCATGTGTTGTGAAACAATGATTCTGTTACGACACTCCCCGACGTTTCCGCCGTGGTTTGTTGTTTTACGCGGTCGGGGTGTGACAGAAGAGTTAGTATTAGAGCTCATGGTTATAGAGAATTAGGTTGTTAGTAATGCTTTAACCTAGACTATAACCTTTCTAGGACCCTAACACAAGTTATCTTGTGTTTAGATCTTAAAACAAAACTGTCACCTATCTTTAGGTGACGGCCACAACAAGAACACAAATTTCAAATCCGTTTTGAAAATCAATCATCTACTCTTAGTTGATTTGTTTATGGCCTTAAGCCTTCACAGTTTTCAAAATCTCGTCAAAGTTTGGGTCTTTATAATGTGAACACGTGCAATCTGGAAGGGTGGGTGCCTGTACCTTGAGTTTTCTATCTAAGGCTAGTGTGTTCGTACAAATCCGCAGTATCAGACCAGTCACTCTTACATGGGACTCTTGGGGTGAGTGTCCACTTATAGGCTAAAGCATGTCTTCGCGATACATTATTATTACCCGTTTACTTTGATTAGTCATCGTGTCGTTTGTTTGTTTTAGGTAACAAACAAATGAATCGCAATCTTTATGCCTTGTCGATATTTTTAAAACATTCTGTTTTGACTATCCAATATCATCTCACTCGTTTCTCATATTTCCTTGTTCTTTTTAGAATGCCTCCTAGACGCGATCAAACTCAGGATGCTTCACTCGCAACCGTAGTCGCTCAGCAGATTGCTGCTATGATTCTGAACCTCATTACCCAGATAAACCAAGCAAATAACAATAAAAACAATAACAATGCTCAGTGTAGCTTCAAAACGTTCAATTCAGCTAAACCACTGAAATTTTATGGGTCTCAAGGAGCAATTGCGCTCCTACAATGGTTCGAGAGTCTAGAAAGCACATTCCGACATTTTCAGTGTCCAAATGAACGAAAGGTTGAGTTCGCATCTAGTGTTTTTGAGAAACAAGCATTAACATGGTGGAACGGTGTGATGAGAGACAGGGGTGCCGATGTGGCATTGGCTCAAACTTGGGAAGAGCTTCGAGCTCTAATGTTAGGTCCGGAATCGTCTCCGTTTCGATTGCGAATCGATCGTTCGAAGTGCGGAATCCTTGAACGATCTTGACCGAACACACGAACACTAAATCTAACTGTGATTCTATTGAAGATTTGATAGCGTACAAGAACCGTGAATCACGTACACAGCACTTTCTCTCTCTAGTTTCTCTCTCTAGAACTAGAGCTCTCCAAAGTGCAAATGTGTAAAGTCTTCCAAAAGTTTCTAAAAGTTCTAAATGATAACCCTAAGTTCTCTATTTATAGGCCAAGGCTTATAAGGAGAGTTCTCCTTAATTACACAAATGCCACCTTGCCTTTTACTAAAATATAACACTATAAGCACTAAACTTAATCTATTTCTACTACGGTCTTGAGATGACGGAGGCGATAGACATACTGCACTAACAGACTCCCCCTTGGATATTGCCGCAGTCAATCTCAAACATTTAGACAAACTCATAGCTTCTTTTCTTTCTCTCTCTCACTGAGTCTTCTTGAAGCTTTAACACATTTTCAGCAACAAAGACTCCCTCTTGCTCGAACAGAATCCCGGTGGATCTGTCTTCAGCTCCAGCTCCCCCTTTCGGTAAACTCTTCAGGCTCCCCCTTTCTTCAAGCTTCCGTGCTTTGGGATCGACACCTGGCTTTCTGGTTACAAGCTCTTCTGGGAAGGTATCATGGCTCCTATGCACGCTTCCCCTTGCGTTGAGCTCGTCTTCAGACTCCCCCTTAGACACTGCTGTCGGGATCGTAGTCTGGTACAACATCTGCAACACTCAAACGTTTATAAGTAACAACGTTTTGAACATCCAGGATTGAAAACCTGGCTCTCTCAACTTTTGCTAAAATATTTTACAATGAAAGCATTTTCGGTTGTCCAGGTATCGTAACCTGGCTCTATTAAACTTTCTAAATCAAGATCCTGGGACTAAGATATAATAATATGAATATATCCAGAATTACTTGATACTCTCCCCATATCAACAATCTACAAAGATTTGGCAGTTTCAACGAACCGTATCGGAAACTGGCTCTTTTACAGATTTTAACAGTATAAGCATCCAAATACCTCACAGTTAATCATCCAAGTCCAACTTAATGACCTTGGAGATATCACAAACTGTTTTTGATTTTTGATTTTAAAACATCAAGTTTCAAATTAATGAACTTGTTTTATTTTCAGAAACACAATCAGCATACTCAGATTTTGAAACTCAGCACTCAGACATCGGTTGTCGAAAATAAAGCAGAATCAAAAATCTTTTTGTATTTTCTGAAAACATAAAGCAGTAAAGAAATATTTACAAACATATTTACAGACAATATTTTTGTTTGAGTTCGCGTCAGAGGATCATATCAGTTTTTGACAAGTCACAAGTACCGTTGAGCTTAGTTACACATTAAGAATTAGACAATTCACTTAGATTGTCGATATACTGATCCACTTAAATTTTCACACAACTTTCAACTGATTCAGGATACGAATTAGGTATTTTAAGAACTTAAACCTATTCATGTGTCCCACCTCTTGAATATACTCCCGTATCCAGAATCCCAATAATCAGTCTTACAGGTGAATATACTACAATGATATTTGTACATAAATTAGGTATGCGAGGGCCGAGGGATCTCAGGTCGATACTTCCGTATACGCAGAGAGATATCAGCTTCGACTTTACGGAATGTCCCCTTTAGAGGATCTTTTAGCTACAATAGCAGCGACTATCAATTTTATTGTTTCATCGGCATGCTGAGGGTTTATGCTATGTTTCAAGCATTTGCAGAAAGTATTATCCAAGGACTAGGTCAGAACTACCGTTCAGCAGAAGTCCCGGAATAATACCCCAGACATCATTGAGTATAAAGACCTAGTATATCAGATTATGAGACCTTTCAAACGAGATTTCAGGGGTTACCTATATATCCAAGTAGTGTTCCCCACGAAATAAGTAAGTTTGAATTTAAGTTTATATCCCGAAAAAGTTTACTAAATGTATAAAAATCTACCGACACATCCACGGTGAGATCGTTTAACACATTTAAACTTTCCAATTCTTTAGCGTATTGTAACTGTCTACTGATGTACTATCATTTCCTCTTTTTACACAAAAACTCAACTTTGAATTTTATCATGTTTTTGGCTTTTTCAAATTTTCTAATGTTTTTGGATTTTCTGACATTTTCTGACAATTTACTCCCCCTAAAATTCAAAACCATTTAAAGAAAATTTGACAACCAATACTGATAGCTTTGTCTCGCCATCCATTTTCTGCTTCACATGCACTGATTTGCAGAAAAATATAACGTACCCCCATGATTTACAACCCATTGATTTTCGACAGTTTGAAAACCGTTTTTCAATCTTGTGAAAGTAATCATGTTTGTTCAGCCGTGAGGGTTTCGGCGTATTCAATCAGAACTCCCCCTTTCAACAAACTATTTTCCCATAATGATTTCAAAACACTTAAGTTTGTTTTAATCAGAATGGTTTTTCCAGAAAAATTAGTTTGTTTGCCCATGACTTGTGGGTTCGGGGTCATCTCATCACCTTGTTCTCTTTTAACCATTATGAAAATTTAACATTATTAGGTCAAACACCACTATCACTTGTAGAAAATCAAGTACAACTTAATGTCCTTGATTAACCACTAGTAAGACGAAATATCACAGTTACCATCCTGTGAATTTCTCAAGAATGATGCCGATACCTGCTTCACACTTACCAACCTGGAAGCTCCGGCAAGTCAGAAATTCAACCAACAGATTTTGACACCCAAGCCTGACCAGTCTTGGGTGTGTTTTGAACATTTCTCTTTTCTTCATAAAATTCTTTTGCCCCTTTTACCTTTCCATCAGCCATCTTGCTAAAAATATGTTTAACATTGCTATTAAACATTTTTCCAGCATCAACACCTTTTGATTTTAGGTTTGCGGCACGTAATGGTGGAAAGTTCTCATCATTCATTAATGGAACTGTCTCTTCCTTTTTTACCTCAACTTGTGGCTCATCTGATTTTGTGGAATCAGATTCATTGCCCGAACTTGGCTTGTCTGACTTGGATGAGCAAGATTTATCGCCAATAACTTTCTTCTTTTTCTTCTTTTCTGTCCTCAGATTTGTATCTGAAGAATTCGATTTGCTTGACTTTGCCGTCGAGTGAATCGATTCATCAGAACTCTTATTCGAACCAACCGGTGAACCTGAAGACAAAATCTTCTCCAAATACTCTCTCGCCTTCTTCCTCTTCTTCCTCAATCTATCTTTCTGCCCCTGTGAAAGCTTTACTTTCTTATCTTCCACTTTCTGTTCTTTGGGCTTGACAGTGACTGGTTTCTTTACCGTTCTCTGAGATTCAACCCTTGATCTTCCCATCGATCTCCTTGGGCAATCTCTGGCAATATGTCCTCTGATATTACATTCAAAGCATCTTCTTGTCTCAAAATTCCAATTCTGGCAGTTAACAGCAATGTGTCCTCTAATACCACAGGTGTAGCACACTCTGTTATCGTACCATCCACTTCTGTCAGTCCAAACCTTTAGATCATAACATTGTTTGGCTTGGTGATAGACATTTTTCCTCTGCAATGCTGGATTTGGCATTTGAGCACTGTGGTCAAACCTGCACCACTTATTACCATCATTTTGTGAATTTTCATTTACAAATTTTTGTGATTTTTGATAATGATTGGATGACTTATCTGATGAGCTATTATTTTCATTTTTAAAATTTTTCAAATTTTTAACTTTTTGTTTCTGTTCTACACTCTTCTTAATAGGTTTTTGTTTTGAACATTCACCTGTTTCAGTAGATTGCAAAACAGTATTTTTAAATTTTTCTTGTAAATCTAAAAATATTTTTCTTTTCTTTTCTTTTTCATCATCAGATATTTCATCACAATCTTCAATTTTGACTTTGTCAAAATTTGTGACATTGTCACTTATTGGAACAGAATTGATCGGTTTTGGACAAACATATGATGCAGAAGTCACAAAACTCTTCAATTTGTTTTCAAAATCAGTAATTTTAATTCTATTACATTCGACTTCTTTTTCAAGTCGAATGATATTCTCAAGATGAGAATTTATTGCTTCTTGTTTTTCCAAATTATTTTTATCAAAATTTGATTTTTCATTTTCTAAAATTTTTATTTGATTTTTCAAATCATTTTCTAATTTTTTAAAATTTTTGTTTTCTAATGACAAACTCTCAACATTCTTCAAGAGTTTGTCATTTTCAGATTTTAATGTTTCGCAGTTCAAGCGCAACTCCAGAATCTGTTCATCATCAGCTTTCTTCCCATCTTTCAAAGCTTTGTTTTCCAATGTCAAATTCTCCGCATCACTCAAGAATTTGGCATTGTCTGCTCCAAGTTTATCACATTTTGAGCATTTTTCATTCATCTTTTCAACATCAACTTCTGTCTTTGTAATTACTTCTTCAAACACCTGTTGTTTTTCAGTCATCATAACTTCACATTTTGTTTGACTTGAAATCTTCTCCTCCTCAGAATCTGAATCGCCATGATCAAATATTGGCATGTTTTTAGCTTCTTGATCATCATTTACTCCCAACTGATTACCAGTAGCAACTTCATCATCATGATCACCAGCATTACTAGGATCTGCTTCAGGCATCTGATCCCCATCATCTCCAGTGAATTTCCTAGGCTTCAGGCACTGACAACTCCTGTCCTGTACACTCCCTGCTCCACAGTCACAAAAAAACCTACTTGATCGAGAGTAGACAACACGATGTCCTCGATGACATACATCTGCACAAACAGAACAACAACCTTTTGAATCAGTCAGATCACATGTATAACAGAAATACCAGTGCTGTTCCATAAAATTACTTCCACTGATCGTAAATGTACAAACTTTAGAAGCGAGGGCTTTTTCACTGTTACTGTCATGATCAACCTTACTGCTTGACATCTTCAAACAACTAAGAACAATCAAACAAATAAATGATCAATTCAAAACAGATTGAATATGTAACAGTGTGTTGATGAAACCAATCTAAGACTTGTGTCAAAGACTTGCGGATACGATTCAATGTTGTTCGGATGAAATCACTAAATGAATGGACTACACGAAATGATGTTCGAGAACTGATCCGTCAATTATGAATCTTGGGCTTATAATCACAAACAATCACACAATTAAATCGTGATCCACAAGTTTAACGACTCAAAATGTTCAATCCAATAATTTTTGTAGTTCACAAATTTTAAGTTGTCTTTGATTGGGTCGTTTGATTTAATGATCTGATGACAAAATAATGTTCAAACAATTGGATCCGACAACATCAATTTACAAACAAACGTGATTGGGCCACACTTATATACTTTCATATATTCAACCTTTTACTCAATTAACCTGATTGGGCCTCAATCTTAGTGTTGACAAACTGTTATCTATCACATGTAATTTTATTGAAGCACACAAATTCACATGTTCACCACCGAAGGCATTAATGAGTCACATGTAATGCTGACAAGGTTGACTAACAATCCTGAATATGTTGACTAAAATGTGGGTCGGTCGAATGAGGTTCAATGACACGTATTGAAAATGTTATCCGTGCGTACAAGTTATCTGCCCGTATGGTCAAATAAAAGTCAACACGGATGGCTGTGCGTGCGGATGGGGATCCGGATAATGTTATCCGCACGGGTGGTGATGCGTACGGGTGGGCTATCCGCGCGTATGGCTATCCGCGCGTATGGCTATCCGCGCGTATGACTCAATCCGTGCGTATGGCTTATGCTATCCGTGTGTAATACCAACCGCACGTGTGACACAACTCTTATTCGACCAAACAAATAATATCACATGCACTAGACTTTAAAATTCTAAAACAATCACATGTAATAATCACCGAATGCACAAGTTCACGTGAAGACACTGAATGCACAAATTCACAACTCTAGCAGACTGACAAATCACATGTACTCATTTAATGATGGCCGGTTATTATGATAAAGCAATAAAGACTGTCACGTGATGTTGTTATTAATGAAGGTGATACCAGATGACAACAGACAATCACATGCACACTGAATGAATTTAATGTTTCACATGAAATGCTGATAATGTTGACTGACAATCGATTAAATGACTTTGACCAAGTGACACGGATTGCCAACCGTGCGTATGGGAAATGAGGCTATCCGTGCGTATGACAGAGTCAACAACAAAGTCAATACGTATTATGTCATCCGTGCGTGCAACTTATGCGTACGGATAGGTCAACAATCAGTCAACGCGTATGGTCATCCGCACGGATTGCCATCCGCGCGGAGAACATCAAGAACAACAGCAGCAACTTTTAACATTTTTCGAACCACAAAATTCTCGATTTCTCCTAACTGGCTTTGAATTTCGAACTGAAATTTTGTATGCTTGTAGATCAGGTAGATTCGCTCAACATATCCAAAATTCAGCCATTTTCGACCGTAAAAACCTGTTCAAATCAACAAAAATCAGATAAAAACGTGAAGAACAAGAAAATATGAGAAATTTGACAAATCTGGATGATTTAGGCTCTGAATCTGATCAAATCTTGAACGAAATCGTGCGTTTGATCTGAGCAATCGAACTCCCTGCTCTGATACCACTTGTTAGGTCCGGAATCGTCTCCGTTTCGATTGCGAATCGATCGTTCGAAGTGCGGAATCCTTGAACGATCTTGACCGAACACACGAACACTAAATCTAACTGTGATTCTATTGAAGATTTGATAGCGTACAAGAACCGTGAATCACGTACACAGCACTTTCTCTCTCTAGTTTCTCTCTCTAGAACTAGAGCTCTCCAAAGTGCAAATGTGTAAAGTCTTCCAAAAGTTTCTAAAAGTTCTAAATGAGAACCCTAAGTTCTCTATTTATAGGCCAAGGCTTATAAGGAGAGTTCTCCTTAATTACACAAATGCCACCTTGCCTTTTACTAAAATATAACACTATAAGCACTAAACTTAATCTATTTCTGCTACGGTCTTGAGATGACGGAGGCGATAGACATACTGCACTAACATCTAATGATGAAGGAATTCTGTCCTCGTCATGAACTCAGGGCACTGGAAAGGGAATTCGACGATCTTAAACAAGATAGCGGCGAGCATTAAGCCTACACTGATTGCTATGAGGAATTAAGTCTGTTGTGTCCTACCATGGTTACGCCTTTGGATAAGGCAATTGAAAAGTACATTGATGGCCTTCCCGACTCAGTTTAGGACATTGTTACTGGTAGCAACCCTACCACAGTTAGACAGACCATTGAACTATTCGCTACCGTGACTGAATCACAGATCAGGAAGGGTAAACTTTTCCGAAAAGGCGATAAGAAACCATCAGACAAGACTAAATCAAAGGATGACAAGACTGAATCCTCTAGGAAGTCAAGGAAATGTAACGTTTTGCAGAACTTCGCAGTAGTTGCTCAAAACGATCAAGCTGCCCCTAACCAACCAGCTCAACCCCCTGCTAAAAAGCCATACAATGGAACTGCACCTCTGTGCAAACAATGTCATCTTCATCATCATGCCAATGTACGTTGCCGCAAATGCCTAAATTGTAGACTTGTTGGTCATACAGCCAGGGTTTGCCGAGTTGCGACTACACAAAATCAGGTTGTTAACAACCTTGCTCAAGCTCGTTTTCCACCTGGTCCTTGCTACAACTGTGGCGAGATGGGCCATTTCAGGAATAATTGCCCAAAGCTTGTTAATGCAAATCCAGCCCATGGATGAGCATTTGGCTAACTGGAAGATGATGCTGCTTTAAAACAATTGAACTTTATGTTTTACTTCTTTTTTTATCCAAGACTTTAAGACAATTAGCTTGGTTTATAAATTAATCTTTATTCACATTACGATGTACGAAAAAAAATGTGGTTACATGCATGAATGACATACTCCTACGATACCGGTACCAAGGAACCGTGTTCCTAGCAAGACAAACTACTCTAGTAGTTCTTTCAATTTTAAGATCGCTCGCGATCTTCATAAAAAAATCCTAAGGACTCGTTTCTTCTAAAGAAACAAAGTACAAGGTACAAGTTACGACTCTGGACGAATACTCAAAGTACCACTTTAAATCCTTGCTTGGATATCTAAGGGTACTTTTCATAAGTCCTTTATTGGTCTTATGCGATATGTCAATGTACATATCATTACATTCTGGTTTTCATAACAATATACACAGTATATGATTTCAAAAAAACATTATACACGATTTCAAAAACATCTCACATGGTTTTAAAACATTTTGTAAACATATTTGCCTAACATACCTAGTACAAGGTTTCGAAAAAATTTCTCGCTACACGAATTCCAAAATCCTTATAGGATCTTCCTATCTTCATAGCTAGATCCTTGTGGATGTTTAAAGCGCAAAATCAAAGTCCTTAATTGGATTCTTTATGTGCTTTAATACGTATGTTACGATTCAATGAGGACAAAACCGAATCCTTATAAGGTCTTCCTATCTTTATAGATGGATTCTTGAAGATGTTTAAAGTACTAATTAAAGTCCATTGATTGGATTCTTGGTTTACTTTAAATGCATGTGTACAAATCGACGACCATTGATAACAAATTAATAACAAGTTAATAACAAATTGATGACCAAGTTGACAATTGTGTGATTATGTGATTAGGTGTTTATGTGTTTATGTGTTGATCTAATTAAAGAGACCCTATGGTGGTCTAGTCAAAATTATCACAAGATTTATCGTTTGATTCTTTCCTCTACACATTATAAAATAAACTGTGCAGACTGTGCAAGGAATTACGTAATTATGGATACATACATAATTATAGAATTCAGTGCACAGAAACCACAACAATTTTTGTCATGTGTTAACTTAAACAAGAAACAAAAGTTATCTATATTCATTTCCGTTTCTGATGAAGTATCCACTGGGGAAAATGAACTAGCTACTCATTTTTCGCTTCTGAAAGAAATATCCATTGGGGAAATGAATAATCTATTCGAGAACCATATTCATTTTCGTTTCCGATGAAGTATCCACTGAGGAAAATGAATAAATTCATTTTCATTTCCGATGAAGTACCCACTGAGGAGAATGAACTATCCGTTCATTTTCGCTTCTGAAGAAATATCCACTGAGGAAAATGAATAAATTCATTTCGTTTCTGGTGAAGTATCCACTGAGGAAAATGAATTGTTCACTCATTTTCGCTTCTAAAGAAATATCCACTGAGGGAATGAATAATCCTGTATTGATTTTGTCATTTTCGTTTCTAATGAAGTATCCACTGAGGAAAATGAACTATCCGTTCATTTTTGCTTCTGAAGAAATATCCACTGAGGAAAATGAATAATCTTGTATTGATTCTTTCATTTCCACTTCTGACGAAGTATCCACTGAGGAAAATGAATTATCCATTCATTTTCGCTTCCGAAGAAATATCCATTGGGGAAATGAATTATCTATATAACTGTCTTTCATTTCCACTTCTGACGAAGTATCCACTGAGGAAAATGAATTATCCATTCATTTTCGCTTCCAAAGAAATATCCATCGGGGAAATGAATAATCCATGCAACTATATTTCATTTCCACTTCTGTCAAAGTATCCACTGAGGAAAATGAATTATCCAGTCATTTTCGCGTCCGAAGAAATATCCATCGGGGAAATGAATAATCTATGCAACTATATTTCAATTCCACTTCATACGAAGGATCCATTGAGGAAAATGAACTATCCATTCATTTTCGCTTCTGAAGAATATCCACTGGGGGAAAATGAAATACAAATCCTTATAAGATCTTTCTATTTTAATAGTTAGATTCTTAAAGGATACTCACAAGAACTATTTGTTGATTTGGTTTTATCATTGATCAACTCCCTCATTCCCACTTCCTCCTTTAATCGAGGAACTATCCATTTGGGGATGAGTATCTTAGGTATGACAGCCCATTCCCACTTCCTGCCTTATCTGAGGAAGCATCCACTAGGGAATGATAAAGTTATGCCTTACGTGGAGATCCTTGATGGGTTACTCTATGCAAATAGATAACACCCTAGATTCCATGCAAAGACAATTGTTTGACATAACTATACAGACCGACTCCTACGAATAAATTTCGGGACGAAATTTCCTAAAGTATGGGAGACTGTGACATTTGTGCCTCTACGACCATCATACAAATACAAATCCAATGAAATCTTGTGTTTCACTTCTGGGAATTGTAAAATTACATGTGACAATTACACATATCAATTCTTGTTCGATTTCAAGCTTTAAATCACTTTCTAGAAAGTTATACGCAAACTGTTACGTAAACGTAATCAGTTTGACGTGAAAAACACTCTGAGATAGTGACATAAGCTTAACATACCTTAAATAACCTTTACATAACTTAGAAATAAGTTTTGAAGGGTTCGGTGTGCCAAAAAAACAAGTTTATTCGATCACAGGGACTATTTGCGTCAAACTGCAAAAGTCTGCCGATTCATATAGCAACGTACACTCCGAAACAAGATCATAAGCTAAACATACCATAAATACCCTTAACATAGCTTAGAAATAAGTTTTGAGGGGTTCGGTATACGAAAATACGCTTATTTGATCACAGGGACGAAAAGCGTCAAAAACTGCGTAAGTTTGCATTTACACGCATATCTCATGTTCTGACCATATCCAGACATCCAAAAACTTTTTTACTCACTAAAATATTTTATTTTAGTGATAGGAATGCAACAATACCATCCGTCGCACAATTTGGATCGTTTTCGCGTCCGTCCATGTTTCGTCATGACTAACCGAACAACGCGATCGTACAACCAAACGAACAGACATCCATGATATTTCCAAGCATATTTCAAGTCCTCTTAGCTTTAACATCCTTATAAAGCCTTAAAATTGGGTTAACGGGGGTTAAACGCGTCGAAAAACAAGTTTAAAAGCTGCAGGGGCCATATCTGCCATTTCTGATATTTTGGCTTCTGGAGGGGAGCGAGAGTCAAGCCTATGCCTCTCACGGGGCGTGAGAGGCTGTCAGATAGCAGATTCATTGAATTCTTTAAATCAGCTGCTTAACTTGTTTTTAATCATGGTTTTTGCATATTATGGGTTGGTTTAAGTGTTCCCCAAGTTCCCTAATCAGAGCCTAACATGTGTATGGTGAGGATCAAGCTTTGAACAACTCAAAAACACTTGGCATTGATCCAAAGGTCCAAGAATTCCTATAAATAGCAAGGGGTTTCTTCACTTCAACTTGCTCATCTTCATTTTCTTCTCATATCTGCTCTATTGGAGGCTATCACTATTGTTGAAGGTCTCCTACTTGAGTTTTCTTAGTTCTTTTCCAAGCATAGGACTCTTGCAAGTGTTCTTTCATGCTTGTTTAGTTATTTCAAGCAAGAAAGTCAAACAATGTTTGACTTTTAGCTTTGACCATGATTTGGTCAAGACAAAGTTCGTTTTAACTTTGCAACGTGAGCGTAATTACGATGGTTATAGTCCCTTGTGACTATACCTACTGATTACCACGTTAACTAGTCAAAGTTTCGGTCAAAATGCACGATTATGTGCATTTTGCGACGAAACTATTTTCGGGTATCAAAACACTTTGTTTTGATATCAAATCACTTTGTTTTGATATCAAATCAGTTTTCTAATTTAGTTAAACATGTTTAACTCGTCACTTTTAGTTTAGTGCTTATTTAGGGTCGTAAGTCAGGCGGTCTCGACAACCGCTTAGACTTTCAAACCCGACCCGTTTGGTCGATCATTAGGATCCGACCAAACATATTTTTTGACCATAGTTGTATAGGGAATAGACTTCCGAGGTTATACCTTATGGTCACTTAGTTTAATTAGTTGTATGATAGGTAGTTTATATGCCTTAGGAAAATGACCAAAATACCCTTTTCATGCATAATTTGAATTTAAGCAAATGTAACTTCAATTTTGACACCTAAACTGATTATGCAATATCTTAAACATGTTTAGGCATATAATACTTGTCATAGGACTAGTTAGGCTATCCGAATAAGCTTTAGCGCAAACGACGCGTTAAAGTAGCGTAAACTACCTTAAGGGGTCATAACGGGTCATAAGCACTTAAGATAGGTTCCAAATCAGAATGTAGGCTTGTTTAAACCATATCATATGAGTTTCAACACTCATTTGGTTTACGAGACCTCATTCTACCCAATCTCCCGATTTATGTCCCGATTATTAACATTGTGATTCCATACTAGGTGTTACTTGATTCCTTGATTGCCCGAGCTTTATTAGTTCAATTAATTGAGGATATCTTGCAATCTCAACTGAGTACATAGTCCCCTCTTTTACAGTTTTCAAATATTTTAGGGTGAAACACATGTGCTTACTTGTTACTTTCATGCTTTCATGACGTATACTTGCTAAGTTCATCTAGTACACATATAGTACATGATTTCAATTATGCTTTGCTATATATGTTGACTGAGCATGCTAGCACATTGATTTCATCAACACTATTGCTGCATATGTTTACTTAGCATATGGGCACATTGATTTACACAACATTTATGTTGCATATGTTTACTCAGCATATGGGCACATTGATTTCATGGACATTTCTACTACGTATGTTTACTTAGCATACTTAGTACAGGGTTTTTACATGACATGCTTACATTGTTTATGACATTTGGTATGTTTAACGGGACAAGAATACATTCATTAACATTTGGTATGCTTACATTGTTTGAGTAAGTGATTTAAGTAACGAGGCGTGTGTAATATGATAAAAGCATGGTGGATACGCCGCTGGTACTTCCTATATATAATTGCTTTTATGATATTACATATCGTAGCGTTATCTAAACCACTTCGACAGAAACAAAGACATGATACATTTTATACAAAGACATGACATATTGTTTACAAGACATTGTTTTACAAATGACATACTTTATACAATTCATTTTCACTTAGTTATTCATTTAACCATACATTATTCTTTTATAAAATCTGATTTTCGTATTGATTTTCAGTTATTTTATAAAAGAAAACATTTTACAAGATTCATGACTAGTTTTTCGTTAAACACTTCTTTTAACTTACAAGTCATGAATCCTTCATCAACAAAACCTATGTATCTCACAGGCATTTTTATGCTGACATACCTATTTTCACATGTGTTTCAGGAGCTAACGTTTGATGACGATCGTGACACATTTAGGCGGACTTGGGCCTTAGTGACTTAAAATGAAGCAAGAACACTTTAATTTATGTTATGTCTCCTTTACTTCCAAGACAATGTAAACAAATTAATAAATAAAACCAAACTTCAAACACCTTGTGTTGTGAAAGAATGATTCTGTTACGACACTCCCTGACGTTTCCGCCGCGGTTTGTTGTTTTACACGGTCGGGGTGTGACACTTCTTCTTCTTCTCTAGAATATGTGTGATGGTGGCTTGATCCTCATCAACCCTTTCTCTAGTACGCCTAACACCTATGTCCAAGACATGGTGTCAGAAACGACAACGTAATCCAGATATCTTTTGCTCGAAGTTCGCTTACCAGATTGCGTGCTTGGTTGGACTTGAACCTCCGAACCATTTGATGACGGTCATAAAGGTCATGTAAAAACCTGATTAAACTATATAGATAGCGTAAGTAGGGTATCGTATCCACGTAGAATTTGTGGTCAATGTAAAGATTTTACTAAAAACTAAAATTACCTAGATTAGGGGTTTGATTAATTGATTTTAAAGACTAGAAGACTAATTAAGAAATGTGACACCTGGGTCATTGCAACCATCAAACAAATACCAAACCAATGAAATATTGTATTTCATACTTGGGATTTGTAATAAATATGTGTATCATTTGCACATATCAATTTTTGTTCAATTCCAAACTCTAAATCGCTTTCTGGAAGGTTATACGCGCACCGATGCGTAAATATAACCAGTTTAATGCAACAAACACTCTGGAATAGTGACATAAGCTTAACATACCTTAAATAACCTTTACATAACTTAGAAATAAGTTTTAAAGGCTTTGGTATGGCAAAAACAAGTTAAATCGCTTACATGGACTAAAGTTGACAAACTGCGAAAGTATGCCAATTTGAACTGTAACTGTCACACCCCAACCGATGGCGGAATCATCGGGGCGCGGCACTGAGCGAAACAGATTGTCCAGAAGTTTCCATAACAACTATCATTACCATTTAATTTAAGTTAACATGTCCCATACCACGTCTCAAATAGTAAAACAAGTTATTACAGACAAAAACTAAACAAATATTCTGTTCCGACAACTCAGATTTAAACATAACGAATTTATTTATTGGTTTCTAGGACTCCAATTCCTAGCTTCGATTTCATCGCAGCACAAAGAGCAAACATGCAACCTAAGCACCTGTCACATACGTTAAAATAAAGTCAATACATAAAATGTAAAGGTGAGCATACAAGTTTGATAACAGCATATAGAGTTCGAATTTGTTTACGCATAACCAGCACGTACACATAGTGAAATGAAGCACGTTAGTTATCGACATAGATCCATCGATACCAATGACTGCGGGTTGACTGCCCGAGGCAGTTCGCAATACATGATTACCACTGTAATCCATGCAAGTAAAAGATCCTTAACAACCCCCGTGAAAACGGGTGCTGAGTCCAAACTATAGTACTATCGTTGCTAAGGCAGGTAGACAGCATTCCATGTGTAAACATAACAAACAAGCATTCATAAGCCACGTATAACATGCGATAATGGTTAAGCGTTAAAATAGCTTGAGTAGTGTGATAGCTGTAGTTTGAATAGTTGTAACGTATGCAACACCCAAAAGTGCTAAAGCAAAAAGGGTTCGAGTATACTCACAGCGATATGGATTGAAGGGAGCGCTTTACAGCGGGTTCGATTAGCCTGAATAGATTCGATAACGTAACGATAAGTGACGCGTAAAACCGTACAAGCGAGAGTGGGTAGGATGACTGATCGTGCGGTTCAGTTGTCCGTGAATAGGAGTCAACCGTGTGCATGACCTATCCGTACGGATGGTGATGCGTGCGGATGGTGTTCCATCCGGATAGGTCATCCGTGCGTGCGACTGTCCGTGCGGGTAGCAACCCGTGCGGACGAGTTATACGTGCGGACGACTTACCCGTACGGTTAGATTGCTTGTGTGGATAAACGTCCAAGTGGATTGTTTCTTCCTAAGATGTGTTTGTGTATGATGGCTTGTGCTTTGGAGTTTTCGTTGTAGCATTTAGAAAACACCAAAGTGTTTCTACCTTTCAAGCCGGCCGCGCGGACGGCGGTCCGTGCGTATGGTAGTCCGTGCGGACAGCCTGTGCGCGCGGGCAGGGTCAATCCGTCCGGATAGCCCGTCCGTGCGCACGGCTTGGCCGTGCGGGTGGGGTTTGTTCGATTTTCATTTTAAGGCCTTAGTATCTCATGATCCGATGAGTAATCCATTCAGAGGTCGTCCGTCCGGATTGCTCGTTCGTCGATACTCAAACCTCGCTTGGAAAGTGGGTCCCAAGGGTAGTCCGTGCGGGTGGCAACCCGTGCGTATGACCTGTGCGTGCGGATGGTAACCCGTGCGCACAGCTTGTCCGTGCGGGTGGCTAGTCCGTACGGGTAGCCCGTCCGTGCGGACAACTGCTCTGGTTGTTCCGTTCGTCTACACTTGGTTTCTGTTGTCGTTTATCGAGACGTTCTGATTACGTGGCAACCACTTGGAGTTGTGTTCTCACCCGCGTGACTAGACTGGTTAGGAACCACCCTAACTCGGCCTGCCGGCGACTCAGAACGGTCGTCCCGGTTAACCCCGAAATCAGTTGTCTAGGGTACAACTCCAGATCTGGAACTAGGGTATCACTATTGACGAGCAAAACACTAGGACTGATCGGATTTGTACCGGTTTTAAGGGTAAAAGAAGGAGAGAACATTAGATTTATTTCTTTCAACTCTTTTATCCTTAGAAAGGTTTAGATCTAGGTGGAATTATTGTAAAAACTTGTAGAAATCGTTTAGATCTGAGATATTCTTGGTGGAATGAGGCCAAGCATGAAGTTCTTACGAACTTCATGATGACGTCACCCGTGAACACCTCAAGTCCGGATGATTTCATGGTTAAAATCAATGATTCGAAAGATGGAAATGTGTAGAATGGTGTAGTGATCAAAGATGTACAAGAATTAGTGCAAGATCTTACCTGGATTGAGAGAAATCTGGGAAAAAGGTGGAGAATGCGTGTGGTTCGGACGTCACTTGCCAAAAGTGGAAAAAGTGGAGAGTGACCCGTGTATTTATAGGATGCCAAAAAGGGAAAGGGGGGTGAGCCGTGCGCACGGCACGCACCCGGGCAGGTTATCCGCGGGGGCTGGCCATCCGTGCGGACTGGCAATCCGTGCGGATTGGCCATCCGTGCGGATGGGCCATCCGTGCGGATGCCACCACCTTGGGCGAGCTCGATGCGATGTTGATTCGGCTCGGATTTACGATCGGTTTGATAGGGTTTCCTAATTCAAATTACTTTCAGTCCCAACTACTTCTTATATGGTTCGATTCGGGATTCGAGTTCGGGTTCGATCATATTCGAGTTAGACTTCGAGTTCGATTGAGTTCGCTTGATTATCACCACACAACATAAAATAAACATGCACAAGTAACACGTAAGGCACACACACACGTATAAATAAAATACGAAATTCGAGTTACGACTTTGGTGTCGATTTGATTAGCTTGCTTGATTATCTTTATCGCATTGTTACTTCCTATCGTTCACAGTCGTAGGTCGATCGAAATATGATTGGTGAGGCTTGATTATTGTAATGTACAACATTTACTCCACATAATCTAAATATAATAGAAACAATTCTACAAGTCACGTCGCGCGAAATCGATCGTTGACTTTGACCTTGACTTTGACTTTCACTCGTGAAAACACGGGGTGTTACAGTAACAGACATTCTGGAACATGACCATAAGTTAAACACACCTTAAATATCCTTTATATAGCTTAGAAATAGGCTTTGAGGGGTTAGGTGTGCTAAAATAAACTTTTGGCTCATTCAGGGACTAAAAGTGTCAAAAAGTGCATAAGTTTGCACTTTCGCGAATAACTTACGTTCTGAATACATCCGAACATCCAAAAATTTATGTAAGCACTAAAATATTTTATTTTAGTGTTTGGCTTGAGAAAAATCCATTCGTCACGCCATTTGGATCGTTTTTCGCGCTTATGCGCATTCCGTCGTAATTAAGCGAACATCGCGATCGAACGGCCAAACGAACCGACACCCGAGATAATTTTGAACACATTTTAAGTTCCCTATACTTTAACTTCATTTTAGAGCTTTGAAATGGGGTTAACGGGCCTTGAACGTGTCGAAAATGAGCTTATTACACAGCAGGGACCAAATCTGCCATTCTGCCAAAATAGGTCCTTACGCACCTCAACACTATGAGTGTTACGGTGCGCAAGCAGTCCCCAGAACAGCAGAAACTTTGAATCTGGTTCATTCCACCTTGCACATGGTTTTGGGGCAATACCTTGGGCTCTAATGGTTTCCAAAAACCAGGGTTTTGAGGTGGAGGGTTGAGATTGAAGCACGGTTAACGAGGAACGATCTTAACGGCTCTACGAATCCTATAAATACCCCTTGCCTTCATTTACCAAAACCCACAAGAATCTTGATTTGAGAAGCTCTAAGTTGAAACCTTTGTTTCATACCTGAGCTACTTGGATCGAGATTAGCATTCGGGGACCCTTTGTAAGTGTTCATTCGTTCTTTTATTTCTTTTCGAGTCCGAAAGTCAAACTTTGTTTGACTTTCTACATTGACCAGTTTATGGTCAATGCGAAGTTCGTTTGAACTTCGCAACGTGAGCGTAATCACGATGGTTATAGTCCCTTGCGACTATGCCTACTGATTACCACGTTGTCTAGGCTCAGTGACGAGCCGTAGTTTCGGTCAAAATGCGCATTCGTGCGTATTTTGTAACCAAACTACTCTTAGGTATCAAAACCGTTTGTTTTGATACCAAACTTGTTTTCAAACTTAGTTAAGCATGTTTTAACATGCTTAGCTCGTCACTTTTAGTTTTGTGCTTGTCTAGGGTCGTAAGGGTAAGCGATCTAATAAATCGCTTATACCTTCGAACCCGACCCATTTTGGTCGATCATTAGGATCCGACCAAATACTTTAGGACCATAGCATATAGGGAATAACCTTCCGAGGTTATACCCTATGGTCACATCGTTTGAGTAGTTGTATGATAGGTAGTTTATATGCCTTAGGTAAATTACCAGAATACCCTTTTCATGTATAATTGGTAATTAAGCATATGTAACCTAAACTTTTGTCACATAACTGATTATGTAACATGTTTAGGCATATAACACTTGTCATAGGACTAGTTAGGCGGTCCGAACGCGTTTCACGCGAACGACGCGTTAAAGTAGCATAAGCTACCTAAACGGGTCGTAATGGGTCGTAAGCACTTAGGTTAGGTTCCGATGTAGTATGTAGGCTTTGTTAGACCATATTACATGAGTCTCCATACTCATTTGGTTTACAAGCCCTCATTCTATCCGATCTTCCGATTTAGGTCCGGTTTATTAATGTAGTTACCTATATTAGGTGTCGTTTGATATCCGTGATCTCTAGCATTGTTTGGTTGTTACTCAAGGACTACTAAGCAATCTCAAGTGAGTACATAGAACCCCCTCTTTTAAATGTTTTCAAGGTGTTTATGTGAGTACATAGACCCCTCTTTTACTGTTTTCCAAACATTTTGGGGTGGAACACATGTGCCTACTTGTTACTTTCATGCTTTCCTGTTTTCACATCATATACTTGCTATGTTCATTAGTACATTTATAGTACATGATTTCATTACATTTCATGCTATGTATGCCCATTATGTGCATATTTAGTACAGTTGTTTCACGTCACATGCTATGTATGTCTATTGTTGCATACTTAGTACAGTTCACATGCTATGTATGTCCATTTGTTGCATACTTAGTACAGTTGTTTCACGTCACATGCTATGTATGTCTATTGTTGCATACTTAGTACAGTTCACATGCTATGTATGTCCATTTGTTGCATACTTAGTACAGTTGTTTCACGTCACATGCTATGTATGTCTATTGTTGCATACTTAGTACAGTTCACATGCTATGTATGTCCATTTGTTGCATACTTAGTACGGTTGTTTTCATCACATGCTTACATTTTGATATGATATTTGGTTTGTTTTGATGGATCAATATACATTCATTAACACCGATCACGCCGTTCGTTAGTAGGTAGTGGTACCATAGGAATTGACAACTCCCGTTCCTGAAATCCTGGGTTTGTTTGGATTGGAAGGAATGACCGAATTCGATATACATAACTTAGATAAACCTTTAATTTGTTTAAGGGTTTATCGCCACAGTCTCAAGGCTTGGATGTATGCATCCTCACAATACCGCATAGATGTTTATATTAGTATAGCATGTATTTGTTCCACAAAACATAGCTTTGATTTAAACCATGTTTTACTTCAATACTTTGTTTTTGTGCATATGGTTTAGTTGATATATCTCACTAGCCATACATATCATTTTGGTTACACATTACATGATTTACATTTGACACATAAACATTACTGACATTGGTTATACATTACATGACTTACATCTTGACATAAACATTTTGACATATTATTCATTACGTTTGGCAATTGGTTTAAACATAGACATCTTACATTGTTGGTTTGGTTTGAGTAAGTGATTTAAGTAACGAGGCGTGGGTAATATGATACAAGCATGGTGGATACGCCGCTGGTACTTCCTATATATAAGTGATTGTATGGTATTACATATCGTAGCGTTATTTGAATCATTTAAATTTGGACATATAACATTTTTATACAAATAACATCTTTTCACAATACATTGTTTTACAAACAACTTAATTTATACAAACTCATTTCACATGGTTATCCACTTAACCATGTGTTATTCTTTTATACATATATATCATTTGGTTTATTTATCACTTTTCAAATGATTTACAAGACAAAGCAAATTACAAGGTTCATGACTAAACATTTTCTTAAACATAAGTCATGAATTCTATTTTCACAAAACCTATGTATCTCACAGGCATTTTTATGTTGACATACCTATTTTCACATGTGTTTCAGGATATGATGCATAGGATTTATCAAGATACACTTAGGCGGACTTGGGCCTTAGTGACAATAAAAGATGCAAGACTAGTTATTTATGTTATGTTTCTTTGATTGTCAAGACAATGTAACTCTTTTATTTAATAAAACAATATTTCAATTTCCATGTGTTATGAAACAATGATTCTGTTACTACACTCCCCGACGTTTTCCGCCACGTTTTGTTGTTCTACGTGGTCGGGGTGTGACAGAAAAGTTGGTATCAGAGCTCATGGTTATAGGGAATTAGGTTATTAGTAATACTTTGACCTAGTCTATAACCTTCCTAGGACCCTAACACGAGTTTACTTGCGTTTAGTCATAAAACAATACTGTCACCTATCCTTAGGCGACAACCACAACAAGAACATAAATTTCAAAACCGCTTTGAAAACTAATCATCTGTTCTAGGATGATTGATTACTAGGTTTTGAACCCTCTATTGTAAGGTTTTGAACCCTCTAAGTTTTCAAATCTCGTAAAAGTTTGGGTCGTATAATGTGAACACGTGCAAACTGGAAGAGTGAATGCCTATACCCTGAGTTTTCTGTCGAAGGCTAGAGTGTTCGTACAAATCCGCAGTATCGGACCAGTCACACTTACCTGGGAACTCTTGGGGTGAGTGTTCACTTATAGGCGAGCATGTCTTCAGTAATACATTAATATGATCCGCTTACTTTGATTTGTCACCGTCTCATTTGTTTGCCTTAGGTAACAAACAAATGATCGCAAATTCTTATGCATTGCCATTCTGTTTTGTTTAGCCGATGATGTTTCACTTGTTTCTTCCTATGTCTTTCATTTTTTTCTAGAATGTCTCTTCATCACGATGACGCCCAGATATCCGAGCAGACTGCCAAAATCGCTCAGCGAATAGGCAAAGTAGTCCTGAAGACTGTTGAATTAGCTACTGCCATGTATCGTCTCCAGGATGAAGCCACTCAAGAGTCACCAAGACAGGCAGGACCTAGTCAGGTGACAGCACCACCAGCCAAGAAACCAATAGAGGAATCAAAGACCATGGATGAACGATCCCCTAAGAAGTCAAAGAAGCGAAAGGCTTCTCAGAACTTCGCCATGGTCGCTCACAATGGTAAAGTCGTCCCCAACCAACCAGCTCACCCCCCTACTAGGAAGCCATACAACGGAACTGCACCCTTGTGCAACCAATGTAGCCTTCATCATCACCCTAGTGTGAAGTGCCGCAAATGCCAAATTTGTGGACTTAAAGGTCATATAGCAAGAGTTTGCCGAGCTGCAGTTGCTCCAAAGCAAGCTGGCGACTCTGCTCAAGCTCGTTTCTCACCAGGGTCTTGCTACAACTGTGGCGAGATGGGCCATTTCCTAAGGGATTGCCCAAAGCTTGCTAATGCAAATCCAACCCACGGATGAGCAGTTGGCTGACTAGAAGATGTTGTTGTCTTATGCTTTTGTTCTTTTGTTTTCTTGTAATGTGAAACAATCTGTTTTGTTTATAAATAAATCGTTGATCACAAATTCTGATATACAAGTGTAGTTACATGTGTGTATGGCATTTCCCTATGATACCTACATTAAGGAACTATGTTCCTTACAAACTACTCTTGTGAATATTTCCCATTCTTGTGTTTACTCATGATTTCCATAGAAAATTCTAAGTACTCGTTTCATTCTAAGATACGAAGTACAGGAAAATAAAGTGACATTATGAGTAATCATGCTTCTACACATCTGTGCCTTTGAATCCTTGGTTAGATAACTAAGGGTATTTTCAAATCTCATACCCGTTACATTTTGATTTCTCAACATACACAGTACAAGTATTTCAAAAACAATCTTCATGATCTCAAAACATTTCATATAGTTTGAAAACATTTTTTTTCAAATGCATTGTCTATGTTATTTCAAAAACATTGGTTATGTTTTCAAAAACAACCTTCATAATTTCAAAATGTTTCATATAGTCTGAAAACAATATTAACACAGTACATTTTCTTATCAAGTGCATGATTTCGAAAAGCATCATTCATGTCTTTCAAAAAACCTTATACATAATTTCAAAATTCATCTCGCATGATTTTAAAACATTTTTGTAAATATATCTACCTAATACACCTACTTTATGATTTCAAAAGTATTATATATAAGGTTTCAAAAACGTTAAACACATTTTTCTTAAAAGAACCCCATGCATAGTTTTCAAAAATATTTTCCTCATACATTGACTTAACCTTCAAATTCTGCTTCATATGTCGCCTTTACATATCTAGCATCTCAACTTCATAAGCATTTTTTTTACTAAACATCTTCAACTTCTAAAATCCATATGGGATCTTTTTATCATCACAATTAGACCCTTGTGGATGATTATCATTCTAATCAGAATCCTTAATTGGATTCCTTTTGTACCTAAATTCGAACATTTCGGTTCCTTATAATCGAAATCGAATTTTTCTTTTAAAAATATTTCTATCTTTATAGTTAGATTCTTGATAATGTTTAAAGTACCAAATGAAATCCAAGGAATGGATTCCTAGTGTGCTTTAAATACATGTGCTCTGTTAGCAGAACAAACTTCTAGTTAAACAATTTTGTGGTTATGTGACTATGTGTTTATTCATCTTATGTTTTCTTTTATGCATTTTGTGTTTTGTATACTCTGGATATTCGTTATCCAAATCCTCGTAGAATTTTTCATATCTTCATATGAGGGATTCGTAGTAGGATATTCAAAAAGGTACTACCTTAAATCCTTAATGGGCTTCTATGTAATAGTTAAGACCCTTGGATTATATAGTACCACTCCATGATTCATAAGAGACCCTTTTAGTGGTCTAGTCAAAAAGATTGATTCACAATTTGGTTAAAGAACGACATCTAGTGATGTAGCTGAACAGACTCCTTGATAGTCTATTTAGATCATTTATTGATTTAATTAAAAGGACTCTATGGCGGTCTAGTCACACTCATCACAGGATTGTTCATTTCGTTTTACCCTACACATTATAAAATAGACTGTGTGAACTGTGCAAGGAATTGTCTAATTATGGACGCGTACATAATTATGAAATTTAGTGCACAGAAACCCAGTAAGATTTATTATGTGTAAGAACCGATAGTGACAACAATAACAAAATGAGAACGATGTAACGGAGGTACGGTGGACGCACCAATGACACTTCATATACTTGTATATAAGTATCCCTCTTACATTGCAAGCATGATGTTATTAAAGTTATTAGAAGTTCAAAAAACTCTAACCAGTGTTGTTCGATCTTTTCAACTTCATGTTTTCAAGCTCTCACAAGTTTCCTCTGATTAAATTTCGGGACGAAATTTCCTAAAGTAGGGGAGACTGTGACACCTGGGTCACTGCGACCATCAAACAAATACCAAACCAATGAAATATTGTATTTCATACTTGGGATTTGTAATAAATATGTGTATCATTTGCACATATCAATTTTTGTTCAATTCCAAACTCTAAATCGCTTTCTGGAAGGTTATACGCGCACCGATGCGTAAATATAACCAGTTTAATGAAACAAACACTCTGGAATAGTGACATAAGCTTAACATACCTTAAATAACCTTTACATAACTTAGAAATAAGTTTTAAAGGCTTTGGTATGGCAAAAACAAGTTAAATCGCTTACATGGACTAAAGTTGACAAACTGCGAAAGTATGCCAATTTGAACTGTAACAGACATTCTGGAACATGACCATAAGTTAAACACACCTTAAATATCCTTTATATAGCTTAGAAATAGGCTTTGAGGGGTTAGGTGTGCTAAAATAAACTTTTGGCTCATTCAGGGACTAAAAGTGTCAAAAAGTGCATAAGTTTGCACTTTCGCGCATAACTTACGTTCTGAATACATCCGGACATCCAAAAATTTATGTAAGCACTAAAATATTTTATTTTAGTATTTGGCTTGAGAAAAATCCATTCGTCACGCCATTTGGATCGTTTTTCGCGCTTATGCGCATTCCGTCGTAATTAAGCGAACATCGCGATCGAACGGCCAAACGAACCGACACCCGAGATAATTTTGAACACATTTTAAGTTCCCTATACTTTAACTTCATTTTAGAGCTTTGAAATGGGGTTAACGGGCCTTGAACGTGTCGAAAATGAGCTTATTACACAGCAGGGACCAAATCTGCCATTCTGCCAAAATAGGTCCTTGCGCACCTCAACACTATGAGTGTTACGGTGCGCAACCAGTCCCCAGAACAACAAAAACTTGCAGAAACTTTGAATCTGGTCCATTCCACCTTGCACATGGTTTTGGGGCAATACCTTGGGCTCTAATGGTTTCCAAAAACCAGGGTTTTGAGGTGGAGGGTTGAGATTGAAGCACGGTTAACGAGGAACGATCTTAACGGCTCTACGAATCCTATAAATACCCCTTGCCTTCATTTACCAAAACCCACAAGAATCTTGATTTGAGAAGCTCTAAGTTGAAACCTTTGTTTCATACCTGAGCTACTTGGATCGAGATTAGCATTCGGGGACCCTTTGTAAGTGTTCCTTCGTTCTTTTATTTCTTTTCGAGTCCGAAAGTCAAACTTTGTTTGACTTTCTACATTGACCAGTTTATGGTCAATGCGAAGTTCGTTTGAACTTCGCAACGTGAGCGTAATCACGATGGTTATAGTCCCTTGCGACTATGCCTACTGATTACCACGTTGTCTAGGCTTAGTGACGAGCCGTAGTTTCGGTCAAAATGCGCATTCGTGCGTATTTTGTAACCAAACTACTCTTAGGTATCAAAACCGTTTGTTTTGATACCAAACTTGTTTTCAAACTTAGTTAAGCATGTTTTAACATGCTTAGCTCGTCACTTTTAGTTTTGTGCTTGTCTAGGGTCGTAAGGGTAAGCGATCTAATAAATCGCTTATACCTTCGAACCCGACCCATTTTGGTCGATCATTAGGATCCGACCAAATACTTTAGGACCATAGCATATAGGAATAACCTTCCGAGGTTATACCCTATGGTCACATCGTTTGAGTAGTTGTATGATAGGTAGTTTATATGCCTTAGGTAAATTACCAGAATACCCTTTTCATGTATAATTGGTAATTAAGCATATGTAACCTAAACTTTTGTCACATAACTGATTATGTAACATGTTTAGGCATATAACACTTGTCATAGGACTAGTTAGGCGGTCCGAACGCGTTTCACGCGAACGACGCGTTAAAGT
Organism: Helianthus tuberosus; assembly: GCA_030545235.1. NCBI lineage: Eukaryota > Viridiplantae > Streptophyta > Magnoliopsida > Asterales > Asteraceae > Helianthus > Helianthus tuberosus. Next base: position 82,614,663 of record CM060408.1, on the reverse strand, counting down.
AGCATAAGCTACCTAAACGGGTCGTAATGGGTCGTAAGCACTTAGGTTAGGTTCCGATGTAGTATGTAGGCTTTGTTAGACCATATTACATGAGTCTCCATACTCATTTGGTTTACAAGCCCTCATTCTATCCGATCTTCCGATTTAGGTCCGGTTTATTAATGTAGTTACCTATATTAGGTGTCGTTTGATATCCGTGATCTCTAGCATTGTTTGGTTGTTACTCAAGGACTACTAAGCAATCTCAAGTGAGTACATAGAACCCCCTCTTTTAAATGTTTTCAAGGTGTTTATGTGAGTACATAGACCCCTCTTTTACTGTTTTCCAAACATTTTGGGGTGGAACACATGTGCCTACTTGTTACTTTCATGCTTTCCTGTTTTCACATCATATACTTGCTATGTTCATTAGTACATTTATAGTACATGATTTCATTACATTTCATGCTATGTATGCCCATTATGTGCATATTTAGTACAGTTGTTTCACGTCACATGCTATGTATGTCTATTGTTGCATACTTAGTACAGTTCACATGCTATGTATGTCCATTTGTTGCATACTTAGTACAGTTGTTTCACGTCACATGCTATGTATGTCTATTGTTGCATACTTAGTACAGTTCACATGCTATGTATGTCCATTTGTTGCATACTTAGTACGGTTGTTTTCATCACATGCTTACATTTTGATATGATATTTGGTTTGTTTTGATGGATCAATATACATTCATTAACACCGATCACGCCGTTCGTTAGTAGGTAGTGGTACCATAGGAATTGACAACTCCCGTTCCTGAAATCCTGGGTTTGTTTGGATTGGAAGGAATGACCGAATTCGATATACATAACTTAGATAAACCTTTAATTTGTTTAAGGGTTTATCGCCACAGTCTCAAGGCTTGGATGTATGCATCCTCACAATACCGCATAGATATTTATATCAGTATAGCATGTATTTGTTCCACAAAACATAGCTTTGATTTAAACCATGTTTTACTTCAATACTTTGTTTTTGTGCATATGGTTTAGTTGATATATCTCACTAGCCATACATATCATTTTGGTTACACATTACATGATTTACATCTGACACATAAACATTACTGACATTGATTATACATTACATGACTTACATCTTGACATAAACATTTTGACATACTATTCATTACGTTTGGCAATTGGTTTAAACATAGACATCTTACATTGTTGGTTTGGTTTGAGTAAGTGATTTAAGTAACGAGGCGTGGGTAATATGATACAAGCATGGTGGATACGTCGCTGGTACTTCCTATATATAAGTGATTGTATGGTATTACATATCGTAGCGTTATTTGAATCATTTAAATTTGGACATATAACATTTTTATACAAATAACATCTTTTCACAATACATTGTTTTACAAACAACTTAATTTATACAAACTCATTTCACATGGTTATCCACTTAACCATGTGTTATTCTTTTATACATATATATCATTTGGTTTATTTATCACTTTTCAAATGATTTACAAGACAAAGCAAATTACAAGGTTCATGACTAATTTTCTTAAACATAAGTCATGAATTCTATTTTCACAAAACCTATGTATCTCACAGGCATTTTTATGTTGACGTACCTATTTTCACATGTGTTTCAGGATATGATGCATAGGAGTTATCAAGATACACTTAGGCGGACTTGGGCCTTAGTGACAATAAAAGATGCAAGACTAGTTATTTATGTTATGTTTCTTTGATTGTCAAGACAATGTAACTCTTTTATTTAATAAAACAATATTTCAATTTCCATGTGTTATGAAACAATGATTCTGTTACTACACTCCCCGACGTTTTCCGCCACATTTTGTTGTTCTACATGGTCGGGGTGTGACAAGAAAGTTGTGATCAATATGAGAAAAAGCAACCCCCATCCAGAATCTTGATTGCTCGTTTTAACACAAAAACCCGTTTACAGATTCATAACACCACATAGACATAGCCATGGGATTAATGAATTTGATTAATTATTAGAGATACTTTTTAAGATTCACCATACAATCTAATAATCCATTTGATTATAGCAATTACCCACCAATTTATCAACCTGCTAGCAATGCAAGAAAATTGCCAATACGCTTGATAAACGACAAACAATTCAAATATAATAAACGTTGCACAAATTCAACAAAAGTAGTCAGAATTTACCAGTTAAAAAGAATCCAAAAACAATGTTTTAATGTAAAACTCAGACAATCATTCATCTGAGTGGAAGTTACAAGTGTTTAGCCGCGCATGGAAGTCATCACAGCTTCAAGAGTCATTAAGAATAGATCGGACTTGGAAAAACAACTTGAAAGATGAAGGAATACTGATAAAATCGCCTATGATCGCCCTTTTGTTCGTCTGAAACGGCTGGGAATTGAATTGTAACCTAAAAACACAACTTGGGCCTATTTATAGATTTTCCCATAATTAACGTCCCACGCGCGTCGCGACACCTCCCGAGAAACCTCTCGCGTGTCGTGGGGACTACCTTGTTGACCAACTTTGACTTTGTGATCCCTGCGTGTGACGGAGGATGTTGGTACTGCTTTCGCGTGTCGCCTGAACTGCCCAGGTTGACTTTTTCAATACAGGTCCCGCGTTAACCCTTCAAACCTATTTTTCAACTCGTTTTCTCTGTTTTACCCTTTTTAATACCTGTTAAGCCAAAAGCACCAACACGTAATAAATATATAAACAAATACAACTTAACATGTTTAACGCACTAAAAAACAACACGAACTACTATAAAATACAACGTGTTTTGACCCAACATCACCTTCCCAGCCAAACCCTCAGCAGCAGGTTCACTTACAGCTGTCACATGCTCCACATTCATGGTAACAGAGCCACCAGCCTGATCACCGTCAACACCTGCACGGGTTGAGTGGGATCGATGCACAAGTCCATCAGATGAAGCAATGGATACCTCACTTGAGAGGAGAATGGTCTCCTCTCTAGCGGGGGTCAACACGGTTTTTGGTTTTGCAATAACGAGATCATTCGCGCCTGTACGCACAAGCATATACGCTACCAAACTCTCCTCCGTAGGGTGATGAAAGTAGTCTCTTATCTGATCTAGCCACGGGAGTTATCCCTCAGGAAGTATTCTAACCGACATCACTCCACCAACCTTAGCATCCGAAGCGTTTATCAAACTGTATGATGTAAAGAAGAAAATAGTCCACAAAAAACATAAGTAAACAGAGGGCAAGAAGTTGCAGATTTTTAAGGCTTACCTCTACCCTTGTAAGCGTATACATGGGCATGCCTAGGTTTTTTGGTACCCACAACATACTCATACTCGCAGCAATAAGCACCGCCTCATAAAGTTGAATCATAGAGGTTGGACGCGTAGTTGAAGTCTTGTACCACTGCTCTTCAACAAAAGCAACCACTGGTTCTTTCAGCACTTTCTCCTATTCCCTCCTAAAGTGCATCTCATTCGGGATCACGCCGCATTGTATGTAAAAGAACTTATGCTTCCAGTCATGTAAGCTCTTCGGAGGATCTCTCCCACATGGTAACACATTCCCCGTGCGAGAGTTTAATTAATACAGTCCACAGTCACAGAAACATAATAAAACACGTTGAACATCTCGAATGTAACGCCCGGCGTCCCTGAACTTTTAGCTTCTGTCAACTTTAGCCCTTATACTATGAGTAACTTGACACTTAAGATACGTTATGAAATCTTGACTAGAATCTTGAAACTTGAATGATACTTGAAACCTTGTGAATCTTAATACTATGAAACTTGATTCTTAATACTAGATTCTTGATGCTTGATTCTTGAGACTTGATTCTTAATACTAAATTCTAGATACTTGTTTCTTGATGCTTGAGTCTTGATACTTAATACTAGAAACTTGATTCTTAAAACTAAAGACTTGATGCTTGACTCTTGATTCTTGATGCTTGATTCTTGGTGCTTAACTCTTGAGACTCGTGAAACTTTAGACTTAGTTAAACGAGATACTAGATACTTGACACTTGTGTAAACTTGGAAACTTTTGCTATGAAATAATACTACACAATAATACGCAACGCAACGCTTAACCTAACTCACAAAACGGGAAAGTTGCAAAACGGATTGGACTGTCCGAATGGACATCCGTTCAGATGCCCATACGATCGGATGGCCATCTGATTGGAGGGCCATCCGGCCTAACAGCCATCCGATCCAGCTTCTTACACCGCCTTTCTCCACTCTGACACTATAAATAGGACCTGTCGCATCATTCTTCACAGATGTGACAGTCCCCTTCGATCCAGAACGCACGCACACTTGTTTTAAGGCATTTTCTTCCATTTTCCGGCGATTATTGTAAGTTTTCAACTTAAATCTTGTACAACTTCAATCTATACATGATTCCTCACATGATTCTTCATCAAAATCACAATTTTCACCATGAAATCACTAAGATTCGAGCTCTTGAAGGTGACGTCATCATGACGGTTTGTACAACCGACTGTGTGATGTCATTTCCGTCAAGTGCTAGCTCAGATCTAAGAGATTTCGATGTGTTTAACACCAAATCCTTTCTAAAATCTAAGTTTTTCTACTAACCTCATACTTTCTTCAAACCTTCTCAAACTTTTACTTGAAATGGTGAAATCCAGACCCAAACAGGCTGTAGACTTGATGATTAGTCTGGAGTCGGCTTGGAAATGGATTATCATTGGAGAAGATGACCAAGTTACGGGTCAGACATGCAACCTAGCCAAGAACAGCCTCCCGATCGAACGGGGTGGTTCCCATCCGATCAGACAACCTGAACCTTAGCGGGTTTCCGTTGTCTTGATACGTTGCCACGTCACCTTCGTGAGACTCAAACTTAGAAATTTTACAACGTTTCAAGGAAACAAGAACACCAAGGACGAACGACCATCCGATCGGACGGCCATCCGATCGAATGACCGTCCGACCAGGGGGATGATCTCGGTAAACTTCCACTATATTTCACTCAAACAGTCACCCGACCGAACGGCCATCCGACCGGATGACCGTCCGCTCGAACGATTTGGATTATACTACAACAAAAACTTCAAAAGTTGAAGCATTTTGGAAAACACACTTTTGTATCGAATGGCCATTCGATCGAATGGCCATCCGTCCGAATGACCATCCGATCGGATGGTGACCCGTCTGAAACTAATAAGTCATCCGACCGGATGACCATCCGTCTGGATGGCCATCCGATCAAAAGACTGATCTGACACTTTGCACGGTTCTCGTTATTCTGCTCGACGCTTATCTGTTAAACTATAATCAGGGTAGTTCAGAGCTCCCTTTGATCCAATATATAGGTGCCGATACTTAACACCCACTGTGAGTTTACTCGATCCCTTTTCGTTTTAAACTTTTGGGATGTAACATGTATTCTATGAAACTTGGAACTATTAAATCTAACTCCATCCTCTGTAAATGTGAAACTTGATACTTTGGATTCTTGATACTTTGGATTCTTGATTCTTGATTCTTTATGCTATGTGAACGTTTAATCCTTATGTGTAGTTCCGCCTTAACAATAGTAACGCTATAGGAAGGTGCACCTCCCCATTATTCTCGGGGTATTGTTAGGAGGATTCTATTTGCTTTCCTTGAGTCTTGGGAAAGTGTTAAATGCATCGGGACACTTGGGCTATCACTTGGACTGCGAACACTAGCATGGTTGAAACTATTTTATATGTTTACATGATGGATATGAGTCTTTTTAAGCTATTATTCTATATACTCAAACTTGTATACTCGCCAGTACATTATTTTATTGACTTTAATTTAATACATGTTGCAGGCTAATAGAATGCTGGAATCAAGGAAAACAAGCTAGGATTGATGCTTAGAAACTCGCCTAGCTTAATCTAGAAACTTGAAACAATGTTTGATTATTGTCTTTGATACTTTGTTATGTGGTTGATGATTTTAGACAATGTTATCAAGAAATCTAATTAATCTATATTGAAATATCTACTGTTATGGAAACTTTTGAGCAATCTGGACGCTTAGTGTCGTACCCCGATGTTTCCGCCATCGGTTGGGGTGTGACAGATTGGTATCAGAGCCATAACTATAGGGAATTAGGATAAGTAGGAATACTTTCCCTAGTCTATAGTTCTAGGAATCTTGACTCCTATCTGTTGTTTAAGACGTACGCATTCTACCGTATTTGCTTCCTAGCAGCACATTTCCTAATAAACTTACATGCCTTTCCTAAGGCTGATAGAATATACACTTGGATACCTTGAAAACACTGCTAATCAGTGTTTGTGTTTTGCACGAGATCTACCCTCAAGACAGGAGTGACATCCGAACCTTGATGGGAGATTTCCATACTCTATCCTAGTAGGTCTTATCTTTTGATAAGTACCGACGCTATTAGGGTATGATGTTTTCAAGATAGAGGTGAAACTCATACCTTGATAACTAGTACCACTCTTTGATTTTATGTCTCGCTAAGTCTCAAAATTCCCAATCAATTAGGAACGTGAAATGACCAAAAGGACGAATAACGTAGGCCTAACATTGATGACGTATTTGTCTAAGTAAGTTAAGACACGTTGCCCCAATTCGAGAGGGGTTCGAATCACCTTGGTTAGTCACCGTCCCTCTACCCAGAAAAATCCTATGTCTTATGAGCCTGTCTTTTATGATATCTCGATTTTATGTGTGGTTTTAAACTCGATCCTTGTTCGGGACTTTTATACAAGTCGCACGTATGTCCGCAATCTAAAACAATAATAATAATCTCTCAGGATCAAACTAAATCTATGAAGTTTTATCTATCGTTCTAATCTATGCGAGAGTTTTAATCAACTATGATACTCTGTGGAACTATCTGGTTAATCTATTTGTTGCGAAACACTATACGTAACATGGCACTGCAAGACGAGACAGAAGTGACACGTCCGAAACATGGTGGATACGCCGCTGGTACTTCCTATATATAAGTGTTTCCGACATGTTACCAACTTTTGTACCACGTGCCATGCGAAACTTAGTGTTTGGAGACCGGTGACGAGAATGTCGAACTCTAAGCTATGAGAAACTAGTTGGGTAATCTATGTGTAATCTAGTGCGTATGTGTTGTTTGAGTGACCAAAATACGAAACGTAGCCTAGCACCGAAGACGAGGCGGACGTGGCATATCTGAAACATGGTGGATACGCCGCTGGTACTTCCTATATATAAGTGTTTCCGGCATGTTACCGAACCTTCGTACCACACGCTAAGTGAAGTTCGTAGTTTTGCAGGCTCGTGATGAAGTTGTTGAAACTATTTGGGTAATCTAAGTGGAAGTCTTGTGAGAGTGATAGAGTTATGGTTGGCGAAGCATGACACCGATGATGAGACAGACGTGGCATGATTGAAGCATGGTGGATACGCCGCTGGTACTTCCTATATATAAGTGCTTCCATCATGTCGCCGAACTTTCGTAGCACGTGCCATGTGGGATTTCGTTGTTTTACGGACTGTGGTGAAAATGTTGAACGCTAATCTATGTGAAACTATTTGGTTAATCTACGAGTATGTAATGATGATGAATGTATTTGTTATGAGTGGCAAATGTGACACGTAACATGACACTGAATACGAGGCGGGAGTGATGTGCCCGAAACGTGGTGGATACCCCGCTGGTACTTCCTATATATAAGCCTTTCTGACATGTTGCCAAACCTTCATACAACGTGCCATGCGAAAGTCGTGAGTTTGCGGATGTTGAATCTATTGGAATCTATGTGAAACTTGTTGGAAACTTGAATCTTTAAACTACGTGAAAATTGTTGAAACTTGAGTCTTTAAGCTATCGTGTGTGAATCTATATACTGTGAGACTTGTGATCTAGACTTATACGATCCTTTTGTTGGATCTTTAGATGTCTTCCCGTAAGCTATCCGACTCTCTCAAGAGATCTAGGGAAAAGTCTCAGAAAAAGATGATGTCCTTTATGGCCGACCAGATCGCTCGCGTCGTGCCAAAGATCTTCTCTGAGATCCAAGGATTAAACACTCCTCTATCCTCTGCTGATTCTAAGACAGAGAAGGTGAAGCCTACAAGGTTCAGCTACAAACACTTTGTCTATTGCAACCCTAAACCTTTCACGGGCAGTGATGGGGTGACTGCTATGCTGGAATGGTTTGACAGCATCGAGGTTACCTTCATTAATAGTGAGTGCCCAGAGCATTTAAAGACTAGGTGTGCAACGGGAATGTTTCAAGGCAGAGCTCTGGAGTGGTGGTCAAATGAGAGAAACATCCGCTCTAATGAAGAAGCCTATGCTCTTCCATGGTCCGAGGTGCGAGAATTAATAATGCTTGAATTTTGCCCTCCCCATGAACAGTTGAAGCTTGAGGAAAAGTTTTGGCATCTCAAGCAGATTGGTGATGACAATCTGGCTTATACTACCAGTTTCAAGCAGCTCAGCTTAATCGTCCCTCACTTGGTTTCTACTCCAAAGCGTATGATAACCAAGTACATCAACGGGTAACCTCCTGCCATGCATGACTCGATTGAAGCAGCTCAGCTAGGAACTATTGAAGAAGTTCACCCTCTTACAGCAAGTTTAAATAACAACTGGGTTCGTGACAAACAATTTGGAAACTCTGCTCCCTCGAAATCAGCAAACCAAGTTACCCAGCAGCCCAGTTGCAACCGAAACAAGAAGCGAAAGCCTCAGGGTTCAGGCTGTAATGCCATTGTCCCTACTGCAAATGCAAACCCTACAGGCAAAGTTGTTGTGCCTGCTACTACTGATGCTGTTGTTAACCCTCTTGCTCCGGAGAACAAAAAGCAGTACACTGGACCTCACCCCAAGTGTGCAACTTGTAATTTTCATCATCCTGCTACCTCTTCTTGCCGTCTGTGTACCAATTGCAACCGCTATGGTCACACGACTCCCTACTACTGTCAAGCCAACCAAGCCCAACAAGCGCCAGCTCAGGCAGCCTTACCAGCTCTCCCAGCTCCTCCGCAAAATCCGAGGCCAGTCAACGTTGTTCGTGCATGCTACAAGTGTGGAGACACTACTCACCTCCGTAATCAGTGCCCCCAGCTAAACCAGGAGCAACAGCCAGCCGCTCGAGGACGAGCATTCAACCTCAATGCAAAACAGGCCCGTAACGACAATGATGTCGTTAATGGTACGTTTCTCATCAATAACCTTTACGCTTCAATACTATTTGATACTGGTGCCGACAGAAGCTTTGTGTCCGTAGAATTTGAATCTTTGCTAAACTGTACACGCTCGAAACTACCTAAGTCGTTCTCTGTTGAGATTGCCAATGGTAAATCAATTCTAGTTGATTCTATCCTCAGTAGTTGTTCCCTGACTCTTAACGACCACGTCTTTACTATTTATCTAATACCCATGAAATTGGGTAGCTTTGATGTCATAATCGGCATGGATTGGTTGCGTAAGAATCATGCCGAGATTGCTTGTCACGAGAAGTACGTTTGCCTTCCTCTTCTGTCCGGTGATATCTTGCACATCTATGGTGATATCTTGATGTCATGCACTCAGGCGAGCAGGTGCTTAGGTAAACAATGCTTTGCCTTCTTGGCCCACGTGGTGGAACAAAAGGGCAAGGGAAAGAGCGTAAGCGATGTTCCAGTAGTGTGTGATTTCCCTGACGTCTTTCCTGAAGATCTTCCTGGTCTTCCACCTCCTAGATCCGTTGACTTTCGTATTGATCTCATACCTGGTGCAACTCCTGTTGCCAGGGCTCCTTACCGACTTGCACCTTCCGAGATGCAAGAATTATCCAGTCAACTACAAGAACTGCTCGATAAGGGATTCATTCGCCCAAGTACCTCTCCGTGGGGTGCTCCCGTACTATTCGTCAAGAAGAAAGATGGTTCGTTTCGTATGTGAATCGACTACCGTGAATTAAATAAACTCACCATTAAGAATCGTTATCCTCTCCCTCGTATCGATGATCTCTTCGACCAACTACAAGGCGCGTCCTGATTCTCTAAGATCGACCTTCGGTCTGGTTATCATCAGCTCCGTATTCTCGAAGATGATATCCCCAAAACTGTGTTCCGCACTCGTTACGGACACTACGAGTTCGTGGTTATACCTTTTGGCTTGACCAACGCACCTGCCGTGTTCATGGACCTTATGATCGTGTTTGTAAACCTTACTTGGATCGTTTTGTAATAGTCTTTATTGATGATATTCTTATTTATTCGAAAACTAGAGTTGATCATGAACGTCATTTACGCTTAATGCTAGAACTTTTACGTGGTGAACGCTTATACGCTAAATTTTCTAAGTGTGAATTTTGGATTGATGAAGTACAATTTCTTGGGCATGTCGTTAGTAAACAAGGTATTCATGTTGACCCTTCTAAAATCGAAGCTGTGAAGAATTGGAGTACACCTAAATCTGCATCTGAGATTCATTCCTTCCTAGGATTGGCGGGTTATTACCGCCGATTCATCTCGGACTTCTCAAAGATCGTCGTTTCTCTTACTTCCTTAACTCAGAAAGAGAAACCTTTTGCTTGGGGTCCCGAGCAACAGGAGTCTTTCAAACTCTTAAGAACCTTCTCTGTAACGCTTCTGTTCTCGCACTCCCTGATGGGAATGATGATTTTGTGGTGTATTGTGATGCCTCAAACTGTGGTTTGGGCTGCGTGCTCATGCAGCGGGACAAGGTCATCGCTTATACCTCCCGACAACTCAAAATACATGAGAAGAACTATACTACCCACGACTTAGAGCTTGGTGCAGTTGTTTTCGCGTTAAAGATCTGGCGACACTACCTATATGGAACTAAGTGTGTGGTCTTCACAGACCATAAGAGCCTACAGCACATCTTTAACCAAAAGGAACTTAATATGCGTCAGCGACGATGGGTGGAATTGCTTAACTACTACGATTGTGAAATTCGCTATCATCCTGGCAAGGCGAATGTCGTGGCCGACGCTCTTAGTCGTAAGACTCATGCCAGCAGTATCCGTTGCTTTCAGATCACTATTGACCTCACTACAAAAAAATGTCATTTAGTGACACACAAAAAATGCCACAAAAAGCCAAAGAAAGTGCCACTAAGGGCCCTTGTAGGAATGGGTGGCACACAAAAAAAGTGCCACAAGAAAAGCTGACGCTAAAGCCTTTTAGTGGCACTTTTTTTATATGCCGCACAAAGTTTTCAGACTTTTGATGGCACTTTTTTTTGCCATCAAAAAGTAATCCTAGTTACATATCCATCCTAGTTTTAGTGGCACTTTTTTGCCACAATATAAAAAACCTTTTATAACACAAATTTTATGTCGGTGATAACTATCTCTAGTTAAATATATGTACTATTTCTAATGACATGTAATTTTATAACAAAAATCACATTATTTACGTTACAAATAAAAGTTATGTAAAACTTTAAATGTAGAAATCATAATAACTTCAATGATAAGTTCAATCCGAAACATATTCCAACATTAGCAAAACATTGTGTAATAAGTAACATATTCGAAATTCTAAATGTTTACATGATGAGTCTAAAAGTTCGTTTGAGTGAGACTTTCATAATTATAAAACTTTGCTCCAAATCTTCTCATCATATATACCCTGTCATCATCAACCATATAAACAAGCATTAGTATGGATTAAAAAAAATCTAATTTTCTTTATTTTATGAAACGCGTTGTTCTTGATTTAAAAGAAAAACATGTATAAGAAAATGGCCCGATCACCTAAAGTGAGCTCATTCGACTGTTGAGATGTAAATCATAACACAGATCAACTAAATTCAAAATAAACGGATTAGAATTGCCAGCGAACTAGAATCATGAAAACAACAATTATAGAATTAAAAGAAAGAACCATTCTGCACGAAAAAGAATACCTACTTTAGCAGGACTGTTTCTAGAGGGCAAGTTGAAATTTTCATCAAACCAGCCCCAACCATTAGAGGCCTTCGCATCATAATGACACAATTAAGTACATCAACATCCGTTAAGTGGAAAATTAAAAAAGCTAGCTAACAGCTTGTGAAGATTTAAGAATAATCAACTCATATAAATTGCTCACCAGGCAAGTATGGCTTTATAGACATTATCACTTAAGCAAATAAAGATCAATGACTTTTTTCTCAGCTATTTACTTGGTGTCACCACTTCCTACCCACCAGTTTGTTATCATTAAATCACTATAATGTAAGTTTATATTCCACAAATGAATGACTTGTTATATATTTAATTAAAATCAATACCATGATTACCATTGATCCATCCAGGGGCGGCTCAAACCCTTTGGAGGCCAAGAGAAAATTATAAAATCAGAGCACTCAACAACTCCAAGTTAATGAAATCAATATTACTTGATTGACCCAATAAGGAGTGAAATTACTAAAAAAGTTAATGAAATACCTCTGGTAACCCTCAACAACACTAGCCATGTTGTCATCATTTGTTTCTAAAGAAACATAGTTATCAAGTGCGACATCGATTTTAAAGAAAACCATGCTCCAAATGGTCCAACTCCTTTCACACCTATTCATAGAAAAATAGAAGTAATTAGAGCATATCACACAAACATTTTGAATTAATGGATGATAATGTCATAAGAGAATTGAATAAATTAAAGACAAAACTATCTAGTTTGCAATCATGAATAACTTTACTAATGTTACTAGATCCAAGAGAAGACTTACAGTCTTCCACAATTATTTTTCCATCATCCATTGCATCAACCAAGTATATATCCAGAGAAACTACCTGAAGACCAAAGAAACAGATTGTCAGAATATAAATTAATAATTAAAATAGGTAATAATAAAATTGATTAAAAATTAACAGTTTTACCATAGATGTATAAGACCATACTGCGTGACATAAAAAAGATTGTTTCAAGAAAATAGCTACACTAAAAATGGGTTTAAGCTGTTTGGATTTTAACCACATTAAAATACATAAGAAGCAATGAAAACTGAACATTGAGGTGAGTATATGGCAGACCAAGCCCTTTGTCCAGCCCCTAAAGAAAACCTTGCTTTTACCTATCTGAAAGGTACAAAATTATAGGTAATATATAAGTAGTTATGTTAAATTCATCTTTAGTACCTCATAACTAAGGGGGTGTAAACAAGCCAAGCTACTCGAGCTCAGCGCGAAAAAACCTCGAAACAAGCTGAGCTTAAACAAGCTCGAACCCGATCCTAACCCTAAAATAAGCTTGTTTAGTAAACGAGCCTGAGCTTCACTTATTAAGCTTGAACCGGCTCGCAATCCTAAACAAGCCCATTATTTACATATTTTTTAATTTATATATGAAATATATATTTAAATAATAATTACTACTTGAAAACTTATGAAAAACAACATATATATTATGTTATATAAAAGTTTACTTTGTTTCAAATGTATTGCGTATTATTACTTACCTTCTAATTAATCTTTTCTATTAACTTTGAACTTTACTATGTTTTATGATTCAGCATTATGTCCTAATTCATTGCACCTTTTAGGATATTAAACACAGAGCATAATTGCATAAGTTTAAAAAAAAAATTCAAACCGTTCAAAAAATTAATCAAAATATCTTTTTGTTGAATATCCAGCACACATTATTGTCTCTAACACACCCTATGACAAACAAAAAAGATATGTTTCAAATTAAAAATCAAGTAGATCATTACATAAATGTAATTAATAATCATAATGTTTGAGAAACCTGCCTTAACAGATTTAAAACATTGTCATATTCACTGAGCTCCATAAGCATAAGACATAAAAATAAAAGGCCAACTAAAACTGATCTTTCCCTAAATTTGAACAATAAAGTTTCAATTTCATTATACTTTCAACGATTTTAAGTTCGTCATATGACAAATCGGAACTATAAACACAAAAAGGTTAATTAAATCATGTTACGCTCTTCTTCTTCCTGTGCACTAACGACCTAGACACAATTTTGAACTAGCTTCTTGATCACAAATCGGATTTATGTCCCCTTTATAGCAACCCGATAAAATCACATCAGTGGTAATTTGCTTTCTAAAATAATAATCTTAATTTTCAATGTTTCATATTCTTCAAGCATTTTATCAAACAGCTTGTGAGCATAAGTTCTTCATAATTTCAGTTAGACTTTGTTAGATATATTGTCTAATTTAACTCAATCACCAATATAGTAGTTTCTTTAAATGAGTTTTAGAATCACGTCATTTGAATTATAGCTACCTGCTGGGATTGAAAAGGCTTGGCAATGGATGAGAAGCTTGACTTGAAAAGTTGGTTCATCACAAACTTCTTCGGTTAATTAGCATAGGCCAAACAAGCCTCATAATTGCAAACATCAAGACACATATAACCTACAAAAAAGAATATTGAGTTTGAAAACCTAGCTTGAAAGAATTACGAATGTTTGCTTATCGAAATGGTATCATACATCTGGATCTCAGGATTCCAAATAAAATTACAATAATATTTGGCAAAATCATACGTAACTTTCAATCAAAGAACAAATAAAATTCAAGAGATGGTTCTGATTACCACTAGAGCAGCTCCATGGTCGAATATCTCGAGCTATTGAAATTGTAGGTCACAGAGATCTAATCTCTAAAGTCGAATGATCGAGATGCATAGATGTTTGATAGCGAGACAAGGATAAGGATGTTGGTGGGCAGATAGATGCTCCATTTAGGTTTTCAGGATTAGAGGGAGGTTGGGTTTTTGAGGAAACATGAAAAGTTTGGGCGGGATGATTTGGTGGGGATGGGAAACCTTAAAATTTTGAAAAGAAATTGAAATTGAAAGTGTATTGATATTGGAATTAATATATAATTTGAGTACAGTGTATTGATATTGGAAAATCTTCGTGAGCTCATTATGAATGAGGCTTACAAATCCCGATACTCCATTCATCCTGGTGCCGATAAGATGTACCATGACTTGCGTACGATCTATTGGTGGTCGGGTATGAAGAGAGAAATCGCCACATACGTCTCCAAGTGTCTCACTTGTTCCAAGGTCAAAGCCGAACATCAGCGACCTTCAGGCCTTCTTGAACAACCCAAAATCCCGGTTTGGAAATGGGAAAGTCTTGCTATGGACTTTATAACTAAACTACCTCGAACATCTGCCGGTCATGAAAGTATTTGGGTAATCATTGACCGATTGACCAAATCAGCCCACTTTCTTCCGATTCGCGAAGATTTCAAAGTGGAAAGACATGCTAGAATCTATACTGATGAAATTATATGCCGTCATGGCATACCGCTCGACATAATCTCTGACCGTGATGGTCGTTTCACTTCCCGTCTTTGGCAAACTTTCCAGTCCGCTATGGGTTCTCATTTGAATCTTAGTACAGCCTTTCATCCTCAAACGGATGGACAGACTGAACGCACTATTCAAACCCTAGAGGATATGCTCCGTTCCTGTGTCATCGACTTTGGTGGTAACTGGGATGTACATTTACTATTGATTGAGTTCTCGTACAACAACAACTATCATTCCAGTATTCAGATGGCTCCTTTCGAAGCTCTGTATGGTCGTAAGTGTCGATCTCCTCTCAGTTGGAATGAGGTTGGTGCTAAGCAATTTACGGGACTTGAAATCATTCAACAAACTACGGATAAGATCCTTCAGATCCGTGATAACTTGATCAAGGCTAGGAGCAGACAAAAGAGCTATGCTGACAAAAGGCGTAAGCCTCTAGAATTTAATGTTGGAGATCGAGTTCTTCTCAAGGTATATCCCTGGAAGGGGGTAGTTCGGTTTGGTAAAAAGGGAAAGCTCGCCTCTCGCTATGTGGGTCCTTTCACGATACTCGAAAGGATTGGCAAGGTGGCGTACCGGCTCGACCTGCCACAATAACTTAATAATGTGCATCCGATGTTCCACGTATCTAACCTCAGGAAATGCTTAGCCGACGTGGAACTTCATGTTCCCCTCGAAGACTTGAAAATAAACAAAGCTTTACACTTTGTGGAGAAACCGGTCGAAATCATGGATCGAGGAACCAGGAGACAAAGGCGCAGCAAAATCACCATAGTCAAGGCACGATGGGAAGGGAAGCGTGGCGCCGAATTCACTTGGGAACTCGAGAGTGAGATGAAGAATAAGTATCCGCAGCTCTTCGAACAGTCTTCCTCCTAAGATTTCGGGGAAGAAATCTCCTAAAGGAGGGGAGACTGTAACGCCATGCGTCCCTGAACTTTTAGCTTCTGTCAACTTTAGTCCTTATACTATGAGAAACTTGACACTTAAGATCCTATATGAAATCTTGACTAGAATCTTGAAACTTGAATGATACTTGAAACCTTGTGAATCTTAATAATATGAAACTTGATTCTTAATACTAGATTCTTGATGCTTGATTCTTGAGACTTGATTCTTAATACTAAATTCTAGATACTTGATTCTTGATGCTTGAGTCTTGATACTTAATACTAGAAACTTGATTCTTAAAAGTAAAGACTTGATGCTTGACTCTTGATTCTTGATGCTTGATTCTTGGTGCTTAACTCTTGAGACTCGTGAAACTTGAGACTTGGTTAAACGAGAGACTAGAGACTTGACACTAATGAAAACTTGGAAACTTTTGCTATGAAATAATACTACACAATAATACGCAACGCAACGCTTAACCTAACTCGCAAAATGGGAAAGTTGCAAAACGGATTGGACTGTCCGAATGGACATCCGTTCGAATGCCCATCTGATCGGAGGGCCATCCGGCCGAACAGCCATCCGATCCAGCTTCTTACACCGCCTTTCTACACTCTGACACTATAAATAGGACCTGTCACATCATTCTTCACAGATGTGACAGTCCCCTTCGATCCAGAACGCACGCACACTCGTTTTAAGGCATTTTTCTTCCATTTTCCGACGATTATTGTAAGTTTTCAACTTAAATCTTGTACAAGTTCAATCTATACATGATTCTTCATCAAAATCACACTTTTCACCATGAAATCACTAAGATTCGAGCTCTTGAAGGTGACGTCATCATGACGGTTTGTACAACCGACTGTGTGATGTCATTTCCGTCAAGTGCTAGCTCAGATCTAAGAGATTTCCATGTGTTTAACACCAAATCCTTACTAAAATCTAAGTTTTTCTACTAACCTCATACTTTCTTCAAACCTTCTCAAACTTTTACTTGAAATGGTGAAATCCAGACCCAAACGGGCTGTAGACTTGATGATTATTCTAGAGTCGGCTTAGAAATGGATTATCATTGGAGAAGATGACCAAGTTACGGGTCAGACATGCAACCTAGCCAAGAACAGCCGCCCGATCGAACGGGGTGGTTCCCATCCGATCAGACAACCTAAACCTTAGCTGGTTTCCGTTGTCTCGATACGTTGCCACGTCACCTTCGTGAGACTCAAACTTAGAAATTTTACAACGTTTCAAGGAAACAAGAACACCAAGGACGAACGATCATCTGATCGGACGGCCATCCGATCGAATGACCGTCCGACAAGGGGAACGATCTTGGTAAACTTCCACTATATTTCACTCAAACAGTCACCCGACCGAACGGCCATCCGACCGGATGACCGTCCGCTCGAACGATTTGGATTATACTACAACAAAAACTTTAAAAGTTGAAGCATTTTGGAAAACACACTTTTGTATCGAATGACCATTCGATCGAATGGTCATCCGTCCAGATGACCATCTGATCGGATGGTGACCCGTCTGAAACTAATAAGTCATCCGACCGGATGACCATCCGTCCGGATGGCCATCCGATCAAAAGACTGATCTGATACTTTGCATGGTTCTCGTTATTCTGCTCAACGCTTATCTGTTAAACTATAATCTGGGTAGTTCAGAGCTCCCTTTGATCCAATCTATAGGTGCCGATACTTAACACCCACTGTGAGTATACTCGATCCCTTTTCGTTTTAAACTTTTGGGATGCAACATGTATTCTATGAAACTTGAAACTTGGAACTATTAAATCTAACTCCATCATCTGTAAATGTGAAACTTGATACTTTGGATTCTTGATTCTTTATGCTATGTGAACGTTTAATCCTTGTGTGTAGTTCCGCCTTAACAATAGTAGCGCTATAGGAAGGTGCACCTCCCCATTATTCTCGGGGTATTGTTAAGAGGATTCTATTTCCTTTCCTTGAGTCTTGGGAAAGTGTTAAATGCATCAGGACACTTGGGCTATCACTTGGAATGCGAACACTAGCATGGCTGAAACTATTTTATATGTTTACATGATGGATAGGAGTCTTTTTAAGCTATTATTCTATATACTCAAACTTGTATACTCGCCAGTACATTATTATTTTGACTTTATTTTAATACATGTTGCAGGCTAATTGAAACGCCCAAATTTCTAAATCCGAAAATGTATTAATTCATACTATTATTTAACAAAATTCGATCATGACCCGTTCGCAATATAAACAATTCCCTGTTTTAATGACATTCAACAATCAAACCTATGACGCATTTCAAAGGACACAATAAAAGTCATAGCACTTTAAAGACCTTTCAAACAACCATTACAACTAGTATTTTGACAAAAGATTTACAACTTAAAGCTTAGAGTTTAACTACCAAACTTAGCCTGATTTAACAAAAGTATTGACCCATTGATGATACTTCAAAAATTGCGGAAGCACGTAAAGGCGTTCAAGGTGTGTTCGGTTCCGAGCAAGGCAATAGCATCTAAGCTTGAGTTTTATCTAAAACCATTACAACGAAACAACATTAGCACAATATTCATAAATCAACTAACACCTTAATGAACTTGGCGAACTAATAATCACCCTTTTTATTTTGTACCGTACATGGCCAATTCATTCTTGTAATCGGTTTTCTTGTTTATGTAACCAACTTCGTTACATCATTCTTTCTTATACAACTCATTCTATCACAACCCATTTACACAGATTGTCAAGAAAACTTTAACTTATTAATTCTCATTCTAACCCGAACCGACCCGTTCATCACGGACCGTTACGGGGCTCTACTTTCTTGTTCTCATTTTAATACTATGTCTTCCAATATGCAACTAATATTTAGAGGAACAATCTACTAATATTATTGAATAAACTTGTAAGTAGCGAACTTACCTCGTTCTTGAGCCTTTTGTTGCGAACCGGAATTAGCTCCTTCTTCTTTCACTCCTACACATAATTCATTCTTATTTAGGTTGCTTCAATCATTACATAATAATCACATTCACGCATCAATCACCTTCCATATCATATTTTGAAATGCATCAAATACTATATTTTCCTTATGTAATTCAACACTTTTCGATCCATTCAAAATCACATAGTTTTTCATTGAGGCATTTTAATGAACACATGGTGTGCGTACAACATTTTAAGCCTTATGTACATGTATTCAATGCACGATCTCACTAGCAATATACACAACTCTTCTAATCAACAAGATTCACATATCATATTCATTCTATATCATAATAATTCATCAATTATCCTAATACACATACATTCATCAATCAAAATTATTAAATTTATTCTACTTCAAGAACATCATACTACTAAACAAATGGGTTTCCCTTCAATCCTTCAATATGAACAAATTCAAGCATATAACATCTTCTAATGATAATTCTAATGCATACACAAGCTTAATTTCATACAAATTCACAGATTGATCAAAACCCATCTTCACTAACTAGCATCAAATCATGAAATCTGACTTACCCTATGTAGGAAACTCTTAGATGGTTGAGAATTTGGCCACATGCATTCAAATTAGGTCCAGAAACACATCCAATTGTAGAGATGTGATGAACTAGGGTAAGAAGGGGGTTTTCCCCTTCCTGCTCGTTCTCTGCGTCGCGCACCCACACTTCCCCCACATTAACCTTTTAATTTCTTATTTATTTTACAATTTTACGCATTCAGTCCCTCGAGATCATTCATGTTATGATTCTAGTATATTTCCTAACTTTTTAAACTTCCTTGTTTATTTATAACTTACTTAATTTATTTAAACCACTTAAACATTCAAATAGTCTTTTGTAAAATTTTGGGGTGTTACACTGATAGAATGCTGGAATCAAGGAAAACAAGCTAGGATTGAGGCTTAGAAACTCGCCTAGCTTAATCTAGAAACTTGAAACAATGTTTGATTATTGTCTTTGATACTTTGTTATGTGGTTGATGATTTTAGACAATGTTATCATGAAATCTAATTAATCTATATTGAAATATCTACTGTTATGGAAACTTTTGAGCAAACTGGACGCTTAGTGTCGTACCCCGATGTTTCCGTCATCGGTTGGGGTGTGACATCGAACGTGGGGATCAAGTTTTGTGCCCGAAAAATGAATTCAAAACGAGTAATTTGGGGCATAGCAACCGGGCTATCTTGGTAGATGTGAATCCCATATCGAGTTAGGAATCTCCCTAAAAAAATTTGTCATAGGCAACCGGAAGTTACCTTCCTTGAAGAACACCGAGTATAAGGCTATGCAACTGGGAGGAGTGTCGGGCGCCATGCTCCGAGGAGGAGGGTATGTTGCCTCCTAGTTCACCGGGAACTGGAAATTCTAGTACAACTGTTGGAACTCATCTTCTCTCCAATTTGTCGTCGCTTGAGCTGTCGTGAGCGATTCCATGGTTTTCTTCGTCTTACGTAAACCTTCAGGTTTAGAGGAGTCGACATAACGATGTAATGAAATATAAACGGTACAATACCAAGGATTTGAAGGAAAACTCAGGAAAGTTTGGAAAAAGTTAGAAGGGAAGGGTTAGAAAAGTTTTCCCCAAAACGCCAAAGGCATTGGGTATTTATACCCACCGCCGCATTTAATGCGATGGGGAACTGCACCAGCAAGTAGGAGCCTCCCTCCAATGGATGGCTGACACGCCAGGTTGAAAAAACCAAAAGGACACCTTTTTAGGTGAGTGGCGGCCACACGCCTACTGCAGCCGAAAAAGCACGTGTAGACACGACGTCCTCTCTGCTAAAGAGACTGACACATTGACTGAAGCGACAGGCGCCTCGCCCTACACAAGAACAGTGATAGGAGGTCACCATCAACTTCACCAACCACATGACCATGCTCCCAACAAAAAATGTAACTCAAAAGAAACTCCTGCATAGTTCCCAAGCGCCGATCTGGCTCATTTTAGTACGCCTAATCCCACGCGCCGTTCTGGCTCATTTTAGTACGACTGATCCCATGCGCCGATCTAGCTCCTCGGGGGACGCTTGATCCGACACGCCAATCTGGCTCATTTGAGTACACCTGATCTCACGCGCAATCTTGCACAATTGAGTACGCCTGATCCCACGCGCTGATCTGACCAATTTGAGTACGCTTGATCCCATGCGCTGATCTGACCAATTTAAGTATGTCAGATCCCATGTGTTGATCCAACTCATCTCAGAACTCCTAGTCTAATGCGCCGATGAACAACGTATATTTGAGCCATTCATATGACTAGAATTTTTTACAAGTCCAAAGCTACACCCATCCGACAAACTTGTATGGAAGCAGCACTAGACTTAGGGGGGACTTGAAGGGGTATGGTCCCAAAAAGCATGCGCTTGCGCGCACGCAAAGGACCATACCATTCAAGAAACGTCGTTGCTCGGAATGATCTAGAACGCCGATGGACAAACCTGGCGACAAACGTTGGGCACCACTGATGACGACAGGGAGAGCATTGGTGACAACTAAGGAAAAGGACACCACGTGGCACCAATCATTGGTTGTCAGATCCTATTGAATAATCTCCAAGGGACAACTAACGACAACCCGACAGGAATTACTAAAAGACGCTGAGGTGGAGCGAATAACATCGCGCCAAGTCAGCCCTAGTACAGATTAACAGTCATGTATGTCAGTGGAGACAAAAAGGATATTCCCCATGATTAATAGCTGGCGAATGACCAGCTGGCTCCTACCTCCTTCACAAACCTTCGGTTATAAATAGAGGACTTCACCACCAGGTTCAGGGATCGCTTCTCTTACTCTTTCACTCTATACATACACTTATTTCCTCAAAACGAGTTCTTATTCTCACGCCAGGAGGTGGTTATAAGGAGAACTCCCAACCTCTCCTCCTTGTAACGAGTTCACCGGTGTTGTTTCGTTTTGTGGGACTGATCAGTGATCGCTAAAGCCATTGGTGAAGGAAAGAATAGAGATTGACCATGATAAACAAGACAACTCCCCTAAGTCTAACCTCATGTTGACTTATTGTTTCTTCAAGTTGGAAAGGGAATCATAAATGGAATCATTTTTGGTAAAAGATATTATGAGATGAGTAATCCTCGTAATTTGACCAAAAACCAACATGTTGGGCTCAACACAAATAGGTTCAATTTTGATAAGCCCAAGTTAACGCTTGCCCATTACCTATAACAACAATCACCATGGCAGGGAATAGTGTTTCCCTGATATTGGTCGAAATGGGCGGCCAGCTGCTACGCTGGCATTTCCCCATTGGTTAAGCTAAATTACGATTTTGCCCGTTTAAATTTACAGTTTTGCCGATGTTTTGTCTTTTTTTCTTCCCAGCCAAATTACGATTTTGCCCCCATCTCAAATTTACAGTTTTGCCATCCTTTTTTGTTTATTTCTCCATTGTGAAATTAAGATTTTGACCCTAGTGTAAAATTACAATCATGATATCGTTTTAGTTTTTTTCTTTTATAAAATTATGGTAGTGTTTTGTATTAATTGGTTGAATCGGTGTAATTTTTATTCGTGCCCGTCGGCTATCTGAAACACGCTCATTTGTCCTGAAAAATTACAATTTTACCCCAATTTATAATTAAAGTGTTTCCATCGTTTTAGTTTTTTTTAGCAAAACTATGGTAGTATTTTGTTTTAATTGATTGACTCGATGTAATTTTGTTAGGTCGTGCTCTTAGTATGTATAAGTAACCGAATCACAAACCTACATGTTATGAGAGAGAAATATTCGGCCGTGAGTGGTTCCAGAATGCATTATTACCCAATAGAAGGATAGAAGGGATTGAACCACACGACTCGCTCCCTCGCAGTGCTACCTTGACACAACCATGTTGATTTAGGAAGAACCATAGTAACAAATTTACGGTACACACTTTAAATAAAAAATAAGACCATACAAAACTTTAATGACCAAAGTAATCAATGACAACATGGTTGGTTTGAATTATTTAGGTCACACCATACCTGCTTAGTTTTTAGTTATTTAAAGAGTTATAATTGCCAAAATCGTCCCTGAGTTACAAACGTGGGGGGCAATTTGGTACAAAAGTGTCATTTTGGACGAAAATGGCAAACGTGCCCAAACCTCAAGGACGATTTTGGCAATTAACTCTTATTTAAAATTCTAACTTATTGTAACAATATACTTTCTATAATCATTATAGATACGTTAATTATTAAGTACTAATAAAAAATCAATAAATGGACAAAAAGGTGAGTATTGTGCAAACAGACTATTTTGCAATCTCTAGTTCATACAACAATAAAAGAAAATCCAAAAGCTACATAGACAACATAAGGGAGCTTACATCAACATTGTCACCATATTTTAAGCAACTTGAACCCAAAATCTGCCATACCTCTCTATATATGAACTCGAAAGCGCGATGTAGAAAGAAAAATATACTGTTATCGATGACACGAGTGGTTGCTAAGATGACCCGACCCATTATAGACACAAGAAACAACATTACCATCATACAATCACCTCCTCAAAAGCTTGTGGGAGAAAATCCTCTTCGAATACGGGCTGTTTCGTGAGATTGCCTTGTGGGATTCAATCACATTCACTAACGAGTTATGAAGCGGGCCCTGCACTTGGATTTTAGATTACAACAGATTAGAGGTAGCCATTTCAACTCGTTTACTTGTGACTTGTAAGTGTGTCAATTTGGGCCAAAAGTCACCAAACTTGTGTTTTTAATGCATACAACCACATAAACATCAATTTATTCAAATACATTATTTTATTATTATAATAACTATAATAATAATGATAATAATTAGTATTATTATTACTGTTGTTATTATTATATTATAATTTTGTGATCATATTTAAGGCATCATATAAAAAGCTGACAGACGTGTTTTGGGTCGACCCGATCCAACCAGTTTGACCCATTCTACAAAACAACCCGTTTTAACCCGACCCACCTATTTTACCAATCCTACAATAACCAACAACTTTAATGAGAAAGATTACGGACCTCAGAAACACGAAGGGCGGTTTGTATAACATAATTTGCATGTGGATCTTGAAGCAATTGTTCAAACTGAGTAGCCGATATCAGTTCACGGATGATGGTTGACCTGATTTGACCATCTAACACGGCTAAACATTTCTCGACCACATGGCTACTAAACTTTTGGGTGGCAAGGTGCACATAGTTACCCTTAAACTGAGAGGTCAGCTTCGACACAGCCGATGGAATCTGCAGCTCAAGAATGTACTGTACAGCATAGTTTCTGCATAGTACGTTAAAAAATATTAGCCGAAAAAATATAAAAAGTGTAAACGACAAAACGGGATTTTCTTCTTAGCATTACCCGTATGCATCTTGTGCAAGAAGGATGCCATTTTTTGATATTTCCAAGACTAATTTTTCACGGTACTCGCCAGTCGAGTGATTGATGCATCTTTGTAATACACAACATCCGTGTTGATGGGTTGCTATTTCAACACAGAATTTTGCAGCAGCTTCAAAGATGAACTGCGATCAGTAAGGAAATGGGTCAGATTAGGGTCATATTTTAACTCCAAAAGGTCAAATGGCCAAATTAAAGGTCAAACTTTTTACATTCCATCACATTTTGTAAATTTGAGATCAAACTTTTTACTTTCCATATCGAAACCGCGTATATAATTTGTATTAAAATCAACATTAACAATTCCTAAGTCATTATAACGTTAGATCCATAGAATAATTAATGAGTCGAAAAGGTCAAAAGCAAGGGTATCAAATGACTTTTGAGAGAATTAAAGATTTGAAAAGCTGTCATTTGACGGTTTAAGATTGTTTCTATCACATGAAACCAATAAAATTTGTTGCAAACAACACACAGAAAGTCGTTTGTGTTCGATATTTGCTCAAAGACGTTGCTAACATGCTATGACAACAATGTATAATCCAAGAGATCACGCGCTTGATCATTATAAACATATAAGCATGGAAATTAAACCTATAATTCTGCTAAACCTTAGCAAGTCCAAACCTTATTATCTTCATTGCTGAGACACTGCAAGCAACGCTGAATCACATGATTTCCGTTGAGATCCTTTATAAGAGCAAGAAAGCCCGGTTCAATAGCAGATTTAACAAGCTTAATTTGCTGTCTAGTCTTCAGAGTCTCTATAAGCTTCTGTACCACTCTAGTTCTATAATAAAAAACAAACATATCGACATTTGTAGTATTACATAACGTTAACTATATGTTAAACATAATTAAAAGTATAAGTTACCCATGAGTATTCAATGAAATTTGAACAAGTTCCCTCGGTTCTCGAGTGACTGCGATCAACATCCGCATTCTCTGTTCTTCATTACAAACTTCCAAAAGCTTCTGCATAAAGTAATTCCCAAACGGGTTGATCATAAGCTCAACCACATGCCCTATGATCTCATTAAACACAATTTGTACATGTTGCGGGTTTCCATCATCGAAAATCTTTTGCAGAAGCCGACACCCGTGTTGATCTTTAGCCATTGCAAAAATATACTGTTGACCATTGCTCAAATGAGTTTGACCATTTTCGCAAGGTCGAATGAACTTCTTCCTAACTCGACTTACATCTTCACCTTGAATGATCAAACTATCCTCACCAGCGGCTAAACCCTCGAGCCCGGGCCTGAGCCCAAGCCCACGCCCGACCCCGAACCCCCCACGAGTGATTCTTGAACCGTCAGCCGCCATGTGGAACCAATGAGAGTCATGGTTCGGGTTAACCTTAGCCTTCGAAGCGGCAATCCCTGATTGATAACAATAATTCAACACACTCCTATCGAAATTCGATTGCTCGTAATTCATGGGGATTCTTGAAAAACAAGGGTTAGCTGCAAGATAATTAGAATCCCTAAATGAAGTTGAACGGATTCGATTAACGCAACGCAAACCCTGATTTCGATCATGATTTATATACATTCTACTAAGTCCATCAATCAAATTTCCATCAACTTCCTTCCCTAAAGATGAATGGGGCAGTTCAAAACAGGGGTTTCTTGAAACAATATGTGATGATGATGAATCACCATCATCATACATACCATACATATGATGATGATAATGGCCATTAGCATATGATGGATGATGATGATGAAGTGATGTTGCATGAGGGATTTCACCCAACAACATTTCAAGCTCTTCATCATCCTTCATGTTATCAATAATACCAACTCTCTCAACCATCATCCACAACACAACAAACAAACAAGAAATCTTGAAAACAACAAAATATAAATAAATTTCAAAACTTTAAAGCACCCACATCAAGAAAATGATCAAGAAACACTATAAATAATGAAAATGAAAAAACCCATAACAGTTACCCCCTTTTTTCCATCTGGAAATAATCTTTTGACTAGGTTATGATGCAATAATCATCATGGTGATCATAATATCATTTGGGTTTTTTGGGAAATTTTGAGGTTGGTGAAGCATGCAAAGATGGAGGAATGCATACACAGAGTGTATGTATATGTATATGTATATGTTAGTGTACAGAGAGTAAGGAGAAGGTCTCACGCCATAAAAGATGGAGAGAGGAACAGACTCTCACTCATCTCTCTTCTTTACTTTCTCTCTCTAGAATATACACATATATAGTGAGGGAGGAGGAGAGTGTGAGAAATCTCATTGAGAATGTTTTTTGATCTTTCTTGTCAAATTTTGGAGCACAAATTCGTGTTATTATACCTTTTATTTGTTTTCTATTTTTTTTTTCTATGATTCCAGAGTATGTAAAAGTTATTTAAAAGATACTTTTATATATTTATTTAAATGATACTTTTATATATTTTTGACAGTTTTTATGGATTGTGTTTATTATATGTACAGACATTGGAATTACAAACTCCACTATATTGAACGGCCAAGATCTATTCAAAGGATGCACTTTCATGGTTAAATGTTATTAATTTTCACAAATGCAACATTATTATTATTTTTTTAACAACAAGAAACGACGTGTCAACTACTGTGACACCGGGAACTGTGTCCAAGGTCGACTACTCGACCGCCGTCAGCCCCTTTGGCTCTCTCAGATGCGCGGAAATCCGACTTCCACCCGCCCGAAAGCACGACAGTGGAATAATCGGTAAAATCTCGCCTCACATCCAAGACGAACCGGCGCCACCCATATTTGCTCTTCACCTGGATGCCGTAGAAAATAATGGGGTGAATGGGAGTCGAACTCGGTCACAATGAATACCAAGTCTTTTCTCAACCACTCTACCACTACGGCACTACCTCATTGGCACAAATGCAACATTATTACAATCTTTAATAAAAAAAATATATATATATATATATTAATACTTTAAGGGGTTGTTTGTTTACCTCTTAATGGGGTTCTTAATGGTTCAAACCTCTTACTGGTTCAACACTTAATGGTTCAGACTGTTTGTTTCGCGAGCAGGTGTCTTAACGGTTCAGACATTTGTCTCTGAATGGTTAAGCATTACATTATACAGAGTCTGAATGGTTAGGACATATAATCTGAATTAGTCAGACATTTGTTTTTGAACGATTAAGCATTATACTAGCTCTTAATGATTCAAACCTCTTAATGGTTCAGCACTTAATGGTTCAGACATCTTACTAGTTCAACACTTAATCGTTCAGAAGTTGTCAAAGAGCCCCTAAGTACGTAATTTAAGTAAAACAAGAATAAACAAAATAAAACCTCTATCATGTCATTTAATGGGTGGTTATGAAACTTGGGATTTTTATTTTTATTTTTTGAACAACAAATTTCATTACTTCTGTTGTGTAACTTGAACCCAAGACCTTTCATTCTAATATGTTTAAAGGTATTACCTTTGCCAATAGACCACCACCCCATTAGTATGAGACTTGGAATTTAAACTGCAAGTGAAAAAGAACAATAAAATAGACTTTGAGTCGTTAAAGATAAAGAATATGTTACGATCATATCTTCCATTTATATAAGCAAACCCATGATTTGTTCGTAACTAAAAACTCAATTTCGTAACAAACTTAAGAAAAAAAATACCATAGTTACAACATTTTCACATATTCCATTCATATAAGCAAACCCGTGATTTGTTTGCAAATAAAAACTCAAATTCGAACAAAAACTCAATTTCGTAACAAATTTAAGAAAAAAAAAAACCATAGTTACAACATTTTCACATCTTCCATTCATATAAGCAAACCCGTGATTTGTTTGCAACTAAAAACTCAAATTCGAACAAAAACTCAATTTCGTAACAAATTTAAGAAAAAAAACACCATAGTTACAAAATCTTCACATCTTCCATTCATATAAAGCAAACCCGTGATTTGTTTGCAAATAAAAACTCAAATTCGTAACAAGAAAAAAAAACATACCAAAATTAATTTAGTTACAAAATTTTCACGCGTTTTGAATCAATGAAAATGATCAAAACAAAAGGAAACTACAATTGATAGTGTGCATTTGTGTAACATACTAAAACGGGTAAATTTAAGTTTGATTTGAAAACAACATCAACCGTGTATTTTTTAAAGTTTTCTTGAAAGGAGTTTGAAACTCTCGAAAAGACGTTTAACAAACATCATTCTTTTTCAATAAAATTCGAGAACAGTGAAGCTATGCATCCATTTTCGTTTCTTTGCGTTTACATTAGTTGTAAGTGTGATGTGTCATGTTTTCTCTTATACACGAATCATTTAAAATAAGTGTTTTTGAAATACATCAACACAACATATAAAATATAACTCATGCAAATTTCTATATATATTTATAGTCTCATTCCATTGCTTTTTATTAATAATAATAATAATAATAATAATAATATAGAGACCAGTTATTGTACAAATTGTCTTAACGTACACGGCGTACGAGATGCAGTATCAACATGCGATTTTTTTTGAACATGCGATTTTGGTTTTTTTCAGCATGTGATTTCTTTTTTTTTAACATGCGAAATTATTTTTTTGAACATGCGATCTTTGGTTTTTTTCAACATGCGAGATTTCCTTTTCTGGAGTTATAACATGTGAACTTGTCATAGTGTATGTTTCGTATGTTAAGTCATTTTATACGATACACTTTTTTATAATAATATAATAGTAATCAAAGTGTTAACTACATCAAGATTTAAGAAAAAAAATAAAGCAAAATACTAATTAAATAACTTTCAAGGGTAATTTTGGTATTTATCCAACGATAAAGAAGGTTTATTGAGGGATCTTTTGCGTTACCATAAAGGGAGGGTACCATTTTTGTTGGCCCACACCAACCCCAGCGAGTCATGGTCATGCAATTGCATTCTATCTAATGACACGAAGACACGTGTCCCTCTTCCAACAACCTATTGTCTCATATCATATGTAACTTTTAAATTTTAGTAACTAGGATTGCGACCCGCCGCAATGCGGCGGGGATTCTTTAATTATAACTAAGTTAATCTAGGACACGCACGTTATGTTAAACCTGTCAAACGGGGAAAAAATAGACGATGTAAAAACGTTCACCGACACACGCACGTTGCGTCGTGTTAACTCGCAAAATTTAGAACGAAACGTAAAAACGTTAAACCAAAGACGCACGTTGCGATGTGTTAAGTCACAAAATTTAGGACCAAGCATAAAGAGAAAAATTTGCGGAATATGAAAACTATAAAGGACCAAAGTTGAAAGTAAAAAAAATTATGAGAATAGATTGCAAAAGATAAAAAGTTTTGGGTTAAAAGTAAAAAAAAAACAAATAATTTTGAGTTAAAAGTAATTTATGAAATACTTTTTGGTGAAAAGTAAAAAAAAATTAATTTTTTTGGAAAACCCCCAAAGCCAACGTTACGAAAACCATATGCATAACCATTTTTTCTTTGAAAACCTCACAAAGCACACCCCGCGTTGCGGCGGGGCGTAAAATGGTGTCAAATAGTACTAATGTCACACAACCATAATCGACCACCAACACTGACTCGACCTAGGATATGCGTGTTGCGACGAACCTGTCAAACATGGAAAAATAGAGGTAAAAACGTTGAACCACACATGCACGTTGCGTCGTATTAACTCGAAAAATTTAGAACTAAAAGTAATTTATAAAATACTTTTGGGTGAAAAGTAAAAAAAATCAATTTTTTTTTTGGAAAACCCCCAAAGCCAACGTTACAAAAACCATACGCATAACCATTTTTTCTTTAAAAACCCCCACAAAGCACACCCCGCGTTGCGGTGGGGCGTAAAATGGTGTCAAATAGTACTAATGTCACACAACCGTAATCAACCACCAACACTGACTCGACCTAGGATATGCGTGTTGCGACGAACCTGTCAAACATGGAAAAATAGAGGTAAAAACGTTGAACCACACATGCACGTTACGTCGTATTAACTCGAAAAATTTAGAACTATACGTAAAACGAAAATTTGCGAAAGATGAAAAGTATAAGTGACAAAAGTTGTGAAGTTAAATTGCAAATAATGAAAAGTTTTGGGTTAAAATTAAAACAACAAATTATGTAGGGTTAAAATTGTAAAAAGTAAAAACTTTTGGGGTGAAAATAAAAAATCAACTTTTTTTTTGGAAAACACACAAAGCATAATGTACAAGTAACAATGCATAAAAAAGTTGCAAAGTTATATATGGAATAATATAGTAATTTTTTATAAATTTTAAATTTTAGTAATATAATAATTTTTTTATAAATAAATTACATTTAAAATTAATAATGATAAACTTAGCTGAAACATATACGAAATTTAATTACTATCTAGGTTCAACATGAAGTAAGAAATAACAGTAAATAAAAAACTCACTAAATAATAATCAAGTTTAATAACTGTCTGATTTAGATTTTTCAATTTAAATAATTAAGAAAATTTCACAACAATAATGAAACTTTAGTGCTTTATGGTTTTTTAACACTGGTGCTTAATAGTTTAAAAAAGCATTAGTGACTTTATTGAAACAATGTTAAAACTTGGTTATTGTTACATATTTTTGTTCTTGTATTAAATGTGTGATTTGTATAATAAACAAGAAAATAAGAAATTTGAGTTAAAATGTATATCAAGTACTTTAACTAATATCATGAAATTAATTATTATGTTTTCTTTTACTCGCAATAATAATTAGCATTTATTTGAATGAGAAATTAACATAGCATTTATCGCAAGTAAGGTGTTTCGTATTACGTTTGTGTGGTTATTTAATCCTTTTAATGAGAATATTAAATGCATGCATATATTTTTTTATTTTTATTTTATCATGAGTCCACCTTATGTTGAGGTGTGTAGAAAATCGAATTACTAATCCATGAACGGATCTACTCTAATTCTCGCTTTATTTTTTAGTCTGTATTCTCTATTGGAACTTTGTAACTCTAATAGACCTGACCGTCAAAGATAACCACAAAAACCATCGTCTGCGGTTGACCATGTGCTAGCTTCTTTGATGGGAGAGTTGCATGTTAGGTTTGTGGCTTATTTTTTTAATTGTATTTATACTTATTTAATTTGATTATGAAGAAACAAGTGTTGATAATGTTGATAATTTTTATTAATACTCAGATTTTAGAATATGTTAATATGGATATTGATAGTATTAAATTAAATACAAAGAAAGATTAAACACTGAAATATGCATAAAATATTACACGCTACAATTAACACTTGCTAGGATTTCGTAGACTCTCGCCTTCTTCCATACGATTTCATTCTTTCTTTTGTTTTGCAGATCAGCTAGCATGTCGCGGATTTTCTGATCCTGTTTCGGCAGTTGTGTGATAAAATCTTCTGCATTGTTCTTGAAATCTGATGGAGGAGAGTGGAGGACTTCATCAAGCAATCCGATGCTGCTCCAGGTTTTCTTGTAATTATTATCACTGATGATGCCGACTTTTCTGTTTAGTTCTTCATCTGCTCTCTTTTCTTCGAGCGATCATCTAGAGAATTGCATTTTAACATCACTGGTGTCTGACCAGTGGTAGAAACGCCTGTTTGCCATCTAGAGTAATGTTGGTGTTGCTGATTTTGATTTGTTTTTTTACAGAGAGTTTTTTAAAAGACAATTGTTGATGTTTTGAATCAAACTAATCATCAGTCTTTTATACTGTTTAAAATGCGTCTTTATGGCAAACGAAGAGGTTAATCGAAATTATGATAACATGTTTTTTTTGAAGGTTTAAAATTTGTCCTTTGGGTTTCTTAATATTTAATTTTATAGTTTTCCCATGAAAACTTATTTTTGAAAGGTTTTGCATTACTAAGACCGCCTTGAAGGCAACAACTGTTGAGACAATAGTTTCTACACCAGTTGGAAGTCCCCAGAACCAAGAACAATGGGCACTTGGTCTAAAACCAGGTTTAACCACTTCTGGTGGGAATTCAGATGATCATGTTCACTCAGGTAATAGATTAAACTATCAAGAATTGACGGAGAGGGTAGCCAAGTTAGAAACATATGTTGGGGAGATAAAAGACATGATGCAAATCCAGCTCAAAAACTCCAAACCCATACCAACAAAGGCAGAAATTGCAAAAGAAATGTGGGAACATGTTCAACCATACCTACATCTTCAAAAGCAAGCTACTGAAGAAATATATACCATGCAGATAGAGCTTGTTCGCCAAACAGTGGATGCAAGTTATCAAGATACACAGACAGAGGTTAAAGCCATTAAAGACTTTATCCTTGAAAACACTGGTGAAGCTCTAACTCTCCTTAAATATGATGATGCCATAAAGGGGGGAATAGAAGACTGCATGAGGAAGCTCCCACCCTTAGTCAAAAGGGTTGGTAAAAAGCCTGACACTGCTGCACTCAGGAAGGCCAGAAAAGCTAAGCTTGACAAAGAAATTGAAAAGTAGAAAAGAAGGGATACAAGGGAAGCCAATATACATATCACAGTGGAAGAGATTATCAAGAGAAAAGAAATCCAACACAACCAAGGTTCTTCAACAAAGGTTCTAACAAAGG
Organism: Helianthus tuberosus; assembly: GCA_030545235.1. Lineage (NCBI taxonomy): Eukaryota > Viridiplantae > Streptophyta > Magnoliopsida > Asterales > Asteraceae > Helianthus > Helianthus tuberosus. Next base: position 82,581,541 of record CM060408.1, on the reverse strand, counting down.
TTAGTCAAAGCGCTGTTGTATCTGACCAAACCACTGTTCCACCTATCACCCAAACCACTGTTCCCACTTCCACCACTAAAATCACCACTACTTCCACTATCAAAAAATATGTTGCCAGTTCAAAAGTGACAACAGAGGTTACAACTATCCAAACTCCTCCTCCTAAGTCCCCCAAAGGACTGATGAAAAGAAAACCAGCTTCACCACCTCAACAACCACTACCAAAAACACAAAAATTACCAACTAGATCCAGGAGAATTAAATTCATTGTCTAAGATGATGATGAAGAAACTTCTGATGCATCTCCTATCCATATAACCACTACCACAACAATCATAATACACTCACCCACCAAACTTCCTCCCAATATTCTTGACCCACTGGAGTTAGAATATGTCTCTAAAGATATAGAATCTTTCTACTCCACGATTGACATAAGAAATGTAACATTTACTTCTCTCAAAAGATATAAAAAGCCTAACAATGTATAAGAGTACTTGGAATTAAAGATCAAACAGGCTGAAAATATTGCTACTATTAAAAGCAAGGGAAAGAGTGACAAAGAGGTACATCAAATCTTGTCTGCTGAATTCACCAAGGTGAACATACTAGAAGATTTTGCCAAAAATGTCAGTCAAAAGGCATCTCATGAACCAGTTAGCAACCCTAATCTCAAAAAGGATCTAAGGGAAGAGTATCTAGACTTTATCATGAAGAATAAGCCCTACAAAGCTTCAAAAGCTCAATTTACTAGATGGTCAGTTGAGGCTCTGCTAGAAGAAATAGCCAGAATAGAGCTGATGAAACTCAATCCAAGTATCAAGCCCACTATTCCCAACTAGGCTGCATGTAGAAACCTGTTGGCATAAAAGTAGAAGAGCTAACCAGAATGAAGGAAGAAATGGTAGCTATCAAATACAGAACTATGAGATTAATGGCAAAATAGGATGAGCCAACAATCAGGGCTACCTACAAACAACTTGAAGCTTTAAGAACCAAATATCTCTCAGTCCCAAGAAAGCCAAACTATGAAGACTTGCCTATTAGATCAAAGGCCATCAAATCTAATCTTCCATTTGCAAGTCAAGCTTCTTCAATGGTGAGAAGTCACCTTAAAAGACAGAAGGACATGCCTGCAGAGGATGCACAAAGATTTGAAGAAGATATCTTGAAGGAAGCAATAAAAAAAACATGATTGATTATGAACTTCCTGATATAAATCAGGCTGATCCATTAGGTCAAGTCAAGGGAATACAAATCCCTTTAACTCTACCAATAACATCACTCCAACAAACTCCATTGCTACAAAAATTCAAAAGTGGTCTGCTGATAAAGCCAGCCATGAATTGACTCTGGTCAGAGCTAATGGGGAAGTGCAAAAGACTTCAATGAACAACATCATGAGCTTTAAAATTGAAGATCTGTAAGATCTACCGGATCTTCCACTCGAAATGGATGCCGATAATTAACTATTCGAAAGATTTGAGAAAAGCTTCAAAGCTCAAGTCAAGGGTATGTTGAAGAAGAGAAATAAAAATTGATCTAATAAAATTCTATTATGGCATCATCTATTCTAGGAGGAGATTGTTGGACCTACAAAAGAACAGATGATATTCAAAAGCCATAACATGATCCACTGATCAAGAAATAAGCAAAATATTGAACCAATTGAATCTTGAACACCTATTCAGAACATATGTTTAAGAGCTTGGCTAACATCTGATGAAGACTTGGAACCGATGTTCAAGAATACAACTATTGAAGGCTAGTGATGTGTGTTGGTGTGATATATAATTTTATGTATACTTTTAGCCCTTTTTAACACTTTAGTCAAGTTTTAAATTTATAAAACACGATATTTTACTAACACTAAACACACATATAGGCAAGTGCACCCATCGTGAGCGTAGTATAGCGTTGGTAAGATACCGAGGTCGTCCAAGGAAACAAGAGCTTTTAGTACCGGTTTATCCTCAACGTCTAATCAAATCAAAAATTTAGAAAAAAGGTTTTAAACAAGAAAATGAAAACTAACTAAAAATGCTGAAAATAAAAATAAAAATAAAACAGATAGACAAGATGAACCACTTGGATCCGACTCGCCTTTAGTGTAACCTTTGATGTTTTCCACACTTTTGCACTTTTTAAGAGATTATCTTAGTTATAGTAGTAGGCGCCTCTTTTGAAGGTGACGTTACCCTCAACCCAGTAGTTTGAGTCAGCAAGGATACAATCCTAAAGGGTTGGAATATTGGAAGATAATTAATTAAGTTATTAATGCGTAATGTGGTAGGCCCTTCTTTTGAAGGTGACGTTACCCTCGGCTAAGTGGTTTGAGTTAGCAGGGATACAATCCTAAGTAGCCGGGTTAATGTATTAATAGTAGTTTACATATGAGGGGATCAAGCCATTCGCACCCCCGCCATTCAATACCAATGGGTATTGAAGGAGGTCCTAGTAAGCTTGACCCAAGTCCTTGCAGGATCTATACACTGAACAAGGCAAGAACCTTACCAAACCATTCCCTTAACCCCCGACAAGGTAGCCAACGTATCTCCATATAGACCGTGGAGATATGAATGGTGTAAATCTTTTATTTTATATAGACGGTAAAATAATGCCAAGACACCACGGACACATGATAAGGAAGTTTCACCTTCAACATAAGAAACTAGTTATTAAAGTCATTAATACAAAACCAAATAAAAGTGCGAAAAGATTAAAAAACAAAAGTATTACACTAAATGCTTGTTTTCACCAAGTGATGTACGAGACTTAGGCAAACATGGCCTTTGATTGTCAAGAACTCTTACTATCAATCTTGGATCCCGAGACTACTACACACACTCTATGATGGATGATGGATGATGGATGATGGTGGTGGATGTGGGTGTTGTGATGGTGGTGGAGTGTGGGTGAAGTGGGAGAGAGGTGGTTTGTCAAGGGATGTCTTTGAAATGAACCAAGCACCCCTATTTATAGCCTGCACAGAAGCCCGGACACGGCCCAGTGTCCATTGGGCACGACCCCGTGTCCATCCTCTTTCTCTTTCGTCATTTAATGCAGTTTGTCTGTTAATAGTTTAGCATGCTTGATCGCAAATCCGGTAAGTACATGTATGTTCGGTTCATCCCAGTGTCCATCCCAGTGTCCATCCCAGTGTCCATCCCAGTGTCCATTGGGCACGACCCCAGTGTCCATTGGTGTTCGGTTCGTGGCTTGATCGCAAATCCGGTAAGTACATGTATGTTAATAGTTTAGCATGCTAAAGTGTTGTAAACAACACATAAGGCTATCGTGTGATACACGTTACCTAAATTAAATGATGAATATAGTTGACGAAATTGCGCGCATTGACGCGTATAATAGAAAAACCTTGTATTATGATACGGGGATTTAGTAAAGTTGATATTACTAACTTTTATGAATGTTTTAATTGGAGGAAACTCGCATTTGAAGAAGACGAGGATTGAACAAATTACGGATATGATAGAAGAACGGTCCGAAGTATGACAAGAGGAGCATGCTCACCAAAGACCTAAATCGCGCAACGATTGCGAATAAGTTAATGGCAAGGAACGCCCGTTGGGGCAAACATTACCAGGTGCACTTTTTAAATAATCGCACAAATGGTAATATGCAACAAACAAGTAGAAATTGAAAGTTGCATATGTAGATTAAAAACTTGGAAAAACCCGAATAGAAAATGTATTCGGGATATTGTTTCCAAGAGAAACAAATAGAGGCGTTACTTACATAGGGCGTGATGTGAAAACTATAAAAAGATCATGTGTGTCATGTGTTAATCGCTTACTCTGGCCAAGTAAGTAGTGGCATATGATACCATGAACTTCTTATGGCGGACACGTTTACATCCGATGTAGTAAGGACGGGGTGAATGGGACTAACTTAAAAGTACCCAAATGAATCAGATAAGCAAAATATTTGATAATAATGTAAACGCACAACCGGGGACGGAAGCGTATTACATCAGAATAATGAGCCCGAGTGAAGGGACAAAGAAACATGAAAAAAAAAATGATTTAGACAAGTATTGGGAGGGAGTGTACTTACACTCGAACCCAGAAAACGCAAGCATGTAAAATGATTTAGACAAGTATTGGGAGGGAGTGTACTTACACTCGAACCCAGAAAACGCAAGCATGTAAAATGATTTAGACAAGTATTGGGAATGAGTGTATTTACACTCGAACCCAGAAAACGCAAGCATGTAAAATGATTTAGACAAGTATTGGGAAGGAGTGTATTTACACTCGAACCCAGAAAACGCAAGCATGTAAAATGATTTAGGCAAGCATTGGGAGGTAGTGTACTTACACTCGAACCCGGAAAATGCGAATATGTCCCTTAACGGGTCGTTTTTGTAAAACGTCCAACGTAAGGACAAAGTCAGAAAATTTCGCCCGGAAATAAACAAATGAAGCCTTAGACTACGATCAAGGTCAACTAAAGCTCATAAGCGAAAACATACGATTTTAAACATAGCAAGACATGCTTAGAAGCTATATATGAATATATATATATATATATATATATATTTGAATGTAGATACAAATAAAAGATGATTTACGGGATCATCATAACTTACGGGATTAAACACAGTGTTAAGGTCTACGGGACCAGAATGACTCTTGGGTCACGAAAAGAAAAGGAAATACACCTTAGTGTTTTCAGTAAAAAGGGGGTGAAGACCTAAGGAAATAGCCTACGAGGCTACGTGAAAGAACCTACGGGTTATTTAACCAGCAAGAGAACCAGTTGAAAATCCCCGCATAAAACCAAGACTGTAAAAGAGTAAATTACAGACTGTCAATTTCCTGTTACGGATAATTGACGAAAGATAAAGAGAGGATCCTAAACTAAAACCTTGGTTTTAGTAAGAAATAACGTTTTTACGAATCAGAATCCTGATAGGAAAATTGAATATTAAGCATGAAAGGTTCAAGTCTTGACACCGATAGGCGCAAGACGTTATATCCAAAAAGTGGTATTTTCGAAAAATGAAAGGTTGATATAAACTAAACATGACGTGACACGATCACGGTCAAGAAATGCAATGTGAAGTGGAATCACATTATAACCAAGCGAGCGGTAAAAAGCAACTGGACTAATAAGTCTAGTCAGTGAGACCGGTTAAGATCATTTAAGTAAAATGGTAGCTTGTAAGCGGTGGATTCGGTATAACTGAACCGAATAAATGAATTTGAAAACAAAAGAAATAGTTGCTAAAAGTGAAAGATTTCACTAAAGATCTTTAAACGGGTCAAAATAACGGATTCATAAGGAATTCGATAGTATATGAAAGCGATGGATATCACTAAGTTAACTAAACTAGTGGAAATAACGAGATTACGTTATTTCGAAGTTACACTATGTCGTATGAGATATGTAGACAATTAGCAACCAAAAAGATATTACCACACTTTTCGGGTAATACTAACGATTGGTTAAAAAGTATAAGTAATTTCTCGAATAGAATACATTGAGTTTAAACTCAATGAATTATGTAAGAACAGGTTTCGAGGACGAAACCTCTTTAAGGGGGGTAGACTTGTAACACCCCGAAAACGGGTTTGGTAATTAAACCCCGTTAATACTAAAGACGGGGAAAATACCGTTAGTGGTAAAATTTAACCCGGTGAATATTAGGACTTGAATAAATAATCCTAATATTTACTAAAAGGTGAATAAAAGCTTTTAAGGAATTAAAAGGGATGAAAGGCCCGAGTTAACGGGACCTAAAATAAACTTAGTCATAAATATTCCCGAACCCACTAAGTTCACTAGGAATATTAAACCTAGTTAATAAGTGGGAATGTTATTGAAAATAATTAGGTTGCGATCTAATTAATAACTAACCAAACACGAGGGACCAAAGCCGGGTAACTTGAAATTTGGATTATTAAACTTGAAATAAAATAAAACACACACACATCAGTGTGGTGCGTGTTCTGGAGCGACCAGGAGAAAGCTCTCATGAGCTCAAACCCTAACTCCAACAAATTGGTCAAATTGAAGCTCGAATCAAGATCCAAATCAATGCATGAACGCGTAGAAACGATCACCAAGTCAAGGGGATCGTAAGGTATGTCGAAATTCTAACATTAGTGAAGTTGTAAAAATTTGATAATCATCCTAATCGCGAATTAGGCATGGATTATAGAAGCTATGGCTAGATTAGTGATGAATACTTGCTTAGGAACAAAACCCTAAGTAGAAATCATGCATATGATGCTATGACTTGAATGATTTGGTGATTACTTACATGTGTGTTAAATGGGTTTGTTGACAATATGATGAACACTCGGTTAGGGTGTTAAACTGATGAATATTGGTTGCTATGATACTAGAACTAGATGTTGTTCATGAACACTAGACATGGAGGGTTGAATTTTGATGTAAATCTTGGTAAAAATAACTAGTTACGAACTAGTTAGTAAATATGTAAAATTATGCCCGCTAGGTGTTTGTTAAAATGCCTAAACGAAGCTAAAATGTAGAAATTCCATGTGAAGTGTGCATTTTAGTATGTTGATAGGTCAATTGGCTTCTAGGAAGTCAAACTAACCAATGATTTAATCAAGTGATAAAGTCGACATAAGACCCGTTAGATGGAGTAGTCATAATTGATAATGACTAATCTAACCATCTTATGAATTATGATGATAGTAGACGCTTAACAAGCTAGATGAAGCTTGGGGAGAAAGCGGGTCGATTGAAGCAAGTGAGAAAAGAAAAGCGTAATTCGGATGCAAGGTAAGTAAAGCTTACACTCTAGTTATTTGATACCTATTGGTTTGATGGGTCGTGAATAGTAAGTCTTGTTTTAAATTATGATGTTCCGACACGGCAAGTGCGGTCCGGAACAAAAGACAATGGTCATAAATCATGTTTAATGGATAAAAAGGAGCTAATGCGGTTAATTAGTCATGAAATGACTAAAAGATAATGAGATTTTAAATGGTTACCTTATAAGGTAAACCATTGCAAATAATAAGGGTAAAATGGTATTTTGGTCATTTGTGGACAATAACCGTTAAATTGGGGAAAGACACATTATAGCTTGGGTTATAATGGGTCAAAGAAATCAATAGATGATTTACAAGTAGAACGACTATACGGTGTAAACCGAAGTTAGTCATATAGATAAGATGGTAATAAATACCACCTCATAGAGTTTCATGGTCCTTTAGACCAAACAGGTCAAAAGGTGAAATTATCACCCTTTGACAATATCGACTAATAGTTTGTTGAGCTATGTGATCATAGAAATAAATATCGGATGGATATGTACATCGCTATCGCTTAGCGGCTACCAATGCAAGGTATCAAAACGAATCAATATATTGATTCGAGCCAGGTATGTATAATTGGTCAAATTATCATTAGAACTTGAAGTTCAATGAGGGCTAAACAAGTTAAAATGGACATTCGGTTATCTTTTAAGTAAACCGAATGATTTAAGTTATTGTCATTGTGTTTTAAAAACATGATGGCTATTTAAACAAGATCCTAGTTTAAACAGTGAAATTTTGGTCAATTACGACATGAAAAGTCCTCAGTTGTAAAGAAAGGGTTTAAGATGACCAAAACGCCCTCGTAAGCAAAATCGAGTAAATGAACCTTAAGAGTCGTTTAAAAACAAGTTATATGATCAAGCAAATACTTTGAATAAATATAGAGAATGAAAAGGGTAAATCTTGGGTCAAAAGACTCAATATGAGTCTTTGCCGTAAATTAGCAATCCGACGAGAAAAACTCGGATTATATAGATCATCTCATTAAGTTCACCACAAATTTAGTTGTGGTGGAAGATCACATAATAAGTAATGTGGTATAATAACGCTAGAAACGAATGAAAGCATTTCATGCTCAAAATATGCCTAAATACCCTTAACGGGTCAAATTATGCATACGAGCGTAAACGGGTTTAAGATACGTAAGAAACCCGTGACTTGAACATAATATGATAGGAATTATTGAAATTATGATTATCGTAAGAATAAGGATCAAACAAACATGTTTTGTTTGATAAAAACATGAACGGGTCAAAATTTGGTAAAAGGGCGATAAGCCGAAGACTTAAAAGTCTGAAATTTTATTATGAAGGTTGTTGGGTTTTAACTCCATTAGATGGAGAATTAAATTACGGACGCGTAGGAAAAAGAATCGGGTAAAACGGATCAATAACGAAGAAGTTATGGCCGTTTCCGTGAAATCAGATCGTGCTGGGAATATGCAGCAACATTCTGCTGAAATGAGGGCCTAGCGTCACGCGACGCCCCTTAGCGTCACGCGACGCCTCCAAACTTAAAAAAATATTATTTTTTGTCACATTTAACCCCTGTACTCGTTTGAACTTCACATTTAACCCCTGTACTCGTTTGAACTTCATATTTAACCCCTATGCTTGTTTAAACTACATATTTGATTATCAAAACTAACTTTTAAGTTGGTTTTGATCATAGGTGATTGCCATGAGTGCCCGGATGAAGATCAAGCCCGATGAGGAACCGAACACGATAAAATACAAGCTTCCGCGCGACGTTTCGTTGTACCTTTTAAACGACGAATTCATATACAAAGTGTTGTCAAACTTTTAAACTGTAAAAGTTTTAGTAAACCCGTTTTTCCGATGTATATGTAATCTAAATTACATGATTGTTTTCGTAAATAATACGCTAAACCTTGATTTATAAGAACGGGTGTTACACAACTGGTACTATTCGTTGTATTACTAGGAATGGTCCTACGTACCTTGGGCTCAACTTTCCTTTCTTACCGAACCGAACTACTCCTTTCCAAGGAGAAACTTTCAAGAGTACCTTGTCTCCCACTTGGAATTCTAGTGGCTTGCGTCGATTATCGGCATAACTCTTCTGGCGATCTCAAGCCGTTTTCAGTATTTCCTTGATTTGAGTAATCTTGTCGGTAGTTTCTTGCACGATTTCAGGACCTGATAACTGATTTTCTCCTATTTCTGCCCAGCAGACTGGAGTTCTGCATTTTCGTCCATAGAGTGCTTCGAATGGGGCAGCTTCTATGCTTGAATGATAACTATTATTATAGGAGAATTCGATTAAGGGTAGGTGGTCATCCCAATTTCCACCAAAATCTATCACACATGCTCGGAGCATGTCCTCCAGGGTTTGGATCGTCCTTTCACTTTGTCCGTCTGTTTGCGGATGGTATGCAGTACTTAAATTTATCGGGTTCCCATTGCTTCTTGGAAACTTGTCCAGAAATGGGAAGTGAAACGACTATCCCTGTCCGATACAATGGAGAGTGGGACTCCATGTAAGGATACGACTTCATCTACATACAACTTTGCTAACCTTTCCATGCTGAAGGTTTCTTTCATGTGTAGAAAATGAGCTGATTTGGTTAATCGATCCACAATTACCCAAATCGCATCATTACCTTTTCTGGTTTTGGGTAACTTAGTAACAAAGTCCATTGTTATGAGTTCCCATTTCCATACAGGCATTTCCAATTGTTGTAGTAGGCCTGAAGGTTTCTGGTGTTCTGCCTTAACTTGTGAACAAGTAAGACATTTAGAAACATATCTAGCTATGTCCTTTTTCATTCCTATCCACCTGAAATTATTCCTTAAATCTTGGTACATCTTATTGTTTCCAGGGTGCATGGTATACCTAGATTTATGGGCTTCCTCTAAAATCTTATTTCTTAATTCTCCTTGCTTAGGTACCCAAATCCTTTTCTTGTGGAATCTCCAAATTCCATCACCTCCTTGTTCTAATTCTTTTACTCGTCCCTTCATCCCTTCAGCATCATCCTTGATTGCTGTTTCCTGAATATTTTTCAATTGTTCCATTAAATCTAACTGTAGATTTAATCTGAGAGCACGAACTCTCTTTTGCTTTTCATGATACTTACGACTTAGGGCATCTGCAACTACATTCGCCTTTCCTTCGTGATATTAAATATCACAATCGTAATCACTTAAAATTTCCATCCATCTTCTTTGCCTCATGTTTAATTCTTTTTGCCCAAATATGTACCTTAAGCTTTTATGATCTGTATAGACAGTAAACTTACTTCCATACAGATAGTGTCTCCAAATCTTAAGGGCAAAAATTATAGCTCCTAATTCTAAGTCATGAGTCGTATAGTTTTCCTCGTGCTTTTTCAACTGCCTTGAGGCATACGCAATTACCTTCTTGCGTTGCATTAGCACACATCCTAATCCTAGCTTAGAAGCATCGCAGTAAACTTCAAAATCTTCTGTTCCCTCTGGCAAGGCTAGAATTGGGGCGTTTGTTACCCTTTGTTTCAAAATCCTAAAGGCTTCTTCATGCCTAGGTCCCCATTCAAACTTAACTGCTTTACAGGTTAGCTTAGTTAATGGTACAACTATCTTGGAAAAATCTTTAATGAATCGTCTATAGTATCCTGCTAACCCTAGAAAACTTCTAACTTCCGTAGCTGATTACGGGACTTTCCATTTGGTGATTGCTTCTATTTTGGAGGGATCTACGTGAATGCCTTCGTGATTCACCAAAAAATTGTACCTCTTGTAGCCAAAATTCACACTTCGAGAATTTGGCATAAAGCTTCTCTTTTCTTAACAAAGTTAAGAGTGCATGTAAATGCTGATAGTGTTCATCCTGACTTTTGGAATAAATAAGTATATTGTCGATGAAGACAATTACAAATTTATCCAAGTACGGTTTACAGATTCTATTCATCATGTCCATAAATGCTGCAGGAGCATTTGTCAGTCCGAAGGGCATGACTGTAAACTCGTAATGACCATACCTGGTTCTGAAAGCAGTTTTAGGTATGTCTTCTTCTTGTACCTTCAACTGATGGTATCCTGATCGTAAATCTATCTTAGAAAAATACCTAGCTCCTTGCAATTGATCAAAAAGATCATCAATCCTAGGTAATGGATATCGATTCTTAATTGTAACCTTATTTAATTCCCTGTAATCGATACACATTCTCATTGACCCATCTTTCTTTTTCACAAACAACACTGGAGCTCCCCACGGGGATGAACTAGGTTGTATGAATCCTTTGCTTAATAATTCATCTATTTCTTTTTCAATTCTAGCATTTCGGTGGGTGCTAATAATAAAGTGCCTTAGCTATTGGTGTAGTTATAGGAATTAGATGAATTCTAAATTCGACTTCCCTATTGGGTGGTAATCCAGGTAGTTCTTCCGGAAAGACATCTGGGTATTCTGATACTACCGGAATCTCTCTAATTTCCTTACCTTCCATGTTAATGATTACTGAAATCATATACACCACTTCTTGTTTTCTTGAATAACTGGCCAACTTCATTACTGAAATGAATTTCAGTGGCTTTCGTGGCTTATCTCCTGTAATCACCACTAACTCTCCTGTGGGTGTATGAATTTCTATGGAGTTTTTATTACATAGGATTCGAGCATGGTTGGCTACTAACCAATCCATTCCTAACACAATATCGAATCCGGTTAAATTCATAGGTAATAGGTTTGCAGAGAATTTATGGCCTAAGAGTTCTATCTTTTCTTCTCGCAAAACCTTATTTATTTTAACCGAATTCCCATCTGCCGTTTCGACTGTAAAAATTTGCTTAAGGTTGATTAAGGGTAAGTGAAGAGCTTGGCAGAATGAAGTATTTATAAAACTTTGGTTTGCACCAGAGTCAAATAATACTTTTGCATAAACGTCGTGAACTAGGAACGTACCAGCTATTACGTCAGGAATTAGCTCTGCTTCCTGAGTAGTCAACCGGAAGGCTCTTACGTTTCTCTTGGTAGTTCCTTCTGCAGGTTTGGCTTTGTTATCCGCTGGTTTGGCCAATTTCGGACAGTCTGGCCTAAAATGTCCAGCTTCCCCACAGTTGTAGCAGATTGTTGCTTTCTTCTTCCTGCAATCTTCTTCTTGATGCCCCAGAATTTTGCAGAAATTGCAATACCCTTTGCATCTTCCAAAATGCTTCCTTTTATAGGCATTGCAAAATGGAATAGTGGAAGATTGCCCGGTTCCCTTTTTCTTGAAATTACTACGGTTACCCATACGGAATCCCTGGGTAATCTTTTGGGCTACTTCCTTTTTCCGGTTTTCTTCTCGCGTACGCACTAGTCCGTCAGTTAGGGTGTTAGCTAATTCCACAGCATCGTCAATAGTGCGAGGTCTCGCAGCTTTAACGATATCACGAATTTCGCCAATCAATCCCCAAATATAGCGGGAAATAAGCACCGGCTCTGGTGAAGCCAGGGTTGGTACAACTCTAGCATACTCGAAGAATGTCGAAGTGTATCCTCGACAATCAACATCCACCATCCGGTGGTTCAGGAATTTATTTTCCATTTGTTCTTTCTCATACTCGGGACAAAATTTTCTTTCCACCAGTCGCTTAAATTCTTCCCAACTTATGGCATAAGCCGCATCGCTTCCCTTGGCTTGAAGTACCGTATTCCACCATTCTAGCGCCCCTTCTTTGAAAAGATGAGACGCGTACATGACCTTGTCTTCTTCAGTACATTTACTTATTTTAATCACTGCCTCGGTTTTCTCTAACCAACGCAGTGCAGCAGTCGCCCCTTCATTGCCTGCAAATTCAACCGGTTTACAGGCAAGAAACTCCTTGTAAGTGCAACCAGGTGTTTCATTTTCTTAAGGAGTGGAGCTTGCATTCCATCGTTGTCGTTATTAGTATGATTGCCGCCTCCATTTACACTATTACTAAAATTATCGCCATGTGTACGTTTCCTAGGAATAATTTGTTGAGGTTCAATTGGATTTCGGGCAGCGGCAAGAATTGCTGGAATAGCATTGGCTATTCCCTGAGCAACGATATTCTCGATATCTTGCCTATTCAGAAATTGATCTTCATTGTTTTGCTCATAATGATTAACTTCATTAACGGGTTCATTACCAGCATGTTCCATCTGGTAATTAATTTATATAAATAATTAGCAGAAAATAATTAATAATCAAACATAACCAAACAATTGCACATAATTACGTTAACAAGTATAGCCAAAATTGTCGATCTTTCGACGTTCGATATTTTATATATTATAATAGGCATCCGTACACACTGGTTATCTTACAAAAGTTTTATTTTTAAGTTATTTAATACTATTATATTTTGATTATTATATTATTATTATACACATGCTTCCACCATCCCATGCTACCCTATCAACTGGCATTTTCAGTAACGACGTTCCCTCTCGTCGTACTTCCAGGAGATCTGTTCTCCCACCTCTCGGATTCGATTTCCTGCATCCATCAGCTCCTCGCTAAAATGGCGGAGCTCAGCCAGGTTCTCATTACTCATCGGTGGGTTTGGTGCAGGCTCGGGTTCAAACTGAGGGAGAAAAGTATAAGGGTTGTTTAAAAGATTCTGGAATTGCCAATCGTTGGTCCACCATTCTTCCATTTCTCCTAGAGGTCGGGTATTGACAAGGGGATCTGGAATGGCTGGTTCCAAGTTTACTGGAAGCTGGGTTTCGGCAGGATAAGTGAAAAGGTTTTCATTAACAGGCTTGAGGATATCCCAACTTGCTAGTATGTAATTTAGCTCTTCCTGCAATGGCATTTCCTCAGCTTGCTTGGAGCTTTCTCCCATCTCTATTTCTTTTCCTTTATCCATTGGGTCCTTCGTCTTGGCAACTTTCCCAGTTACTGGTTTTCTTCTGTGCACACGCCTCCAACCCACGATTCTTCTTCTTTTCTTTGGCTTGGGTTTCTCCGGAGGTTGAGCTTGAAATTCCATATGTTCCTCAATGTCAGGACAATAACCAGTAAAGTCTTTGGAAACTTCCACATTAATAGAATAGAGATTGAGATTCTGAAGGGCTTCGGATAACTCATTCATGCTGTTTAGCAGATATGAAGAAACACACAAAATTCTAGGTTAAAATTTTGTAAATTGAATAATCACAGAAATCGAATATTTATACAAATAGATTGATTAAAACAAAATATTGCGATTTATATATATATATATATATATATATTTATTACAAAATACAATTGAAATTTAAAAACATATTAGGGGATAATTTATTTCAGTCTATCTTTTCTTACTAAGTTGTTTATTTAAAGGGCAAAGTTTCTGGCGTATATATGATATGGGTGCTGGTACTAGTTTGGCGATTCAACTAGAGGTTAGCATTTACTGCTGTAGTGGCTAACATATAGAGATTTGCCCATTGTTCGTCTAATTCATCTTCCCATGGTGGGTTATTGCCTATATCCTGAGTTTCCTTATTACTCATCACTCTTTTTGGTTGTGACTTCTTTATTTTCTCTTGACTTTTTCTAATAATCCAACTTCTTTTATTAGGGGTAAGTGGTTTCTCAAACTGTGCCTTACGGACAAATATTCCTTCCTCAGTATCTGCTGAGTATTTCGAGGAATTTGATTGAGATGAAGTTCCCTTATCTTTTGGTGAACTATCTAATTGACGATAGATGTCCGAAAGTCTTTGCTTACCCATACTGTAATTAACAAGTAGTCAGTTAACAAAACACGTAGTCACAAGATGGCAATCAGTAAAATTAAGTATTTCTAAATACTTAATTGGCTTAAATCAGTGGCTCTGATACCACCTTTTCCTGTCACGCACCCCGCCCCGGTTTGACCCGGTCTAGGAGCCGCGGGACAGGAACCCGTGGTAATTATTAATTGAGTTGACAGCGGAAGATTTTACAGAATCTTTTTAAACTTGAAATGCCCGATTATTTTATTTCATCATTCGGGATAAACCCCCGTAATTTACAATAGAGGAATTTCACAAGGAAATTCCCTGATTTACAAAACATGTTTATTTGTTTAACTGAGCCACTACTTCAAGCTTTATTAGTGCTCCGTAGCACTGTTCCTTGGTTCACAGTAGTTACCTGAAACATGTTTTAAAAATATTTTGTCAGCGGGGAAATACTGGTGAATCATTCATTTTGATAAAACGACGCAAAGTTATAAATTACAGAATAAGAGCGATTACAATGGCTTCTATCTTATTTTTATCTGGTGCCGTGTCACCTCCTGGTGACGATGGTCATACCACTATTGGGTCTTTCCCCAAGTAGTGATGATTATCACTGTTAGGATTTATTAGCCTAACTGTGAGAAATTAGTAATGTGCACAATACCCCACTAGCCATTGATTCAAGATAACCACGACTTAATCCCTGTAATTATAACTTTGAAAATACTTAGAGTATTGTAAAACATGGTTAATAAAAAGAGAATGACTCACATTGCAGATTTAAACGGGCAGAGTTTAGCCTACTGATCAGCCTTGTAACCTAATTTAAATAACAATGCACACGAACTAGGTCAGTAACTAATACAACATTTACGATAACTCACGAGATTAAAACCCTCACAACGAATGACAAAGTGCAATACTTAAACATCCATCGAATTCACGACGAATGATAAAGTATGGCCCTAATGTGGGCAGCACTTAAACATCCATTGGATAGTTTCAATCGATCGGACATTGAATCCTAGCAGCGATCGAGTTAATACCCTGTATCGTAGCAGCGCCTAGCTATCTTGAATTTGTGATTTTGACAGTATAACTTCGTTTTTGAAAGTTATTTTTGACACCAGTGAACAGGCCATGGTCGAATCTATTTATAAGTGAAAAATGGGTCTCACGCGGCCCGCGTGAGCCCCCCCTTGATCCTTACGTGGCCCGCTAGGGCACCTATTAGTAGATTAGGGCATCCGTGTCACGCGTAGGTATGCCACATGGCCCTGAACGCTTATCCGGTCAACTTAAGGTTGACGCGGCCCGCGTAAGCTTCCCTTATGGCTTACGCGGCCCGCCTGAAACCCAAAAATCTTGATTTCTTGATTTTTCATGCACAGTAAGGTTTCAGGGGTCCGGGTTTTTACTTATGGGTCGTTTTGGGACATTTTTGAAGGTCCTTACAGCTTGGGTTAAAGGTAGGTGGTTTTTGGGTTAGTGGTTAGTAGAAAAGGGCTAAAAAGCGTAAAAAGCGTCGGTTTTCGTAAACCATTTTGTTTTTGTGACTTTTTATTCAACCGAAGTATTTTTCAAACAAAGTTTCTTTTTGAGGAACTTGTTTGTTTATTGCTATACTTCATCATATTTATTTTATTTTATTTTATTTATTTATTTATTTTTTTTATAAGGAATGTCACATGGAAACCGAGCTTTTTTCTAAAATAAGGGGGTTTAAAATGAAAAAGGGTTTTGGTGGGTAAAGGGTGTTTGTTTTCGGTTTAGAAATGAAAAGGTTTATGCTCAAAGGGGTTAACTAGGGGGATTTTGGGTAAGTGGTAAAAAAATGAAAATAATGGTGTTGAAATAAAAAGTGTTAGTCCTAATGCCTCCGTCATTTACTTACTTGGGTTTAAGTTGGTAAGGACCGGGAATGTATCGTCATGGCAAGTTCTAGAGTCGTAAGAAACCAAGCGGCTATTCACACAAGAAACGAAACATGAGCATTTAGTTTAAAGATGTGTATTTGTATGCTCAATAAAGGCTCAAAACTCACTTTTTGTGGGAATGGGTTTTTAATGTGATCAAGTATATATAATCAAATTTTAACTAGATTTGTCATGCCGTTTCATAATTTTCTTATGTTTGTTCTTTTTATCACGACGCTATCGGTTGTAAATTTATAAAAATATAACCTTTTTAGAACTTGTTATTCCCAATTTAAACCAAGACACGTAAAAAAAATGAAAAGATTTGGAAAAAATTTGGGGTGTTTAGCGGTTCCAATATAAGGCTTGTAATTAGGACTTGCAAAATTCAAGGTTTTAGCATCCTCCCCCCCCCCCCCACACTTAAATTACACATTGTCCTCAATGTGTCCCAAAAATAAGTTTTTAGGTTGATTGAATGTGTAAAAATGTGTGTTAAACTAAAATTTTCTGTTACTGGGCACCTGGACACGGGCCGTGGTGACCGGGCACGGGGCCGTGTTGACTGGGCACGGCCCGTGCTGAACTTGCTGTAATGAAGAAAAATGTTCGGGAGGCTCTATTTTTGTGCATTGAGGTGTTGGTTCAAGTCTCCCTTAATACCCTTCACCAACCGAGTGTGTTTTACCCATTACAACATAATCCAAACACCAAATAAAAAACCATCATTCATTAGAGAGAGGATTACAACAAGTCCTAGAAAAATAGAAAAATAGAAAGCTAAAAATTTCCTAAGATAGTTAGGTCAAGTGATACATGAAATTATCCTAACGAGTTCTACCCTTATTATAGGAATATCAAAAGCCCGAAAATAGCTTCCCGGTATTTCAGGGGTATTGTCGAACTCGGGGCCGAGAGGTGTCTCCTAGATGTCGTTGAGCCATTCCTCTATCTCTTTTGGGAGGAAGAAGGTGGGCTCATTTTCCTCAACATCTTGTGGAGGAGGAGCGGTGGCGACCGGGACCCCAGGGAGTATGTCACGAGGGGGGTCTGTATGCACGGCGTACCACTCAGCCGGTATGATAACTTCTGGTACAACATTCCATGCCCTTTGCGTAATGATTGGTACCAAAGGAGGAGAAGCGAGGAAATTCAACCTCTGTTGCAAAAGGTTGACCTCCCTAAGACACCCTTCTAGACCCACCGATAAATGATTGATACGGTCGACCAAAGCTTCTTCAACTCTCGTCATTTCGTATATGGCCTCTCTCAAGGCATAAACATAGTTGACGAGGGAGTCTTCTACCGATGACCTTCTCCCTTGTCGGTTGTTTCTTGAGTGTGATGACGATGTCCCACTGTTTCTGCTAGACATTCTAAGAAAACAAACCGAAAAGAATTCATTTTAGTGAAACAGTACCTCGAACACGGCCCCGTGTTCACCGTTCTGCAGATTTTTATAACAAGGAACCTTGGAGTTTTAAATTATTTTTCTGACTTCTGAGGCATTTTTAAGTAGAAATAACTTAAAACAGTGTTGTAAAACTTATTTTTAACAAGATTCCTTGAATAAAAATCTAGCAAACATCACAATAAAGCTTGAAACCATGGTGATTTTAAGCTTTAATGGAGGTTTTTGAGGTGAAAATGAAGAAGAAGGCAATGGACAAAAGTAGAAAAGACAAGATGGTTGTTGAGAACCTTCTTTAGAATATACCTAGGATGGTATGTGTGAAGATCCCACCAAATCTCTGTCTTTGGAATGGTCCAAATGTGCAGTAATCTTGCTGCATTTATAGAAAACGACAACACGCTGGACACGGCCCCGTGTGCAGACAATATTCTGACATATTTTGTCCGTATTCTGACTGAAAGTCAGACGAGAATCTTTTGGTGGACACGGGGGTGTGCTGACCTGAACACGACCCCGTGCCTAGAGGCTGTTTATGAAGATCCGTCTATTTTCAAGGAATTTTTCAGATCGGGTGGTTCCTTACTGGATGGAACAACACCGAAGTGCCTGAGATACCTAAGTTGCCCTGGACTTAGACGAGAACACAAGAGGTTATCGGTAAGGGTGATTCCTATGCTAAATGTAGGTGGACAAGACCAACCCTTTTCCGGGCTCTCGTTAAAGAAGGTGTAAGTCGAATCGCTCAGGTCTATGTATGCATCGACGGAAGTCTCTGGGGAGTCCTTAACGGCATAATCGACACAGGGACGAATATCGCTCAAGTCTTCGCAAGAGTTAGAGGTGATTTCGGGAGTGACGATGTTGTTTTTATCCGAATGCGATCTCAATAATTCTTCTTGGATTTTGTCTTGAGATGAATTAATTATATTCATCTCAAGTTCTTTTATCCATCGAAGAATTAACACTTCTAGCTGAAAGAATTCTTCCAGAAGCATTTCATCTAGAAGGGACGATTGAGAGCACTCGAGGGAGAGGTACAGATTATTTTTACTCTCGCCCCTCTTAAGGCTACAGAAAAACAATGGGTCTATATAGTGGGGAGTATAATTTAAAAAGTAACATTTTAATTATTCATGATTTCCGCCACATATTTGACACCACGTACCATAAGAGGAGCGGTAGTAAAAAAAAATTAGTATCGCTCATATTTGTGTCAGAAATTACCAACCGTCGGGATCTCACGGTTCTGTTTTCAGTATCTGATACTTGGGCACGGGGCGTGTTGGTTGGACACGACCCCTTGTTCAGCTACTATCTGACTTAAAACAGGATTGCCAGTACCAAAGATTGGGCACGGCCCGTGCTGAGCTCTGCAAAAACTGAAAATCTAAGAAAAATCCTAAAAAAATAGAAAAATAAGAAAAACGATTAGGCCGTTGATTACTAACTTTCTTAAAATCCTTGTGTCCCCAGCAACGGCGCAAAAAACTTGATATGTGTTGGTGTGATATATAATTTTATGTATATTATTAGCCCTTTTAACACTTTAGTCAAGTTTTAAATTTATAAAACATGATATTCTACTAACACTAAACACACATATGGGCAAGTGCACCCATCGTGAGCGTATTATAGCGTTGGTAAGATACCGAGGTCGTCCAAGGACACAAGAGCTTTTAGTACCGGTTTATCCTCAACGTCTAATCAAATCAAAAATTTAGAAAAATGTTTTAAACAAGAAAATGAAAACTAACTAAAAATGCTGAAAATAAAAATAAAAACAAAACAGATAGACAAGATGAATAACTTGGATCCGACTCGCCTTTAGTGTAACCTTTGATGTTTTCCGCACTTTTGCACTTTTTAAGAGATTATCTTAGTTGTAGTAGTAGGCCCCTCTTTTGAAGGTGATGTTACCCTCAACCCAGTAGTTTGAGTCAGCAAGGATACAATCCTAAAGGGTTGGAATATTGGAAGATAATTAATTAAGTTATTAATGCGTAATGTGGTAGGCCCCTCTTTTGAAGGTGACGTTACCCTCGGCTAAGTGGTTTGAGTCAGCATGGATACAATCCCAAGTAGCCGGGTTAATGTATTAATAGTATTTTACATATAAGGGGATCAAGCCATTCGCACCCCCGCCATCCAATACTAGTGGGTATTGAAGGAGGTCCTAGTAAGCTTGATCGAGGTCCTTGCAGGACCTATACACTGAACAAGGCAAGAACCTTACCAAACCATTCCCTTAACCCCCGACCAGGTAGCCAACATATCTCCATATAGACCGTGGATATATGAATGGTGTAAATATTTTATTTTATATAGATAGTAAAATAACGCCAAGACACCACGGACAAATGATAAGGAAGTTTCACCTTCAACATAAGAAACTAGTTATTAAAGTCATTAATACAAAACCAAATAAAAATTGCGAAAAGATTAAGAAACAAAATTATTACACTAAATGCTTGTCTTCACCAAGTGATGTAAGAGACTTAGGTAAACATGGCCTTTGATTGTCAAGAACTCTTACTATCAATCTTGGATCCCGAGGCTACTACACACACTCTATGATGGATGATGGTGGTGGATGTGGGTGTTGTGATGGTGGTGGAGTGTGAGTGAAGTGGGAGAGAGGTGGTTTGTCAAGTGATGCATTTGAAATGAACCAAGCACCCCTATTTATAGTCTGCACAGAAGCCCGGACACGACCCCGTGTCCATTGGGCACGGCCCCGTGTCCATTGGGCACGGCCCCGTGTCCATTGGGCACGGCCCCGTGTCCATCCTCTTTCTCTTTCTTTATTTAATGCAGTTTGTCTGTATTAGTTGACCACGCCCCCGTGTCCGCTGGGCACGGCCCCGTGTGCAGAAGCTTATCTGTACTATCAAGATTTGCTTGGATTCTGCGAATCTTAGCATTGACCACGGCCGTGTGGAGCTGGGCACGCCCCCCCGTGTTGGGAAATAGAAGCTTCTACAACTTTGTCATTTCTGCAGACACTTGGGCACGCCCCCGTGTCCGCTGGGCACGGGACGTGTTCAGCCTTCTGTTGTTCTGCTTTTGCTTGGGAAGATGTTGTCGAGGGGTCGGGCATGCCATGTTTATTCCTTTTCTTGTATTTATGTTAGATTTAGCTGTATTTTTGTTCATTTACGCTCATTTAACCCTGAAAATACAAAAGAAAGACAAAATCACACTTTTTCTAACATTAGTACTAAAAAAAGGTTAATTTTATGACTCATTTGATGTAATTTATATGTTGCATTTTACACACAAGGTCCGTTGAAGAAGACCAAACATTTGTTTTAGTCTCTCATGTCAATTTTGTAACCTTTTTGCTCATGCCACTAACATCATCCATGTTATTTGTTAAATTCTAGTCATGTTCCTTTCATACGAGGGACATTTTTGTTGTTGCCAACTTGCCATTTATTATTGTTTTTGTTGTTAAATGAATGAAGAACCATATGTATGATGATATTTAAGCTAGAAATAAATATGACTCCTATTATTGAATAAAGTCTCCAAAATTATTCGTAAACAATTATTGAAGAAAAATGTATTAAAGGGCAAAATGGTCACGAGGTGAAAACCACCCTCCAGTGGGAGTAAGATTGTACCATATGTCATACGTGTTTTGTTTCAAAGGATATTTAAAAAAGATGTAAAATTAATGTATTATATTTCTCATAGGGTAGGGCTATATAGAAAACCCTATCTATATAAAAAACCCTAGAAAACCCAACCTCCCGACATTTTTTTTTTTGAAAAAAATAACACATGTAATATACATGTTTTTAAGAGTTTTGGGCCAAAAAAATCAAAAAAGCGCCGAAGGGATAATTTAAAAAAAAAAAAATTTCAGCAATTTCTGTCTTTTGTGCCTAACACATGTTAGGCAACGAAATTTGTTTATTTTTTTAAAAAAAATCCCTTTTTTTGCTTGTAAGTTTGTCATTAAAATCAATAGTATTGCGATATCAAGTTTTTGCTTTTTAAATAAAACTAGTGCTATTAAATCCGCGCGTTGCGCCGGAAATCCTCGCGTTGCGTCGTGGGTGGGTATTAGTTCGTTTAACTTCGGTACTGACACTTGTTATAGCAACCAATAGAGAAAAAACTAAAAAAAATCATGATATGACAAAAAATATACCAACACAGCGGGAATTTGATCGGTAGTGGTTTGTTTTTTTACGCCACCTACACTCGTTACAACAACCCATAAAGAAAAAATCTTGATATGACCAAAGAATACCGACACGTGATTTACATGGATAAAAAAAAGCGCAAGTTATATAAGATATATAAAAAACCAAATAATACATATAAAAAACCACTAAACAAAACATATAAAAAAAGCCTTTAGAACAAATAATTACTATTTATTTAGTTTCTTTATTAATAGTATAATAATAATTCATTTAGTTTTTTTATTAATAGTATAATAATATATATAATTACTGTTCATTCTGTTTGCCTATTATCATATATGAATTGAAAAGTTCGTTTATAATTTTTTGTAACGTAAGTTGTGTGTCGAGTTAAAGGATGTAACAAGGTAAAGGGGGCTATGAAACGAGTTTTATGTGACTCGATGTCTTGTAAAAGCCAATAGATAAATACGATTTTGACGCGTGACTTTAACACATCAGCTTAATTGCATTTTGCCAACTCTATATCACTATTACAATGAATGGTATTTAAAAGATGTAGCAATTTCAACCCATTTATATTGAAATGTATTTATCTAATTGTATTCCTTGTTTAAAGTGTCAAACATGCAAAACAAAAACAAAATATATATATATATATATATATATATATATATATATAAAAGAGGATCCATAGAGTTAAAATACAATGTAGGATAAAGAATTTAACTAGCAATTTTAACCAATTTATAAGGAAACGTATCCATTCAGATTGTAATTCGTTTGTAACGTGTGGAACATGTAAAACACAATAAAAATATTAAAAATAGGAAAATGTTTTTTTTTTTTTTAATATTCTAGGATGCAAATTGAACAGTGAGGTGGTGAGTTGATTTCACAAGAAAATGATTTGCAACAGAGAAAGAATTATAATTTGAGCTAAGAATCTGAATCTTTCCCTCCAAGTGTCTGAATTATAGCTTCTAGAAGTTTAATCTCGTTATCTCGTTTCGCAATCTCGTCTTGCTTTGCTCGTAATTCTTCCATGTGCAGTTCAAACACTTCTGCATTCATGATATATTAATCACATCACTAAAAAGAGGGGGTGAATTTACTAACGAATGGTTGTCTTTTAGTTCAAACGGGTCAAATAGAAAAGGGAAATGGGTACATATAACTAGAGAAAAGAAGTTTTAGGGTATATGCACGACATACTTGTGGTGTTCTCCAGCTCCTTTGTGATTTCCTGAGCTCGTAACTCAGCAGCCTTTTGTCCAGCTTCGGCCTGCCTTTTTTCAGTACGAGCACGGGCTGCAGCTGAAATTGCAGCATCCAGCTCCCTTTCTAAAGTCTCTACCCTTTGCTCAAGTACCTACACCCAATAATACTCATTTCACACATGGTTTTTCTAAATGAGCATCAACAGAGCAGTTTATCAACGTGGCAGAACATTTCATATTACTTAAGGTGGGTAAACGATGTTTTACTCCAGGCCCTGATGGGGCAAATAAGTTTTCCAACAAAATTTATATTTAAGCAATCTAGCTGAACAAGGGGCACCTCTTTTAGACGAGTTTATCATTTTACTTTTTGTAACCGTGTGAACCCGTTACTGGAAAATTCATGGACCCCACCAATACCCTGATAACCAATCGAGTCTGGTTGAACCTAAGACCTTTGCTAGAGGGACTTAAGCCAAGCGCTTACCAATACGCCACCCCTTGAAGATTTTCATTTTTCAACTATTAGATAGAATTAATAGAGTAGATTCCTCATCATGCAGAAAGATTTCAGAGCTTTAATGTTTACTTACATTCAATCTGAGATGTAAAAGTTCTGCAGGCATGAATAAGTTCTATTTTCAATAATCCTTTTCAAGTGATGCAAGACACGTCTAAAACAGTAAAAAGGGCTTTTTGATTTCTTCAATTAGTATCGTAATTTACTACAGTTTAGTATTCAAAGTATATGGAAGAGCCTAAAGAGGAATGGCTAACTATAAACCATCAATGATTACCTACAATAACCTCTTGGACCACCTGCCCAACACAAATTGTGAGTTACCTGATCCCGTTGGTTAGCAAGGTATTGGCGGGGTCTAGTGAGTTTTCCGGTAATAGGTTCTTATGGTTACCATAGAACTGTAAACTATAAA
This sequence comes from Helianthus tuberosus, assembly GCA_030545235.1. Classification (NCBI taxonomy): domain Eukaryota; kingdom Viridiplantae; phylum Streptophyta; class Magnoliopsida; order Asterales; family Asteraceae; genus Helianthus; species Helianthus tuberosus. The sequence goes on along the minus strand of CM060408.1, from coordinate 82,557,422 downwards.
ACTCTATTAACTGTCTGCAACTGCAACTAGCTTTTGTTCACTGAACCACCAGTTACAGCTCCAAATGTATCCCATACTCGAATAATTTATAAATTTTGTTACATTTCTCAACATAAATCGTTTTCCTCATCACGAGCCAAAGGATACAATATACAATAATCATATCGAACAATCTCTATTCCACCAGCAAAAAAAAACTTGCTTTGACTCTAAACTACTTTACAAAAATTCATAAGCACAACTTAACAACATATCACCAGCTTACAAATTCCACTGCTCTCATAATCTATTTCAAAACCCTAGAATTCTGATAGTTAGGACTCAAAATTACCCTACCTTAGATGATGACGAGTAAACCCTAATCCAATCCAACCATACACTGGCTAGTACCTAATTAGGTCAATCAAACATATATATATAAAAGAGCATACATATGACTCAAATCGATGAAACAAACTAAATTCAGTGAAAATCATATCAAGAATTGTGGTCAACTGAAAGAATATAAGCTGAAAAACATAAGAATCGGAGCTTAAACAGGTGAATATGGCAAGAGAAGATGCGGAATTGGAGAAGAAACCTTGATAGTACGGGCTTGATCGGAGGTTAAAGAGGCTTTGTTGAAAGATTCTTGATCGACGTATACAGCTTTGGAGTTGAGTATGTTGTGGAGAGAATGAAGATCGTTTGATATATCGGAGAGATTAGCGATCGCAGCGCTCCATCTCTCGTTTCCTTTCTCCTCCATTAATAATATTCTCCACTCTGTTCAATCTTCCATCGTTGCTTCATACGCACATAATAATAATAATTTACTAATAATAATTGTTTTTTCCATGAAATTATATATATTTTTTTAAACCACTGATCACTTAAGTACAACTGGAGTATATACTTATTTGAAGTTAACCTTAAATTAATAGAAAAAAAAAAACAATTGCCAAAATTAATTAATCAATAGTATGGGTGTAGACAAACCAAATCACTTATTAGCTTTAGTTTACTAAAAGCTTGAACCGAATATAAAATTAAGCTTGTTTAATAAACGAGTCTGAATTTTATTTATTGAGTATGAGGTAAGTCACAAGTCTAAATGCGACTATTATTTATATAACTTTTATTTAATATATAGTATAATATTCAATATATATTTATTTAATAAACGAGTCTTAGCTTCACGTGCAGATGGTTTGTCTTTTTGTTCGTGAATGGGTTTGAGTCAGAGGAAATTCAACCAAAGAGCATTGACACTAAGCTTCAAACCGTCAACTTGTTTACCAAAGCCTTGGGTTCCCTAACTGTTTTTTCTTTATGGCAAATTAAGCGTTCGTAATCTACACGCTCCAATTTGAGGAAGACTGTAAATTGCCGCCCATTTTACCTTTACTCCATTTGACCATTATTTGGTCTTTATCTTTTTATTTAGCATTAATCTATTTCTTTGCATAGGGCATCATTATAGGAGTAAATATCATTGTTGTGTAGCTTGATTATATATCTAGATGTACTCGTAATATTAATACACAGAAAATCGGTGATACTGAAGTTGTTATTAAACACAACCCATGTGGACCCTTCTGTCACACCCGCATCAGAGGCGGAAGCGCGTAGTGTGACTTGATCGGTTTCCATAGCATACGATGTAAGTAAACAAACTATATGTGTAACACCCCAAAAACGGGTTTAGTAATCAAACTACGCTAATATTAAAAAGCGGTTAAAATACTGTTAGTGGTAAAAACTAACCCGATAAACATTAAGATTTAATTAAATAAACCTAATCTTATATAAAGATAGATGAATGCCTTTTAGAATGAAGTTTATAAAAGGCCCGAGACTATCGGTACATGATCTAAGTCGGGTTGTAGCATCCCCGAAACCTAGTAAATTAAATTATCATGTTTATTGATAATTGACGGGAAGTATGCAGCTAGGAATAATTAACCTAGTTGATTATCCGTATTGTTAAGTGATAGATATTGGATTATATCCATTTATAATTGAAATCTCAAACTTGAGGGACCAAAGTTATCAAAAAGGAAACGAAAGTTTTTAAAACAAAAAAAATAGACATAACATACACACTGTGTGTGTGTGAATCGATCATCAGTAGGTGGAGACAATGGAAACCCTTGCTCAATCTCAAATCATCAAATTGGAGGTCAAATTCGGATCTTCAAATCGTGCATGAACTCAATTATCGATCACCTAGACTAGAGGATTATAAGGTATGTCAAAAATCTCGATTTGGTGATATTATGATTGAAGGTAGAATCCATGGATTTCAATCCATGTATGAATATGAGAAATTGAGGTAAGATAAGAGATGTGTACTTGCTTAGGAACAAACCCTAAGTGAAAATTTTGAATAAATTGCTATGATTTAGGTGTTTGGATGATTTACCACACCTTGTTTAATGGGTTTTGATAATATGATGAAGTTAATGATAAACTTGTGTTTAGAATCATCATACATGGTAGTAATAGGCAGATACTTGAACATAATTAAAATTTAAGCTTCCGCCTATGTTTAGTTGTTAATACTCAACCAAACAATGTAATGTTTTGGTAAATGTTTTAATCACAAGTGTTTTTGATAACTCGAATGTTTTTTAATGTAATTCTTGTATAATCTATACAAATGCAAGGATTTTTGCTTAAATTCTTAGTGTATTAAACATGGATGTTTCAATATGATATAAATCATACACGATGTTCATCCATTACCATAATATAAAGATACAAGTCATAAGTTGTTTAGTAGCAAAAGACGACATAAGTTAATAAGTTTTACAAACGATACTTGTTCAAAATAAAGTTTTTAAAATAACAAGGTTTTGCATCCTATGTCCTGTTCGAAAACGGGATATATGGATCAAACCCTCCAAAATATGGATGACATCGTCTTCATAATAAACTTGAAACCCCCCGCACCAAGATCCATTTAGTTTCCTGAAATACATGTAAGTTTTAAAACATCAACAAAAGTTGAGCGAGTTCATGTGTTTTAATTTCGCATGCATCAAATGAATCTTAAAAACATTTGAAAGTTTGAGTATCGAAAGCTGGTATGTAAAGCGTCAATGAATTTAATGATCATTAATGTGTAGCTGGGACATTAATATGTGTGTCGACATAGGAGACACTCAACCCGGTAAACAATTTTATATGCCGATTACCCGTGAGTGGGGCTCGCCCGACCCGATAGATCTACCCCTTTTGTTCCTTGGTCCTCAACAGGATTAATGGTGCCTAAGTTTTGTGCCTATTCGCACATGATCAGATATTTCATTACATAGCTTAACCATACCATAGTTAACATGTACTTCTCCCCGTGAGGGACCTTTTTGGTACAGTGGTTGACCATATCCCCTTGGGAATTGGTTTGCAGGTGGTGCATCTATTACTTGAACCTCTCTGGGAACAGAGGTTATATTCAACTGTTTTGTAACAGATGTTTGGACAGGGACAAGGTCTATTTGCTTTTGGGTGTTGATTTTTGTGGACTATCCAGTGTTTTTTATTTAAGCTCTTTTCTTTTGACTTCAAAATTTTTGAGATAAACATACTGTTGAGTTTGATGGTTCTTTTTCCCATAGATTGTGCAATGAGGTGCAGGCACAATCACACTTGTTTTGTTAATGTCATATGCTTTTAGAAGAAAACAATCTTTAGTGACATGATTCTTCTTTTCATAGAAATCACAAAACAGGTTTTTGACTTTCTCTTTCTTCTTCTTTTTTTCAGCCTCCTTTTCAACAGAGTTTATAACCTCTGTTGGAAGGTCTTTCTTGGGAATGATTTTAACCTTGGGTGCTTTGAGACCCTCAATTGTAGAGAAGTCCATTGGCTTGAAATTTTCAAGAATGTCACACTCATCAGACCATGTGGGTTTAAATTGATATTTTTCAATTCCTTAAAGGTTGAGGATCCCTCTGGTTTTTCTAAAACAATTTTCTTACCATTTTGATCTGTGACTTTTATTTCTTAACTATCCAAATTTGTGGGAATTACTTCAACTAAGCCAGATTCATTTACAACAGTGTTTTCAGAAACTTGGTCATTTTTTCTAAACCCAATGCCAAATTTCACATTGCTTTTGATCTGCTTCTCAAGCATCAACTCATAACCTTTACAAGATTCTACCCATTTCTCACAAGTGATTTTGGTAGACTCAAGCTCCTTTTTGCAGTTATGGTATTTTTCTACCATTGTTTGGAGTTGATCTTTGGTTATGCTTGATTCATGTTTTAGGCGCTGATTTCATTTTCTTTTTCAAACAATTTTCATTTTAACTCTTTAAAAGTTTTCTCAAATTGTACTTCATCATTTAAGATCTTGTTTCTAAGGTTTTATTCACCTCTTTGATGTTAGCAAAAGTAATAATTCATTTATCTAAAAATAAGTCTTTAAGAACTTGAGGTGATACCTTAGCAGCAGCCATCATGGCACAATCACATTCACCATCCACCATCACATACACTGGAATCCCATGGGTCAGCCAGAGGTTCCAACAGTTGTTCAGCAACCTTTTCTTCTAACAGCTGTTCACCAACATTTACACGTGTGATTTAGTTTACGAAGATTTTTCAATGCCGAGAACCTCGATCAGAGAGTAAAAAAGGGGTAAGGTTCACAATGGTGTAAAACTAAAATGGGATACACCGGGCTAGGATTCGAGTTACAGGAACAAGGGCCAAACCAACCACCCAAGAATGAAATCGTCAAGCGAAAACACTTGACATCCTCCTGGAAGCAGCTTTTCTTGCCACCAGACCTTTCTCCATCAATTAGGAATCTGATGCCGTCACTAAACACATTCCTTAAATTGTAGCCATTCTTTGAGTGTTTATTTTTTGGTGTCTAATCCGCATATATCTCACCATTGCTCTTGATTTTCTTGACTGTATATCTCTTAAATGTCAACATATACATGTGTGATTTAGTTTACAAAGATTTTTCAATGACGGGAACCTCGACCAGAGAGTAAAAATGCGTAATGTTCACAATTGTGTAAAACTAAAATGGGATATATCGGGCTAGGATTCGAGTTACAGGAACAATGGCCAAACCAACCACCCAAGAATGGAATCGTCGAGCGAAAACAATTGACAACCTCCTGGAAGCAGCTTTTCTTGCCACCGGACCTTTCTCCATCAATTAGGAATCTGATGTCGTCACTAAACACATTCCTTATATTATAGCCAATTTTTGAGTGTTTATTTTTTGGTGTCTAATCCGCATATATGTATATATATATATCACCATTACTCTTGATTTTCTTAACTGTATATCTCTTAAATGTCAACATATACACGTGTGATTTAGTTTACGAAAATTTTTCAATGCCGAGAACCTGGATCAGAGAGTAAAAAAGGTGTAAGGATCACAATGGTGTAAAACTAAAATGGGATATTCCGGGATAGGATTCGAGTTACAAGAACAAGGGCCAAACCAACCACCCAAGTATGGAATCGTCGAGCGGAAACACTTGACAACCTCCTGGAAGCAGCTTTTCTTGCCACCAGACCATTCTCCATCAATTAGGAATCTGATGCCATCACTAAACACATTCCTTAAATTGTAGCCATTTTTTTAGTGTTTATTTTTTGGTGTCTAATCCGCATATATATCACAATTGCTCTGATTTTCTTGAATGTATATCTCTTAAATGTCAACATATACACGTGTGATTTAGTTTACGAAGATTTTTCAATGCCGAGAACCTCGATCAGAGAGTCAAAAAGGCGTAAGATTCTCAATGGTGTAAAACTAAAATGGGATATACCAGGCTAGGATTCGAGTTACAGGAACAAGGGCCAAACCAACCACCCAAGAATGGAATCTGTTTTGGTAAAAAATTACCTAAGCAATTTAGTGATCAAATTAGTTAAGTGAGGTAGTGTGCTAATAAAGTGTATTGAAAATATTCTTAGTATGTTGTTTGGTAAAAACTGTGACACGAGATATACTAACAATCAAACAATGAGCAATACTAACAATCAAACAATGAGCTAAAAAGTAAAGAGTGACACGAGATATACGAGGAAAGCCCTTGATCAATCTAGATCACCGGCACAAAACCTCGGGAGATGACAATCGCAGTTGCCTTGTTCTTCTTATTGCTTCAAACTTCAGGATACAGTGCAAGATATGATGCGGATCAACTAAGTGTTACAATGAGATTTGAGTACAAGTGTAAGTGTTTGTGAGTGATTGTAGCTAGAAGAGAGAGCAAGAGTGTACGTAAAAAAGTTGTGTGTTCCTACTGATCCAATCGTTCCTTTATATAGCAAAAGAATTAACAACCTATCCTAAAAACGGGGGATGCTCCGAATATTCCCCTTTGAACGTTGAAGACCCTTTCTTTGCGGCTTCAACGTTCTCTTCTCAACAGCGCAGTCCGAGTTTTCAGGAGAAGCAGTCTTCTTGACCGTTATAAGCAAGTCTCTCTAACCTGCACGTGAACTAATTAGTTGTTACCAGGATACTGCATCAGGATGTTACCTATATCCTGATCCGGTATCCTGATCATAATAAAAAATAACACAGTCAGAATATAATCCAGGATATAAGAGTAGAAAACCTCCCATAACAGAACTGTCGAGCGAAAACACTTGACAACCTCCTGGAAGCAGCTTTTCTTGCCACCAGACCTTTCTCCATCAATTAGGAATCTGATGCCGTCACTAAACACATTCCTCAAATTGTAGCCATTTTTTAGTGTTTATTTTTTGGTGTCTAATCCACATATATATCACCATTGCTCTTAATTTTCTTGACTGTATATCTCTTAAATGTCAACATATACACGTGTGATTTAGTTTACAAAGATTTTTCAATGCCGAGAACCTCGATCAGAGAGTAAAAAAGGCGTAAGGTTCACAATGGTGTAAAACTAAAATGAGATATACCGGGATAGGATTCGAGTTACAGGAACAAGGGCCAAACCAACCACCCAAGAATGGAATCTTCGAGCGAAAACACTTGACAACCTCCTGGAAGCAGCTTTTCTTGCCACCAGACCTTTCTCCATCAATTAGAAATCTGATGCCGTCACTAAACACATTCCTTAAATTGTAGCAATTGTTTGAGTGTTTTTTTTTGTGTCTAATCCGCATATATATCACCATTGCTCTTGATTTTCTTGACTGTATATATCTTAAATGTCAACATATACACGTGTGATTTAGTTTACGGAGATTTTTCAATGCCGAGAACCTCGATCAAAGAATAAAAAAGGCGTAAGCTTCACAATGGTGTAAAACTAAAATGGGATATACCGGGCTAGGATTCGAGTTATAGGAACAAGGGCCAAACCAACCACCCAAGAATGGAATCGTCAAGCGAAAAAACTTGACAACCTCCTGGAAGCAGCTTTTCTTGCCACCAGACCTTTCTCCATCAATTAGGAATCTGATGCCGTCACTAAACACATTCCTCAAATTGTAGCCATTTTTAAGTGTTTATTTTTTGGTGTCTAATCCGCATATATATCACCATTGCTCTTGATTTTCTTGACTCTATATCTCTTAATTGTCAACATATACACGTGTGATTTAGTTTATGAAGATTTTTCAATGCCGAGAACCTCGATCAGAGAGTAAAAAAGGCGTAAGGTTCACAATGGTGTAAAACTAAAATGGGATATACCGGGCAAGGATTCGAGTTACCGGAACAAGGGCCAAACCAACCACCCAAGAATGGTATCATCGAGCGAAAACACTTGAAAACCTCCTGGAAGCAGCTTTTCTTGCCACCAGACCTTCCTCCATCAATTAGGAATCTGATGTCGTCACTAAACAGATTTCTTAAATTGTATCCATTTATTTTGTGTTTATTTTTTGGTGTCAATCCGCATATATATCACTATTGCTCTTGATTTTCTTGACTGTATTTCTTTAATGTCAACATATACACGTGTGATTTAGTTTACGAAGATTTTTCAATGCCGAGAACCTCGATCAGAGAGTAAAAAAGGCGTATGGTTCACAATGGTGTAAAACTAAAATGGGATATACCGGGCTAGGATTCGAGTTACAGGAACAAGGGCCAAATCAACCACCCAAGAATGGAATCGTCGAGCGAAAACACTTGACGTCCTCTGGAAGCAGCTTTTCTTGCCACCAGACCTTTCTCCATCAATTAGGAATCTGATGCCGTCACTAAATACATTCCTTAAATTGTAGCCATTCTTTGAGTGTTTATTTTTTGGTGTCTAATCCGCATATATATCACCATTGCTCTTGATTTTCTTCACTGTATATCTCTTAAATGTCAACATATACACGTGTGATTTAGTTTATGAATATTTTTCAATGTCGAGAACGTCGATCAGAGAGTAAAAAAGGCGTAAGGTTCACAATGGTGTAAAACTAAAATGGGATATACCAGGCTAGGATTCGAGTTACAGGAACAAGGGCCAAACCAACCACCCAAGAATGGAATTGTCGAGCGAAAACACTTGACAACCTCCTGGAAGCAGCTTTTCTTGCCACCGTACATTTCTTCATCAATTAGAAATCTGATGCCGTCACTAAAATATTCCTTAAATTGTAGCCATTTTTTGAGTGTTTATTTTTTGGTGTCTAATCCGCATATATATCACCATTGCTCTTGATTGTCTTGATTGTATATCTCTTAAATGTCAACATATACACGTGTGATTTAGTTTACGAAGATTTTTCAATGCCGAGAACCTCGTTCCGAGAGTAAAAAAGGCGTAAGGTTCACAATGGTGTAAAACTAAAATGGGATATATCGGGCTAGGATTCGAGTTACGGGAACAAGGGCCAAACCAACCACCCAAGAATGGAATCGTCGAGCGAAAACACTTGACAACCTTCTGGAAGCAGCTTTCCTTGCCACCAGACCTTTCTCCATCAATTAGTAATCTGATGCCGTCACTAAACACATTCCTTAAATTGTAGCTATTTTTTGAGTGTTTATTTTTTGGTTTCTAATCCGCATATATATCACCATTGCTCTTGATTTTCTTGACTGTATATCTTTTAAATGTCAACATATACATGTGTAATTTGGTTTACGAAGATTTTTCAATGCCGAGAACCTCGATCAGAGGGTAAAAAAGTCGTAAGGTTCACAATGGTGTAAAACTAAAATGAGATATACCGGGCTAGGATTCGAGTTAAAGGAACAAGAGCCAAACCAACCACCCAAGAATGGAATCGTCGAGCGAAAACACTTGACAATCTTCTGGAAGCAGCTTTTCTTGCCACCAGACCTTTCTCCATCAATTAGGAATCTGATGCCGTCACTAAATACATTCCTTAAATTGTAGCCATTTTTGAGTGTTTATTTTTTGGTGTCTAATCCGCATATATATCACCATTGCCCTTGATTTTCTTGACTGTATATCTCTTAAATGTCAACATATACACGTGTGATTTTGTTTACGAATATTTTTCAATGCCGAGAACCTCGATCAGAGAGTAAAAAAGTCGTAAGGTTCTGACGGGTAGTCCATAGGACAACCCTTAAGTGTTATAAATGATAATTTAACCCCGAATTTATCCATGTAATTGTCTAGAATTAGGTAACTACGGTTGTTTGTGTTTTAGGTATAAATGGAGCTTAAAAGAGACGAATTTGGCAGCACTTGGAGCTTGAAGACATTCTTGAATCATTTTGTTTGATGTTTTTAATTCACTTGAACATTAAGACTTGTTTGATGATGATTCAAGCCATGAGGGGCTAAATACTTTGTGACTATCTTTGGTTGAAGGTTTGCATAAGACGTTATGTTTGATTTCTTATTTCTAGAATAACATTCTTTATCTTTATGGTTTGTTGTTATGGTGTGTGATTGTTTTTTTGTAAATTGTTGATTCTTAAGCTAATCTAGTTTGAAACCATACGTTCTTGGTGCCGTTGGCAATCGAGATATCACGGGTATAATTAGGCTTGGGTAAGGGTTAATTGATCATCGCGTAACAACCTCACATTCTAGGAATCTGAGTACTTAGTTCCCTTTCATCACTACAAGTAATCATACATGAACTATGTCTATGTAGTTCTTTCTAGTGGAATGATAACATAAATGTCAAAGCAAATCGGAAACTAAAGATGGTCATTTATCTCTGAATTGTTTACAACCAACACTTTCATTTTGCAATTAGAATAGTAATCTTAGTTTTAAAAATCAAATCAATCAAACCAACTCTTGAAATTTACTTTTATTACAATTAGTTTAATTTTAGTCAAGTTAGATAATATTCTAAATAACACATATTCCACAAACTCCCTGTGTTCGATACCCACTTACCGCTAGCTATCTAGTAGGTTTTGGATTAAATTTGATTGTGACCACGACATCACGTCAAATTTTGGTGCCGTTGCCGGGGAGTAGTGCGCAACGTGTGTTAATTTAATAGTTTTGTTTGTTATTTTCGGGTTTACGCTGGTTGTGTTTAGTGTGCAGGTACTTCAGGTGTATGCATACTAGGGGCTCTCACAAGTCATCACCACTATCGTTTGATCCGGAAATTGAAAGAACTTTGCGTTAAAACAGAGTTTTTTTACGAGAAAACAAGATCATTGGTTCACCCACTTCACCCATTACACCTAGAAACATTATGGCTGACTCACAAATACCACCCACTACGGGTCAACCATCTTCAACCTTCATTCCTACATCAACACAACCTTTACCAAATACCACCATGCCTAATTCCACTACCGATCTTACTCCACCACATGATGTTACACCAACCAACACTACACCACCTATTACCACCCAAGTTGAACCTACCCTTACCTTTAGCCTTGCTTCAACAATTCCACCATTCTCACATTTTTTCCCAACTACGGGTCAATCATCTTCTACCTATCCAATACCACTAAGTTAAACTATTATTCATACTACGTCTACATACCGACCACCGAACCAATCGGGTTTCCACTATTCATCTTTTCCTTTTGTGCAATCTTCGGGTATAGGAGGAGATGGATACGATGAGGGGTATGAAGAAGATTTCGGGGGATACGAAGAAGACGGATTTTACTATGGGGGTGATGGAGGTAATTTAGGACCTCAAGGAGGAGCGGGTCAACAAAGTCAACCATTGCAACAAATTCAAGACATGGGTAGGCTACCGATTGGGGTACAACATATTCGGCCACAAGGGTCACAATTGCAACGTCCTACGCCTTTGCAACAAGTTCGTCCACAAAATACCCAACCTCAATTCCAAAGGCCAATTCAATAACCACCAATGCAACAATACCAATTTCAGCCACCAATTGCACCTCTTGGGCCTATGCAAAGACCAATGGGGCCTATACGTCCAAGAGTTCGTTTGGGTGTACCGAGACGACATCTTCGTGAACACGTGAGAGGCATAGAAGCACATTTCAGACCAGTTATCACTCATAATCCTTCGCCAGTAGTTATTCCTCACAATGATCAAGGGAGGACATTTGAAGTTCGAACCAATTCGTTACAAAGTTTGCCAAAGTATAAGGGTCTAGCAACGGAGGAGCCTTATTTTCATTTGGAGGCTTATGATTCGATTTGCAACACTATTGGGGGTCAAGGATTCTCAGCCGATGATGTTAAATTGGTGCTATTCCAATTTTCCTTAGAAGATAAGGCGAAAAAGTGGTTTTATACATTACCTTCGGCATCTATCTATACATGGGCAGAATTGCAACAAATCTTCTTGGATGAAATTTTCACCGCTCAAAAAACAAATGATGCTAGAAAAAGTTTGAGAAGTTTTCAACAAAAAACAAGTGAAATGTTTCATGAAGCATTTGAGAGGTTTAACATGATGATAAAGAATTGTCCTCATCATGGGATAGAGCTATGGGAGTTGATGAATGCATTTCATGAGGGGTTGTGTTCCGAAGATGCGTGTGACTTAATGTCTATCACAAATGGCACTTTTGGCACAAATTACGAGCATCATGATTGGGAATTCTTGCAGCGAATGGCGGTCACATAAAAAAGAAAAGCTCAAGCATCAAGGAGAGCACGACCGGCCATTACCCAAACTCAATTGCACGCGGTAGACGATGGTAATGTTCAAACTTCTAATCAAATTTATGATGTTTGTGCACTTTGTAATGAGATAGGGCATGCGGCTGAAAATTGCCAAGGAGTGGAAGGGCAATATGAGGAGGTGAATGCATTGCAAGGGCAAGGAGGGGGTGGTAGAAATTATAACATGAACTCCAATACTTACCACCGCGGCTTAAGAAACCACCCAAACTTTCGATATGGGAATCCCTCAAACCAAGCTAACCTAAATTTCCAAGGAGCTCAAGGAAATTTCATACCTCGTCAACAATACAACTAAGGTCAATTTCAACAATCGGGTGGTCAAAGTGGTTCTTCGGGTCAAACTTCATCAAGTGGGAATGAAGTTATTGATATGCTCCGGTTGATGCAACAAGATATGCAAAGAAGGAATCAACTTGATGATGTTCGCATGCAAAAAGATGAAATCCGTGACAAAGCGATTCAGTCGTTGACCACTCAAATGGGTCAACTTGCAAGTGACGTGGCATTATTGAAGAAAGCAAAAGGTCAATCACCAAGTGACACGGTGATAAATCCCAAGAACACAAAAAGCATTAACATCAATGTGGTAAGCACCATTCCTAATAATGAAATTAATGAAACATTTCTTACTTCTTCTTGTCAAGTGAGTGCAGGTATAGGAAGGGATGCCGAGGTTGAAACAGACAAGGAGCATGGAGCACCACTTTGTAACACCTCGAAAATTCGTGTTCAATGAAATAACGACACGTGTCATGTAAGACAAAACGCGTTGTAAACCCGGATTTAATAAAGATGTTTTGGCAGGATTTAAAAGTGTCGTCATGTTAAATTTCACCTCTGAACGACCTCATTTATAAATCCTAATACCCAATTATATTTTTTCAAACATCTAATATATCCTAAATCCAGAAATTCATTGACGATAAACGAATTCAAAGTGCATGATAGGTTCCTATGAAAATTTCTATGGTTAACCTTCTTGTTCGGCACTTTTGAAAAGGATCCAAGCAAACATAACATAATGGTAGGGTATGTAATTGTTAAAAACCCATAATAGAGGTCCCAAAGTCGAATTATGAGGTTGCCCTTTCGAATGCATGAAGGAACAAGATTTTTGGGTGCTGATGATTTGTTGCGCACCGCAACAAATAATTGTTACGGTGCGCAAGCTAAGCCCAACTCCAACAGAATTGCCTGTTTGCTGTTAAACGCGAAATTTGACCTTTTATCCGATTTTCCTCATAACCCTTGGCCCCTAAACAACCCCTAAACATCTAGGGACACTTGTTAAGATGTTGTGGTCACTTGTAGACTTGTGTGTCAAGAATTTGTGGTGATCTAAACACTATATAAGGCCACTATGTTGCAACACATTCTTCACACTTCACTTGTGCAATTCTGGAGCTTTTGGGAGCTTAAGAGCAGACACAAGATCTTCCTAATCAAGCTTAGGACCTCAGTAAGTTTTCTAATCCTTCCTTAGTTTAAGTTTTAGCTTAGTTTAGCTTAAAAGTCAACCGTCGTAATTAAAGGTTGACTTAGCGATTAATCACTAATGGTCCAGTGATTAGTCGAATCAAAGGTAGTTATAAGTTGGTAATTATGTGGGCTTTAAACCCTTAAAAGGGCATCCACTGATTCCCATCCTAACTAGGTCATTGTCGAGTCAAAGATGATTAGAAAAAGTCAACATAAATGTAATCTTTCGTTTAACGCATAATTAACGATGTAAAAGGTGTGTAACCTATTTTATCATTCATATAACTTGATAATAAGCATAAGAACTTGTCTAAGCTTGTTTGATTCGACAACTTTCTGTTTTGAACCGATTCGGAACCGAAAGTCGCAAAGCTTTGACTTTTGCTTTGACTTCAGTTCTGACCCGTTTTAGTATGATTTGGAAATGCCTTAGAGCTTCCTTAGGACCAGGCTACATGTTAGCATAACCCTCTGTGGTTGGTTCATTAATTGACCCATTCGTTTACGCGTTTCCGTTAATTGCTCATATGTTGACCATTATGCCCTTATTACCTTAAAACGTGATTTATGAAAATGTAAAAGTGTAGAAACCTTAGTTACTGATATATAAACTTGTATGCAAAGTTTGACATCAATTCGAGGTCTAGATTGAGAGTTATGCTCATTAGCGCAAAATAGAAGCTTTATGTTAATTAAACGGCGTAATTAGCGTATAGCCTAGTTAAGCCTACTTTTTGGTATCAAACTTAATACCCACTGATGTAATATATTATTTTGGGATTTTTAAAGATTTTTAATAAATTTTAGGCTGAGCATAACTAGTAGTCGTAGGCTTAATCCGGTAATTGTCGGTTTTGCCCTTACGGGCCATAAAATGAGTTTTACATATCTAAACGACTCCAAAACTTTTGCTACTGATCACATATGATAAATAAATTATTTTAAGCCTTCTGGAAATATAAAAATATCAGATTTAAGTATCGGACCCGGAAATGGCCTTTAATCGCCTTATTTAGCGTTTTTAACGCATGGTATGTATTAAAAATTATATTGAACATACCCGGGTTGATACCTACTGATATTTTAGGCAAACTAGAATGTTTTAACAGTAAGAAAAGGATGATTAACTCAGACTTCGGTTTTGAGCCTTTCGGCTTATGTGAAATTACCAAAATGCCCCTACGGTGCATAGTTTGGTTATACTTGGTAAATTCACATATATACTTTAACCTACTGTTATAACTTATCAAAATAAGAATTTTTGCTGATTATATCATACCTGTAACTCAGATAAATACTTAAACTCTTTTATAACCTTTTAAATGACCAAACTACCCCTACGGGGCCTAGTTTGTGTTTATATACGTTTCGGGCATAATGAAAGACATCCTACTGAGGTCACAACATATTTGAGACATAATTAACTTAGGAAACCTGTATATGGCTCTCATGAATACCCGTCACGCTTATTACGCGTACGGTTCGGTTTATGTAACAAGTTTACATAAATTAGCCAAAACGGGTCAAACCTTATTGGTTTTATCTCAAAATCCAGAATGTGTATGAAATACCCATTTAAGACAAGTCTTCAAACTTGTCGGATCTAAACCACATTCTATTCCGGTCTTCGCTTAATCATGCGTTTGAACCGTATATTCCCTTAAGACTAACCGGTCTAAGCTTAGGCTTAATTAAAGACCCGTTAGCATTCTAATAAGTTATTTATACCATCATTCCAGACTAGAGCATTTCGGTAAATGGTACCTACGCTTACTTAAGTGAATACGGCTGAGTTATTAGATTCTTGCTATTTAAGACAGGAGCTAGCTCAGGTAAATACTCTTAACTTATTTTCCCTATACGGGCTTGGGATACGGCACTATAAAAGTACCGCTTGGTCGGGTGTGTAGTTATTTAAATCGGATTGTGATTGATGTACTTACAACCCGTTTAATATGTATTATTTGGTGTATGGCCTTTGGGGGTTAATGACCATGTCCCGGATATCCTTGGCATCATTCGAAGTAATGGCCACGACTTAAGCACGAGGTGTAGGCATACACCTGACAGCTGCATTATGTAAAAACTGGTAATCCACTCCGAGGTATCATCCTTGTGGGCATTATACTGGAACTGGTACTCCACTTAGAGGATGATAGCCTGTGGGCATTATACCTGTGGCGTGTCAGTTAATCTAGTCCGGCCCTACAAACCGGCCCTAACGGACGACAAATAAGTAAAACTGTATACAAGATTATATACAAATAATTTTCCCAAGTTAAAAAGGTAAATTTTGCCTCCGTGCATTTTAATCAAATTATAAAAGATATTTTGTGCCACGTGCATTCAAACCAATTTTCTTAAACTCTTTTCAAATGAGTCAGTTGAGTGTATTTACCAGTGAAAACTGACGTATTTCCAAAAAGGTTAAGTGACAGGTACTGAACGAAATTGGCTGGAAGCTCAGGGCGCTAATAAGGAATCTTGCAAGTTCTAGGCGTCTAAAGTCTGTTGAACAAATGATATGTTTAAAGATCCGCCTGTGGATTCTTTACTTTCCGCTGTAATACTGGATATTACTTTATATTCGGAATGTAATAATATTTATCTTTTGCTTCCGCTGTGCAGTTATATATTGTGTTGTTTGACTATTACGTTGCCAACCACGTCACAATACTCCCCCACCGGGTCCACCGGTGACACGTGGAAATCGGGGTGTGACAGGTTGGTATCAGAGCCAACACTGAGTGAATTAAACACTAGCCTTTTGTGTTTAATCTCAGTTACACAATTGCACATTCTTGAGTCTAGACAAGAACATAGGACAAATTCCAATTTCATTGTCTTTTAAATACTTCCTTGATTATTTTCTGATTAGCCTTTGCATGGGCAAGTCATTTTTATTAGAAGTCCCGTTTAGGGCAACCATATACTTGTTAAATTTTAAAGGAACGATTGTATTTAAAATATCATTCCTATATTATAAGATCTACCATTATAATAAAATGGCAAAATCTAAAAAGGACAAGACCTAGCTTCGGGTCATATTAAGACCGGCCAAGATGGCAGTTCCTCAATTTAGATTCAGATCCTTATTAACATTTCAATTTAGAAATTGTTCTGCGATAAATATTAAAAGAATCTTAAGAGTGAAACCTAGCCTGAGTGTCATTATAAAGACCTGGCCAAGATGGTAAGACCTGTTTAAAAAGATTCGTATCCCAGTTAACATGTGAAAACATGTTAACACTCCCGGCAGATGTGATTCGTTGGAAATCACACACGTTATTTAGGATTCTTCAAAAGATTCCTAACCCAGTTTAATGATCTCTGAATCCTGGGTTACATCATCAATTAAGATGATCATATTTTAACCATACGTGGTAATATAGTGCCTACGGGCCTTGCTCATTTCCACATGAGCCAAAATACAGTGGTAGCTATGACTCCCTGTCAGAAAAAGGTAATGAACTAGGTTCAAACCTCAAATGCTTCGATTCTCTGAAATCATAGCATATAAATTTGTAAATGTCCTTGTGACTAAGCCTGTTGTGCTAATATATTTAAAGGCATTGATTCTCTGAAATCCTGGCTTATGATTTAAAAAAAAAAAAAATAGTCCTTGTGACTAAGCCTGTTGTGCTAATATATTTAAGGGCCTTGATCCTCTGAAATCATGGCTTATAATTTAAAATTGTCCTTGTGACTAGGCATTTGGCGCTATTAAATAAAACTGTTATTGTTGCTTTGATTCTCTGAAATCATAAGCTTATAATTTATAACTGTCCATGTGACCAGGCCATTGGGTGCCACTAATGAAACTGTTAATGTTTTATAATTAGGATAAATTACTATAGAAATCCTAAATAAATTTGATTAATAAATTAACCAAATATGGTCTCTGTTTACCATGGTTAATGAATTACCCTAAGGGGCAATTCCATAATAAACTCCCAAATAAACTATTGTCCTTGTTTCTGCAACAGTTCAATTGTAATGGCTAACTCAGACAAGGGTAATAGTCATCCAGCGGAGGTTAATAATGACGCCCGAATTAATCTAACTGGTGCGGAATTAAAGGAAATCATAGACTGCGCGGTTACACAGGCTTTGCAAAGGCAGTATGAAGAGTACAGTGAGACTCGTAGTAGGACCCAATCTACACAGCCTTCAAAGCCACCGTCCAATAATGACGACCCGAAGAAAAACAATGATCGACGCTCCTCGAACCACAGTGCTCCATCTCAGCTGGTTATACGTAATCAAGGGCCCCGTGACCAGGGTTGCCCGTATAAATATTTTGTTTCTTGCAAACCCCGGGATTTCAATGGGGAGAAGGGAGCCATTGACTGTATGACATGGCTGGATGAGATGGATACGGTTGTAGACATCAGCGGATGTGCTGAGAGAGACGTGGTCAAGTTTGTGTCGCAGTCTTTCAAGGGTGAAGCGTTAGCATGGTGGAGATCTCTGATTGAGGCCACCGGAAAGATCCCATTGTATAATATGTCGTGGGATCAATTTGTTGCCCTTATTAGGGAAAATTTCTGCCCTCAGCATGAGGTGGAGAAGATAGAGTCCGATTTTCTATCCTTGGTGATGACAAACCTCGACTGTCAAGCTTACCTAACGAGCTTCAACACTATGTCTCGGTTGGTTCCATACCTGGTAACCCCGGAACCAAAACGGATAGCTCGTTTTATCGGTGGTTTAGCCCCCGAGATCAAGGCAAGCGTAAAAGCTTCTCGGCCAGCGACTTTTAGATCAGTAGCTGACATTTCCTTATCCCTTACTTTAGATGCGGTCAGATTAAGATCGCTAAAGAAATCTGAAGAAAGTAAGAGGAATCGTGAGGATGATAACTCACAAGGGTCAGAGAAGAAGCACAAGGGAAACACTGATTCTAAGAAGTCTGGGTTTGGAAGAAACAGTCAGCGAACAGAGGAGAAGCCAAAGTGCACGACTTATCAAAGGCGCCACTTTGGAAAGTGCAGATCTGAATCCAATTCTAGGTCTGAATCACCTGCATGTGGGTTATGCAAGTCTAAGGAGCACAAGACTGTTGATTGCAAGAAGATTAAAGATGCCACATGCTACAATTGCAATGAAAAGGGGCACATAAAGACCAACTGCCCTAAGTACGCGAAGAAGCCTGAAGAGGCCAGGAAAGCAAACGCATGAGTCTTCCATACGAACGCCAAGGAGATGATGCAGAATGATAACTATATAGCAGATACCTTTTCATATCAAACAGTTATGCATGAATTTTATTTGATAATGGCACATATGATGCTATAAGGAATGATAAATATTGAGAACTTTTGTCTCCGCCTGATTAAGACTCCGGTCACTTAATGCGAGGTAGAAATTGACCGATGATACTTTAGAAAATGCTCCAACAAATCCTATATTGATATTTAATATCTATTAGAAATCACTCTTTTCTGATACCCTTATGGCAAACTTTCCAACTATCCAAATTCATCAGTATATTAAAGACAGATGTGACATTTTGATCCCCTGTCAAAGAGGTGGTGGACTAGGTCCAACCCTCAAATGGCATTGATGGTCTTTTGTGACCTAGGCTAAGTGATATTAATATAATTTTTAAAATGACGTTCATTAAGAATGTTAGTGCCTTATTGGCCGGAATAGTTTGATGAAACCATGGTTAGTATAAAGCCATGAGGATGATGTATAGCACTGGTCGGATCGCAACCAAGAAGTTGATTCGTTTAGTATTAAGGACTATTTTTCTGTTCCTGTTAAAAAAAATGGTGGAACCGGCCGTCCCCGGAATCGAACCTGGGTCTAGGCCGCACCCTTTCGCGCGCCTAGCCAACCGAGCTAGGTGCCTAGTTTGTGAAAATTTCCATTCTGATTAAATATAAGCACATATAGTTGATATCTCTTTAATCTCTATCGATTTCGAATACCAAATGGTATGACAAAAGCGCTATATGAGGATTGGTGTATCTTAATAAGTTCCATAGATTGCTTCCATGCCTGATCAGTATGGAGGTTTAATGCATGGGACCACAAAGATATCCCAATGATCATATGGTACTAAAGTCAACTAATGGTATTCAAAAAAAAAAAAAAAAGATATCCAGAATGGAATTGTCCAAATAAATATTCCCTGGTAAAGAAATATGTGAACTCGTAACATAAATGTGTCACTTATTAGACACGAGCGTTGATGAGTGAAATGGAGCCTGAGATATGGGAATCTCAATAATCTCCTTGTACCTTGATTAGCTTCTCCTAAGACTACCCTGTTTACCTCCCAAGAGGCAGTAGCGTTAAGATTTATATCCCATTAAGGCTGTATTATTATGAAATCTCCAAGACGGCTAGTACCGTCATTGGAAGAATCGAAACCCTGATAACTAAGTTTTAAAATAGAGGGTTCACATAGCCTAGCTCGATACTTCGATAGTTTAATATTGTTAAATAAGAAAGACGGTTCATTTTGCTTATGCATTATTTACCGCGACCCTAATTAGGCAATGATTAAGAATTGCCAACAGCTGCCCTGAATCGTCGACTTGTTCGACTAACTACAAGGATCAGCTAACCATTAAAAATTTGTTAAGTAGTGGTTGGAATAACCATCTCACCTTAAGATAAGCATTTCTATAATAGTTGATATGAAAGCATCAAGGTTGCTCCTTTGGAGACCTTGTAAAGATAAAATGATAAACATCTATTGTAGGGGCAATAGATTGGTAAGTTCAATTACCAGGATCTGAGGGCAAATTATTGGTGGATAGGCTTGAAAAAGTCTGTAGCCACCTATGTAGCTAAATGCTTGACATGTGCGCAAGTCAAAGCCGAGCATCAGAAACCGTCAGGCTTGCTGAAACAGCCTGAACTTCCTACGTGGAAGTGGGAAATGGTAACTATGGATTTATCACCAAGTTACCTAAGGCAAGGGAAGGAAATGATACAATATGGGTTATAGTTGATAGACTGACTAAGTCAGCACATTTCTTACCCATCAAGGAGACTTATAGCTCCTACATGTTAGCCCAGTTATACGTGGATAAGATTGTAGCCTTACATGGCATACCTATGTCTATTATCTCTGATAGAGATACGAGATACACGTCACATTTTTGGAAGAGTTTCCAACAATCTTTGGGCACACGTTTGAATTTTAGTACGACTTATCAACCTCAAACTGACGGTCAGAGTGAGCGTACTATTCAAACGTTGGAAGACATGCTACGTGCATGTGCGATCGATTTGGGTGGTAGTTGGGATAAGAACCTACCGCTAATCGAATTCTCCTACAACAATAGCTACCATACCAGCATTAAGGCTGCGCCTTTTGAGGCATTATACGGTAGAAAGTGTAGATCGCCAGTGTGTTGGGCGGAAGTTGGAGATGTCCAGTTATCAGGACCAGAGATAGTCTTCGAAACGACGGACAAGATTGTCCAGATTCGTGACCGTCTCAAAGCTGCTCGAGATAGGCAGAAGAGTTACGCTGATCCAAAGCGTAAAGCTTTTCACTTCGGAGTAGGTGATAAAGTGTTGCTTAAAGTGTCACCCTAGAAGGGAGTGATGCGATTTGGTAAGAAAGGCAAGCTAAGCCCGAGATACATAGGACCTTTAGAGGTTATCGAACGTGTCGGGTCAGTTGCCTATAAGTTAAACTTACCTGAAGAGTTTAGTGGAATTCACAATGTGTTCCACATCTGCAATCTAAAGAAGTGCTTCGCTGATGAATCACTGGTAATACCGCATACAGATGTGCATATAGGTGAGAGCTTAAAATTAGTGGAAAAACCTTTTGTCGATTGAAGATCGACAGGTAAAGAAGCTTCGAAGGAAGCATGTACCTATTGTAAAGGTCAAATGGGATGCCCGTAGAGGTCCCGAATATACGTGGGAGGTTGAATCCACCATGAAAGAAGAATACCCTTATTTATCTCAGTAAATCTCGGGTCGAGATTTATTTTAAGGGGGTGAGGATGTAACACCTCGAAAATTCGTGTTCAATGAAATAACGACACGTGTCATGTAAGACAAAACGCGTTGTAAACCCGGATTTAATAAAGATGTTTTGGCAGGATTTAAAAGTGTCGTCATGTTAAATTTCACCTCTGAACGACCTCATTTATAAATCCCAATACCCAATTATATTTTTTTCAAACATCTAATATATCCTAAATCCAGAAATTCATTGACGATAAACGAATTCAAAGTGCATGATAGGTTCCTATGAAAATTTCTATGGTTAACCTTCTTGTTTGGCACTTTTGAAAAGGATCCAAGCAAACATAACATAATGGTAGGGTATGTAATTGTTAAAAACCCATAATAGAGGTCCCAAACTAACAAAACAAGGTCCCAAAGTCGAATTATGAGGTTGCCCTTTCGAATGCATGAAGGAACAAGATTTTTGGGTGCAGATGATTTGTTGCGCACCGCAACAAATAATTGTTACGGTGCGCAAGCTAAGCCCAGCTCCAACAGAATTGCCTGTTTGCTGTTAAACGCGAAATTTGACCTTTTATCCGATTTTCCTCATAACCCTTGGCCCCTAAACAACCCCTAAACATCTAGGGACACTTGTTAAGATGTTGTGGTCACTTGTAGACTTGTGTGTCAAGAATTTGTGGTGATCTAAACACTATATAAGGCCACTATGTTGCAACACATTCTTCACACTTCACTTGTGCAATTCTGGAGCTTTTGGGAGCTTAAGAGCAGACACAAGATCTTCCTAATCAATCTTAGGACCTCAGTAAGTTTTCTAATCCTTCCTTAGTTTAAGTTTTAGCTTAGTTTAGCTTAAAAGTCAACCGTCGTAATTAAAGGTTGACTTAGCGATTAATCACTAATGGTCCAGTGATTAGTCGAATCAAAGGTAGTTATAAGTTGGTAATTATGTGGGCTTTAAACCCTTAAAAGGGCATCCACTGATTCCCATCCTAACTAGGTCATTGTCGAGTCAAAGATGATTAGAAAAAGTCAACATAAATGTAATCTTTCGTTTAACGCATAATTAACGATGTAAAAGGTGTGTAACCTATTTTATCATTCATATAACTTGATAATAAGCATAAGAACTTGTCTAAGCTTGTTTGATTCGACAACTTTCTGTTTTGAACCGATTCGGAACCGAAAGTCGCAAAGCTTTGACTTTTGCTTTGACTTCAGTTCTGACCCGTTTTAGTATGATTTGGAAATGCCTTAGAGCTTCCTTAGGACCAGGCTACATGTTAGCATAACCCTCTGTGGTTGGTTCATTAATTGACCCATTCGTTTACGCGTTTCCGTTAATTGCTCATATGTTGACCATTATGCCCTTATTACCTTAAAACGTGATTTATGAAAATGTAAAAGTGTAGAAACCTTAGTTACTGATATATAAACTTGTATGCAAAGTTTGACATCAATTCGAGGTCTAGATTGAGAGTTATGCTCATTAGCGCAAAATAGAAGCTTTATGTTAATTAAACGGCGTAATTAGCGTATAGCCTAGTTAAGCCTACTTTTTGGTATCAAACTTAATACCCACTGATGTAATATATTATTTTGGGATTTTTAAAGATTTTTAATAAATTTTAGGCTGAGCATAACTAGTAGTCGTAGGCTTAATCCGGTAATTGTCGGTTTTGCCCTTACGGGCCATAAAATGAGTTTTACATATCTAAACGACTCCAAAACTTTTGCTACTGATCACATATGATAAATAAATTATTTTAAGCCTTCTGGAAATATAAAAATATCAGATTTAAGTATCGGACCCGGAAATGGCCTTTAATCGCCTTATTTAGCGTTTTTAACGCATGGTATGTATTAAAAATTATATTGAACATACCCGGGTTGATACCTACTGATATTTTAGGCAAACTAGAATGTTTTAACAGTAAGAAAAGGATGATTAACTCAGACTTCGGTTTTGAGCCTTTCGGCTTATGTGAAATTACCAAAATGCCCCTACGGTGCATAGTTTGGTTATACTTGGTAAATTCACATATATACTTTAACCTACTGTTATAACTTATCAAAATAAGAATTTTTGCTGATTATATCATACCTGTAACTCAGATAAATACTTAAACTCTTTTATAACCTTTTAAATGACCAAACTACCCCTACGGGGCCTAGTTTGTGTTTATATACGTTTCGGGCATAATGAAAGACATCCTACTGAGGTCACAACATATTTGAGACATAATTAACTTAGGAAACCTGTATATGGCTCTCATGAATACCCGTCACGCTTATTACGCGTACGGTTCGGTTTATGTAACAAGTTTACATAAATTAGCCAAAACGGGTCAAACCTTATTGGTTTTATCTCAAAATCCAGAATGTGTATGAAATACCCATTTAAGACAAGTCTTCAAACTTGTCGGGTCTAAACAACATTCTATTCCGGTCTTCGCTTAATCATGCGTTTGAACCGTATATTCCCTTAAGACTAACCGGTCTAAGCTTAGGCTTAATTAAAGACCCGTTAGCATTCTAATAAGTTATTTATACCATCATTCCAGACTAGAGCATTTCGGTAAATGGTACCTACGCTTACTTAAGTGAATACGGCTGAGTAATTAGATTCTTGCTATTTAAGACAGGAGCTAGCTCAGGTAAATACTCTTAACTTATTTTCCCTATACGGGCTTGGGATACGGCACTATAAAAGTACCGCTTGGTCGGGTGTGTAGTTATTTAAATCGGATTGTGATTGATGTACTTACAACCCGTTTAATATGTATTATTTGGTGTATGGCCTTTGGGGGTTAATGACCATGTCCCGGATATCCTTGGCATCATTCGAAGTAATGGCCACGACTTAAGCACGGGGTGTAGGCATACACCTGACAGCTGCATTATGTAAAAACTGGTAATCCACTCCGAGGTATCATCCTTGTGGGCATTATACCGGAACTGGTACTCCACTTAGAGGATGATAGCCTGTGGGCATTATACCTGTGGCGTGTCAGTTAATCTAGTCCGGCCCTACAAACCGGCCCTAACGGACGACAAATAAGTAAAACTGTATACAAGATTATATACAAATAATTTTCCCAAGTTAAAAAGGTAAATTTTGCCTCCGTGCATTTTAATCAAATTATAAAAGATATTTTGTGCCACGTGCATTCAAACCAATTTTCTTAAACTCTTTTCAAATGAGTCAGTTGAGTGTATTTACCAGTGAAAACTGACGTATTTCCAAAAAGGTTAAGTGACAGGTACTGAACGAAATTGGCTGGAAGCTCAGGGCGCTAATAAGGAATCTTGCAAGTTCTAGGCGTCTAAAGTCTGTTGAACAAATGATATGTTTAAAGATCCGCCTGTGGATTCTTTACTTTCCGCTGTAATACTGGATATTACTTTATATTCGGAATGTAATAATATTTATCTTTTGCTTCCGCTGTGCATTTATATATTGTGTTGTTTGACTATTACGTTGCCAACCACGTCACGATACTCCCCCACCGGGGCCACCGGTGACACGTGGAAATCGGGGTGTGACACACTTGTGTCGATCCGAGTGGGAAAATTAAAAATTCCCCATGCATTATTGGATTATGGGGCGAGTATGAGTGTGCTACCTGGTGACATATATGATATGTATGATTTTGGTCCGCTTAGGATGCAGACACCATGGTGAGTTTGGCGGATGAAAGTTGGAGGCGTCCATGGGGAATGGTTAAGAATGTTATGATTCAGTTGGGAGAATTCGAATACCCGGTGGATTTTCTGGTTATAGATTATGCTACTACCATGATGGCGTCACAACAAAGGGTGATTTTGGGTCGACCGTTTCTCTATACGGAAAATGCTCAAATCGATTGTAGAGAAGGAATCATTACCATGACCGAAAAGAACCGTAAGTTGTCATTTGATGTTCAGACTAAGATGATTAGTTACGATTTTGTTGAGGCGAAGGATAGCGGGTTTAGTGAAAAGGTGTTTCAAAGAATGAGAAGAAATCACCCACCGGATCATGAAGAAAAGCATATAGGTTCAAGCAAGAGTGTATTTGATTACCCACTGAGTTGAAACGAGACAGGTGCATTTTGCTCAATGGCACGAGGAAGTGATGGAGATGGCAGGAACCGCTTCTTTGAGCCACCTTAAATGGGGGTGGCACGGTCTGGCTGAAGACCTGAAAACTTAGCGCTGCTCGGGAGGCAACCGAGGTTTTTCACTGATCTTGTTATTTCTTTAGTTTTCTATGTTTCAGGGCCATGGGAAACACTCAAGTGTGGGGAAGATGTGTGAATATTTGTGTGAAGCTGGTGATAGAAAATTGGATCATTTACAATATCTGTTGTGTCAAACTTCACCAGGTCAATGTACTTTTTCGTTAGACTTGTCATGTTCTTTAGCTTTGAAATATAGTTAGTTTGTTTGCTTTTGTTTAAAAAAAATAAAAATAAAAAAAGTTTGGTGTGTTTGGAGCGATCTTTCCCTTCAAAACCATACATTGGGGACAATGTATCCCAAGTGTGGGGATGAGGGGAAATTTTAAAAAATTGTGAATCTTTTAAAAATCAAGCGAAAAATGGTCCAAATTGAACAGTTGAGTATTAAATCGCATGACACACTGGCAACCCATATCCCCTTGTTCTTTCTTGTTGAGAGTTGAGCCACTACTTGAATTTATTAGAATATTTTCTTTGATGAGAGTGGCAATGGGTGGGGGGTGCATTAGAACCTGTGCTTGAATTCGGTTTGAGGCCTTAGCTTGATATGTATGTGAAAAGGATTAGGGCAATTAGGTAGCCTCGTCTTGGTGAGTGCGAGTGTGGGATTTGGGGGGTTGGACCTCATAAATTATATATATGAGCATCGTAGCGAGAGGGTCGTGGGTTTGGACTTTAGTAGCCCATTTGAGCTTTGAGCCGATCTTTTGTTATTTGACCCGGTCTATTAGTATAATCATCTTGCTCTAGTATGCTTGTTTGTTATGTTTGTTAAATCGAAAGAAAAAAAAGAAAAAAAGAGATATGAAAAAAAAAGAAAAAAAAAGAGAAAAAGCAATGAAAAAAAATGAATGAGATAGTTTGTATATAGTTGTTTATGTTTTGTTTTAGTTAGAAATAAAAGACCGGGTTAAATCGTTAGCTACTTCGCATATGTATTTCCATTTCCTACCCATTTGCCTAGCCACGTTACAACCTCTAAGTCCCTTTGATTCACGTGCATGTTTAGCAAATTATTTAGGCGAAGGACCGATTTGAGTACAAGCATATTATTGTTCAACTACCAATTTGCCTTGAGTGTGATCTAGCGTATCTTTGCTAGTTATTACTTGCCACCGAGAAGAGAGTTATTGTGAGGGGTGTGCTATGTGCGGGTTTAAGAAAAAGTTAGTAAATGAGGACAATTGTTGCTCGGTTTGTACTTGATCGCTTGAATAAATTGTGTTTTGTTGAACGGGTTGCTTGGGACAAGCAACGGTTAAGTGTGGGGATGTGACGGGTAGTCCATAGGACAACCCTTAAGTGTTATAAATGATAATTTAACCCCGCATTTATCCATGTAATTGTCTAGAATTAGGTAACTACGGTTGTTTGTGTTTTAGGTACAAATGGAGCTTAAAAGGGAAGGAATTTGGAGCATCAGTAAAAATAAAATATTAGAATGGAAGAACTAAGAATATCACATGATAGAGGATGAAATTACGAGAACGTGGGCGAAAACGGCGAAGAAAACGGAGTTGAAACGAAAAAGTTATGCTGAAAACAAAATTTCATGCTGAAGCCCACCGTAGCCTACGGTGGAGGGCGTAGCTTACGGTGGTCCCTGACATAAATTGTCACCGTATGATAGATTAAAGCCACCATAAGCCATTCCAAGCCACCGTAAGCTACGGTGGCCACCGTAGCTTACGGCGCTGACCTACGTAAATGTGTAACTTCCACCTTTTAATGCGGATTTATGATGCCCTTTCAGGTCCAATCAATCCTATTCGGTTACACACAGTTCTAGGGGCGATTTCTAGTGTTCTTGGTGCTTGAAGACAATTTCCAATCATTTGGTTTGCGTTTTTAATTGTTATGAACATTGAAACTTGTGTGAGGATGATGATTCAAGCCATGAGTGGCTAAACTCTTGATAACTATCTTTGGTTGAAGGTTTGTATTAGACTTTATGCTTGATTTCCTAATTTCTAGAATAACAAACTTTGTCTTTATGATTGTTTGTTATGGTGTGTAATTGGTTGTTTGTAAATTGTTGATTCTTATGTTAATCTAATTTGAAACCATACGTTCTTGGTGTCGTTGGCAATCGAGATATCATGGGAAGAATTAGGATTGGGTAAGGGTTAATTAGTCATCGTGTAACAACCTCACGTTCTAGGAATCTGAGTACTTAGTTCCCTTTTATCACAACAAGTAATCACACATGAACTATGTCTATGTAGTTCTTTCTAGTGGAATGACAGCATAAACGTCGAAGCAAACCGGAAACTAAAGATGGTCATTTGTCTCTAAATTGTCTACAAACCAAATTTTCATTTTGCAATTCGAATAGTAATTTTAGTTTTTAAAACTCAATCAATCAATCCAACTCTTGAATTTAATTTTATTGCAATTAGTTTAATTCTAGTTAACTTAGATAAACTTCTAAATAACACACATTCCACAAACTCCCTGTGTTCGATACCCACTTACCGCTATCTATTAGTAGTATTTGGATTAAATTTGATTGTGACCACAACAACACGTCAGGTTCACAATGGTGTAAAACTAAAATGGGATCTACCGGGCTAGGATACGAGTTACCGGAACAAGGGCCAAACCAACCACCCAAGAATGGAATCGTGGAACGAAAACACATGACAACCTCCTGGAAGCAGCTTTTCTTGCCACCAGACCTTTCTCCATCAGTTAAGAATCTGATGCCGTCACTAAACACATTCCAGAAATTGTAGCCATTTTTTGAGTGTTTATTTTTTGGTGTCTAATCCGCATATATATCACCATTGCTCTTGATTTTCTTGACTGTATATCTATTAAATGTAAACATATACATGTGTGATTTAGTTTACGAAGATTTTTCAATGCCGAGAACCTCGATCAGAGAGTAAAAAAAGGCGTAAGGTTCACAATGGTGTAAAACTAAAATGGGATATACCGGGCTAGGATTCGAGTTACAGGAACAAGGACGAAACCAACCACCCAAGAATGGAATCATCGAGCGAAAACACTTGACAACATCCTGAAAGCAGCTTTTCTTGCCACCAGACCTTTCTCCATCAATTAGGAATCTGATGCCGTCACTAAACACATTCCTTAAATTGTAGCCATTTTTTGAGTGTTTATTTTTTGGTGTCTAATCCGCATATATATCACCATTGCTCTTGATTTTCTTGACTGTATATCTCTTAAATGTCAACATATACACGTGTGATTTAGTTTACGAAGATTTTTCAATGCCGAAAACCTCGATCAGAGAGTAAAAAAGGCGTAAGGTTCACAATGGTGTAAAACTAAATGGGATAAACCGGGATAGGATTCGAGTTACAGGAACAAGGGCCAAACCAACCACCCAAGAAACGAATCGTCAAGCGAAAACACTTGACAACATACTAGAAGCAGCTTTTCTTGCCACCAGAACTTTCTCCATCAATTAGGAATCTAATGCCGTCACTAAACACATTCCTTAAATTGTAGCCATTTTTTGAGTGTTTATTTTTTGGTGTCTAATCCGCATATATATCACCATTGCTCTTAATTTTCTTGAATGTATATCTCTTAAATGTCAACATATACACGTGTGATTTAGATTACGAAGATTTTTCAATGCCGAGAACCTCGATCAGAGAGTAAAAAAGGAGTAAGGTTCACAATGGTGTAAAACTAAAATGGGATACACTGGGCTAGGATTCGAGTTACATGAACAAGGGCCAAACCAACCACCCAAGAATGGAATCGTGGATTGAAAACACTTGACAACCTCCTGGAAACAGCTTTTCTTGCCACAAGACATTTCTCCATCAATTAGGAATCTGATGTCGTCACTAAACACATTTCTTAAATTGTAGCAATTTTTTGAGTTTTTATTTTTTGTTGTCTAATCCGCATGTATATCACCATTGCTCTTGATTTTCTTGACTGTATATCTTTTAAATGTCAACATATACACGTGTGATTTAGTTTACGAAGATTTTTCAATGCCGAGAACCTCGATCAGAGAGTAAAAAAGGCGTAAGGTTCACAATGGTGTAAAACTAAAATGGGATAAACCGGGCTAGGATTCGAGTTACAGGAACAAGGGCCAAACCAACCACCCAAGAATGGAATCGTCGAGCGAAAACACTTGACAACATACTAGAAGCAACTTTTCTTGCCACCAGACCTTTCTCCATCAATTAAGAATCTGATACCGTCACTAAACACTTTCCTTAAATTGTAGCCATTTTTTGAGTGTTTATTTCTTGGTGTCTAATCCGCATATATATCACCATTGCTCTTGATTTTCTTGACTGTATATCTCTCGAACGTTAACATATACACGTGTGATTAAGTTTACGAAGATTTTTCAATGCTGGTAACCTCAATCTGAGAGTAAAAAAGGCGTAAGGTTCACAATGAGGTAAAACTAAAATGGGATATATCGGCCTAGGATTCGAATTACAGGAACAAGGGCTAAACCAACCAGCCAAGAATGGAATCGTCGTGCGAAAACACTTGACAGCCTGCTGGAAGCAGCTTTTCTTGCCACCAGACCTTTCTCCATGAATTAGGAATCTGATGCCGTCACTAATCACATTCCTTAAATTGTAGCCATTTTATGAGTGTATATTTTTTGGTGTCTAATCCGCATCTATATCACAATTGCTCTTGATTTTCTTGACTGTATATATCTTAAATGTCAACATATACAGGTGTGATTTAGTTTACGAAGATTTTTCAATGCCGAGAACCTCGATCAGAGAGTAAAAAAGGCAAAAGGTTCCCAAATGTGTAAAACTAAATTGTGATATACCGGGCTAGGATTCGAGTTACAGGAACAAGGGCCAAACCAACCACTCAATAATGGAATTGTCGAGCGAAAACACTTGACAACCTCCTGGAAGCAGCTTTTCTTGCCACCAGACCTTTCTCCATCAGTTAGGAATCTCATGCCGTCACTAAACACATTCCTTAAATTGTAGCCATTTTTTGAGTGTTTAGTTTTTAGTGTCTAATCCGCATATATATCACCGTTGCTTTTGATTTTCTTGACTGTATATCTCTTAAGTGTCAACATATACACGTGTGATTTAGTTTACGAGGATTTTTCAATGCCGAGAACCTCGATCAGAGAGTAAAAAAGGCGTAAGGTTCACAATGGTGTAAAACTAAAATGGGATATACTGGGCTAGGATTTGAGTTACAGGAACAAGGGCCAAACCAACCACCCAAGAATGGAATCGTCGAACGAAAACACTTGACAACCTCCTGTAAGCAGCTTTTCTTCCCAACAGACCTTTCTCCATCAATTAGAATTTGATGTCGTCACTAAACACATTCCATAAATTGTAGCCATTTTTTGAGTGTTTATTTTTTGGTATCTAATCCGCATATATCTCAGCATTGCTCTTGATTTTCTTGACTGTATATCTCTTAAATGTCAACATATACCCGTGTGATTTAGTTTACGAAGATTTTTTAATGCTGAGAACCTCGATCAGAGAGTAAAAAAGGCATAAGGTTCACAATGCTGTAAAACTAAAATGGGATATACCGGGCTAGGATTCGAGTTACAGGAACAAGGGCCAAACCAACCACCCAAGAATGGAATCGTCGAGCGAAAACACTTGACAACATCCTGGAAGCAGCTTTTCTTGCCACCAGACCTTTCTCCATCAATTAGGAATCTGATGCCGTCACTAAACACATTCCTTAAATTGTAGCCATTTTTTGAGTGTTTATTTTTTGGTGTCTAATCCGCATATATATCACCATTGCTCTTGATTTTCTTGACTGTATATCTCTCGAACGTTAACATATACACGTGTGATTAAGTTTACGAAGATTTTTCAATGCCGATAACCTCAATCTGAGAGTAAAAAAGGCGTAAGGTTCACAATGAGGTAAAACTAAAATGGGATATATCGGCCTAGGATTCGAATTACAGGAACAAGGGCTAAACCAACCAGCCAAGAATGGAATCGTCGTGCGAAAACACTTGACAGCCTGCTGGAAGCAGCTTTTCTTGCCACCAGACCTTTCTCCATGAATTAGGAATCTGATGCCGTCACTAATCACATTCCTTAAATTGTAGCCATTTTATGAGTGTATATTTTTTGGTGTCTAATCCGCATCTATATCACAATTTCTCTTGATTTTCTTGACTGTATATATCTTAAATGTCAACATATACAGGTGTGATTTAGTTTACGAAGATTTTTCAATGCCGAGAACCTCGATCAGAGAGTAAAAAAGGCAAAAGGTTCTTAACGGTGTAAAACTAAATTGGGATATACCGGGCTAGGATTCGAGTTACAGGAACAAGGGCCAAACCAACCACTCAATAATGGAATTGTCGAGCGAAAACACTTGACAACCTCCTGGAAGCAGCTTTTCTTGCCACCAGGCCTTTCTCCATCAGTTAGGAATCTCATGCCGTCACTAAACACATTCCTTAAATTGTAGCCATTTTTTGAGTGTTTAGTTTTTAGTGTCTAATCCGCATATATATCACCATTGCTTTTGATTTTCTTGACTGTATATCTCTTAAGTGTCAACATATACACGTGTGATTTAGTTTACGAGGATTTTTCAATGCCGAGAACCTCGATCAGAGAGTAAAAAAGGCGTAAGGTTCACAATGGTGTAAAACTAAAATGGGATATACTGGGCTAGGATTTGAGTTACAGGAACAAGGGCCAAACCAACCACCCAAGAATGGAATCGTCGAACGAAAACACTTGACAACCTCCTGTAAGCAGCTTTTCTTCCCAACAGACCTTTCTCCATCAATTAGAATTTGATGTCGTCACTAAACACATTCCTTAAATTGTAGCCATTTTTTGAGTGTTTATTTTTTGGTATCTAATCCGCATATATCTCAGCATTGCTCTTGATTTTCTTGACTGTATATCTCTTAAATGTCAACATATACCCGTGTGATTTAGTTTACGAAGATTTTTTAATGCTGAGAACCACGATCAGAGAGTAAAAAAGGCATAAGGTTCACAATGCTGTAAAACTAAAATGGGATATACCGGGCTAGGATTCGAGTTACAGGAACAAGGGCCAAACCAACCACCCAAGAATGGAATCGTCGAGCGAAAACACTTGACAACATCCTGGAAGCAGCTTTTCTTGCCACCAGACCTTTCTCCATCAATTAGGAATCTGATGCCGTCACTAAACACATTCCTTAAATTGTAGCCATTTTTTTAGTGTTTATTTTTTGGTGTCTAATCCGCATATATATCACCATTGCTCTTGATTTTATTGACTGTATATCTCTAATGTCAACATATACACGTGTGATTTAGTTTACGAAGATTTTTGAATTCCTAGAACCTCGATCAGAGAGTAAAAAAGGCGTAAGGTTCACAATGGTGTAAAACTAAAATGAGATAAACCGGGCTAGGATTCGAGTTATAGGAACAAGGGCCAAACCAACCACCCAAGAATGGAATCGTCGAGCGAAAACACTTGACAACCTCCTGGAAGCAGCTTTTTCTTGCCACAAGACCTTTCTCCATCAATTAAGAATCTGATGCCGTCACTAAACACTTTCCTTAAATTGTAGCCATTTTTTGAGTGTTTATTTCTTGGTGCCTAATCCGCATCTATATCACAATTGCTCTTGATTTTCTTGACTGTATATATCTTAAATGTCAACATATACATGTGTGATTTAGTTTACGAAGATTTTTCAATGCCGAGAACCTCGATCAGAGAGTAAAAAAGGCAAAAGGTTCTCAATGGTGTAAAACTAAATTGGGATATACCGGGCTAGGATTCGAGTTACAGGAACAAGGGCCAAACCAACCACTCAATAATGGAATGTTGAGCGAAAACACTTGACAACCTCCTGGAAGCAGCTTTTCTTGCCACCAGACCTTTCTTCATCAGTTAGGAATCTCATGCCGTCACTAAACACATTCCTTAAATTGTAGCCATTTTTTGAGTGTTTAGTTTTTAGTGTCTAATCCGCATATATATCACCATTGCTTTTGATTTTCTTGACTGTATATCTCTTAAGTGTCAACATATACACGTGTGATTTAGTTTACGAGGATTTTTCAATGCCGAGAACCTCGATCAGAGAGTAAGAAAGGCGTAAGGTTCACAATGGTGTAAAACTAAAATGGGATATACTGGGCTAGGATTTGAGTTACAGGAACAAGGGCCAAACCAACCACCCAAGAATGGAATCGTCGAACGAAAACACTTGACAACCTCCTGTAAGCAGCTTTTCTTCCCAACAGACCTTTCTCCATCAATTAGAATTTGATGTCGTCACTAAACACATTCCTTAAATTGTAGCCATTTTTTGAGTGTTTATTTTTTGGTATCTAATCCGCATATATCTCAGCATTGCTCTTGATTTTCTTGACTGTATATCTCTTAAATGTCAACATATACCCGTGTGATTTAGTTTACGAAGATTTTTTAATGCTGAGAACCTCGATCAGAGAGTAAAAAAGGCATAAGGTTCACAATGCTGTAAAACTAAAATGGGATATACCGGGCTAGGATTCGAGTTACAGGAACAAGGGCCAAACCAACCACCCAAGAATGGAATCGTCGAGCGAAAACACTTGACAACATCCTGGAAGCAGTTTTTCTTGCCACCAGACCTTTCTCCATCAATTAGGAATCTGATGCCGTCACTAAACACATTCCTTAAATTGTAGCCATATTTTGAGTGTTTATTTTTTGGTGTCTAATCCGCATATATATCACCATTGCTCTTGATTTTATTGACTGTATATCTCTAATGTCAACATATGCACGTGTGATTTAGTTTACGAAGATTTTTGAATTCCTAGAACCTCGATCAGAGAGTAAAAAAGGCGTAAGGTTCACAATGGTGTAAAACTAAAATGAGATAAACCGGGCTAGGATTCGAGTTATAGGAACAAGGGCCAAACCAACCACCCAAGAATGGAATCGTCGAGCGAAAACACTTGACAACCTCCTGGAAGCAGCTTTTTCTTGCCACAAGACCTTTCTCCATTAATTAAGAATCTGATGCCGTCACTAAACACTTTCCTTAAATTGTAGCCATTTTTTGAGTGTTTATTTCTTGGTGCCTAATCCGCATCTATATCACAGTTGCTCTTGATTTTCTTGACTGTATATATCTTAAATGTCAACATATACAGGTGTGATTTAGTTTACGAAGATTTTTCAATGCCGAGAACCTCGATCAGAGAGTAAAAAAGGTAAAAGGTTCTCAATGGTGTAAAACTAAATTGGGATATACCGGGCTAGGATTCGAGTTACAGGAACAAGGGCCAAACCAACCACTCAATAATGGAATTGTCGAGCGAAAACACTTGACAACCTCCTGGAAGCAGCTTTTCTTGCCACCAGACCTTTCTCCATCAGTTAGGAATCTCATGCCGTCACTAAACACATTCCTTAAATTGTAGCCATTTTTTGAGTGTTTAGTTTTTAGTGTCTAATCCGCATATATATCACCATTGCTTTTGATTTTCTTGACTGTATATCTCTTAAGTGTCAACATATACACGTGTGATTTAGTTTACGAGGATTTTTCAATGCCGAGAACCTCGATCAGAGAGTAAAAAAGGCGTAAGGTTCACAATGGTGTAAAACTAAAATGGGATATACTGGGCTAGGATTTGAGTTACAGGAACAAGGGCCAAACCAACCACCCAAGAATGGAATCGTCGAACGAAAACACTTGACAACCTCCTGTAAGCAGCTTTTCTTCCCAACAGACCTTTCTCTATCAATTAGAATTTGATGTCGTCACTAAACACATTCCTTAAATTGTAGCCATTTTTTGAGTGTTTATTTTTTGGTATCTAATCCGCATATATCTCAGCATTGCTCTTGATTTTCTTGACTGTATATCTCTTAAATGTCAACATATACCTGTGTGATTTAGTTTACGAAGATTTTTTAATGCTGAGAACCTCGATCAGAGAGTAAAAAAGGCATAAGGTTCACAATGGTGTAAAACTAAAATGGGATATACCGGGCTAGGATTCGAGTTACAGGAACAAGGGCCAAACCAACCACCCAAGAATGGAATCGTCGAGCGAAAACACTTGACAACATCCTGGAAGCAGCTTTTCTTGCCACCAGACCTTTCTCCATCAATTAGGAATTTGATGCCGTCACTAAACACATTCCTTAAATTGTTGCCATTTTTTGAGTGTTTATTTTTTGGTGTCTAATCCGCATATATATATCACCATTGCTCTTGATTTTATTGACTGTATATCTCTAATGTCAACATATACACGTGTGATTTAGTTTACGAAGATTTTTGAATTCCTAGAACCTCGACCAGAGAGTAAAAAAGGCGTAAGGTTCACAATGGTGTAAAACTAAAATGAGATAAACCGGGCTAGGATTCGAGTTATAGGAACAAGGGCCAAACCAACCACCCAAGAATGGAATCGTCGAGCGAAAACACTTGACAACCTCCTGGAAGCAGCTTTTTCTTGCCACAAGACCTTTCTCCATCAATTAAGAATCTGATGCCGTCACTAAACACTTTCCTTAAATTGTAGCCATTTTTTAAGTGTTTATTTCTTGGTGTCTAATCCGCATATATATCACCATTGCTCTTGATTTTCTTGACCGTATATCTCTTGAACGTTAACATATACACGTGTGATTTAGTTTACGAAGATTTTTCAATGCCGATAACCTCGATCTGTAAGACCCTAGTTCGTATTTGACAAAAAAGTCACAGCGGAATATTCGTGTCATAAAATTTCTTTCATTATAAACCTTATGTCTTACCTGAAAGTTCATTTTTAAAACAACTCTTTTATATTGAATACATCAATCTAACTCATTTATAGAATAAAACATAACTTATGTATAACAAGTTACATTCTCAGACAACCCCGTACAATCCTTCATGTGACTCGGTCCATGATCTCTGTCCCTTGTTAATCCTCCGTGACCCGATCAACCTGCGCTCACCACATACATTCATAATGTTAGCACACATTATAAACATAAATAAGTTTCCTCCTTGACTTTTCACATCTCTTCATCATATTGGAACTCATGTTAGCATATTACATTCACTTTATAATGCATACTTTATACATCATCGTCCTTGACGATCATACCGTATCGTGTAGATCATAATCTTTTATCACAACGATTTACATGCTCATCCTTTCATAAATATACATGCCTTCCCTTATCTTTCTTAATATCAAATTTATCTTAACATTGTTTATAAGGCTTTAGAAATTGATTAGAATGAGTTCCCTATACTTAGAGACCCAAACCACATTTAAAAAAAACTTTAAATGTTAGTATTATAAGTGTAAAAAGTTGTTAAATATCATAATTTACCTCATACACCATCAAACAACAACCGATAACAATTTTATCAATCCTGTCATAGGCTACAGTCTACAGACCATACCTTACAGTCCATTAATAATCAACAAAACAGCCCCTCCAGTACCGTAGCCTACGGCTGAGCCGTAGGTTACGCTGCAGCCCAGCTACAGATTAATCAACAAAACAGCCCTTCCAGTACCGTAGCCTACGGCTGAGCCGTAGGTTACGCTGCAGCCCAGCTACAGATTTACCGGTTTAATCCTTTTTACGAAAACGGCCGTAACTTTCAAACCGTTTATCCGTTTTACCTCCCGTTTCTTCCTACATGATCGTAAATTAACATTCTATCATGTGAACTTGAAATTTAACATCCGGGTTAAGGAAATTCTTAACTTATACGTTTTCGGCTTATTATTTTTACGAAAACGACCGTAACTTTCAAACCGTTTATCCGTTTTACTTGATTCTTTTTCCTACGCGACCGTAATTTAATTCTCCATCACATGGAGTGAAAAATAAAATATTTGGACTACCGAATTTTATGACTTTTAAGCCTTCGGCTTATTACCCTTTTACCAAATTTTGACCCGTTCATGCATTTATCAACATAACTTGATTGTTTGACCTAAATTCCTCATGAACCTTATAATTTCAACGTCGTCTATCATATAAGGTCCCAATCACGAGTTTCTTACAACATCCCAACCCATTTCCACTTAAATGTTATTTTGACCCGTTAAGGGTATTTACGCAATTTTAAGGACTTTGACTCGCAAAGATCATACTTATCGCTTTCATACATGTCCAAAGTAATAATTTAATCTAATGGCTTGTTTCTAAACAACCTTTTAAAGTCGTTTGCCGGATATACCTATCAAGGGCATTTTTGTCAACTTCGCTCCATCCTTTACAACAAAGGACTTCATTGCACATTCAACCATCCCTATCACTTAACTACAACTTTAAACACACATACCTTGCTCGGATCAAAGCTAAGATCCGTTTAATACTTCGTCCACCAAATTGTTAGATGATATCAACGAGATCCTTTTGCTATTAAATCTGTGAATTCATAATACTTGACAAAACCATTCATTAGTCGATAATGCCAAATGGTGACATCTCCACCATTTGACCCGTTAGTTCCAAATGTCCATTTTACCCTTTTTAAACATCAACTTTAATTTCTTTATCATACCCACATATTCCGACCCGTATCAAATACTTATCGGAACATCATACTTCACATGTTTACTTACCATGTTCGTAATCAATACAACGAATAAATATTCTACAAAAAGGGTGTAAGCTTACTTACCTTGCATCCGAGTACGCTTCCCGTGCACATAAGTTCCATTTGACCCGCTTCTTTCCCAAGCTTCCATGTCGCTTATCAAGCATCATCTATCATATATCATTCTCAAGATAGTTAGCTTATTCATCATTCATCACAACCTTTTCATTACACGGATTTTATATGGAATTTATCATTCAACCTTATAACATGCTAATTTATCATTTCTTATCCGATTTCTTTAAACATTCACACCCAAGTATGATTCCAAACATCATTAACATAAGTAAATCATCCATTTACATCACATTATCTAAAACCCACTTCATAACTTCATTATTAATCACTTACTAGTGATCTAAACTCAATTATCTCTAATTTCATCATACCCTTGGTGTATGTACTACCTTTTAAACATAAAGTACAACTAATTCATGCACAATCTCCTAATCTCATACATAATTCATCAAATTCCTCCTTCTAATCAACATGAATCATTCATGCATAAACATCAAACATACTAGTATCACATATCTTTTAATTCCTCTAACAAGAATCTATCACACACATCAAAATACATCAATATTAAGCAAGAATTGGACATGGGTGATCATTCAAGTCATCATCATCACCATAACTAATGGGTTTCACCACTAATCATCAAATTAACACAAACCATACATAACCTATGTTCTATATGATGATTCTAACCCTTATACATGATCAATTTCATACCAATTCGCGATTTACAATATAACCCACTTCGTGCATAATCACCAATCTATCTTTTAAGACATACCTTATGATCCCCTCGTGAAGGTGATCATTAATCCATGCTCGGTTGTGAATTTAAGCTTAGTTTAGCCTTTCAATTTGGTGATTTTCCATGATTAGGGTTTTGGCTCCATAAGAGCTCCTGCTCTTTCTAGAACACACGATTATGTGTGTTTGTGGGTGTATTTTTCATATATTAATTCAAGTTTCATCTTTCCCCATTTTGGTCCCTCAAGTTTGCCACTCATTATAATTGCCACAACTCTCATCCTTTAGTTGTTTCTACCATACTCATAACTAGGTTAAATAACCTAGTCATTTATTTCTTGATGTACGATATCATAATATTTAACGAATATAAATATTCAGGTTTTTGGGGTGTTACACGATCTGAGAGTAAAAAAGGCGTAAGGTTCACAATGGGGTAAAACTAAAATGGGGTATATCGGCCTAGGATTCGAATTGCAGGAACAAGGGCCAAACCAACCACCCAAGAATGGAATCATCGTGCGAAAACACTTGACAACCTCCTGGAAGCAGCTTTTCTTGCCACCAGACCTTTCTCCATCAATTAGGAATCTGATGCCGTCACTAATCACATTCCTTAAATTGTAGCCATTTTATGAGTGTATATTTTTTGGTGTCTAATCCGCATCTATATCACAATTGCTCTTGATTTTCTTGACTGTATATCTCTTAAATGTCAACATATACAGGTGTGATTTAGTTTACGAAGATTTTTCAATACCGAGAACCTCGATCAGAGAGTAAAAAAGGCGTAAGGTTCTCAATGGTGTAAAACTAAAATGGGATATACCGGGCTAGGATTCGAGTTACAGGAACAAGGGCCAAACCAACCACCCAAGAATGGAATGGTTGAGCGAAAACACTTGACAACCTCCAGGAAGTAGCTTTTCTTGCCAACAGACCTTTCTCCATCAATTAGAATCTCATGTCGTCACTAAACACATTCCTTAAATTGTAGCCATTTTTTGAGTGTTTATTTTTTGGTATCTAATCCGCATATATATCACCATTGCTCTTGATTTTCTTGACTGTATCTCTTAAATGTCAACATATACACGTGTGATTTAGTTTACGAAGATTTTTCAATGCCGAGAACCTCGATCAGAGAGTAAAAGAGGCGGAAGGTTCACAATGGTGTAAAACTAAAATGGAATATACC
The DNA here is from genome assembly GCA_030545235.1 of Helianthus tuberosus. Taxonomy (NCBI): domain Eukaryota; kingdom Viridiplantae; phylum Streptophyta; class Magnoliopsida; order Asterales; family Asteraceae; genus Helianthus; species Helianthus tuberosus. The sequence continues at coordinate 82,517,175 of CM060408.1, read as the reverse complement.
GGGCTAGGATTCGAGTTACAGGAACAAGGGCCAAACCAACCACCCAAGAATGGAATCGTCGGGCAAAAACACTTGACAACCTCCAGGAAGTAGCTTTTCTTGCCACCAGACCTTTCTCCACCAGTTAGGAATCTGATGCCGACACTAAACACATTCCTTAAATTATAGCCATTTTTTGAGTGTTTATTTTTTGGTGCCTAATCCGAATATATATCACCATTGCTTTTGATTTTCTTGACTGTATATCTCTTAAATGTCAACATATACACGTGTGATTTAGTTTACGAAGATTTCTCAATGTCGAGAACCTCGATCAGAGAGTATAAGAGGCGTAAGGTTCACAATGGTGTAAAACTAAAATGCGATATACCGGGCTAGGATTCAAGTTACAGGAACAAGGGCCAAACCAACCACCCAAGAATAGAATCATCGGGCGAAAACACTTGACAACCTCCCGGAAGTAGTTTTTCTTGCCACCAGACCTTTCTCCATCAGTTAGGAATCTGATGCCGTCACTAAACACATTCCTTTAATTGTAGCCATTTTTTGAGTGTTTATTTTTTGGTGTCTAATCCGCATATATATCACCATTGCTCTTGATTTTCTTGACTGTATATCTCTTAAATGTCAACATATACACGTGTGATTTAGTTTATGAAGATTTTTCAATGCCGATAACCTCGAACTGAGAGTAAAAAAGGCGTAAGGTTCACAATGGGGTAAAACTAAAATGGCATATATCGGCCAAGGATTCGAATTACAGGAACAAGGGCCAAACCAACCACCGAAGAATGGAATCGCCGAGCGAAAACACTTGACAACCTCCTGGAAGCAGCTTTTCTTGCCACCAGACATTTCTCCATCAATTAGGAATCTGATGCTGTCACTAATCACATTCCTTAAATTGTAGCGTTTTTTAGTGTATATTTTTTGGTGTCTAATCTGCATATATATCACCATTGCTCATGATTTTCTTGACTATATATCTCTTAAATGTCAACATATACAGGTGTGATTTAGTTTACGAAGATTTTTCAATGTCGAGAACCTCGATCAGAGTGTAAAAAAGGCGTAAGGTTCACAATGGTGTAAAACTAAAATGGGATATACTAGGCTAGGATTCGAGTTAAAAGAACAAGGGCCAAACCAACCACTCAATAATGGAATCGTCGAGCGAAAACACTTGAAAACCTACTGGAAGCAGCTTTTCTTGCCACCGGATCTTTCTCCATCAGTTGGGAATCTCATGCCGTCACTAAACACATTCCTTAAATTGTAGCCATTTTTGAGTGTTTATTTTTTGGTGCCTAATCCGCATATATATCACCATTGCTCTTGATTTTCTTAACTGTATATCTCTTAAATGTCAATATATACACGTGTAATTTAGTTTACGAAGATTTTTCAATGCCGAGAACCTCGATCAGAGAGTAAAAGAGGCGTAAAGTTCACAATGGTTAAAACTAAAATGGGATATACCGGGCTAGAATTCGAGTTACAGGAACAAGGGCCAAACCAACCACCCAAGAATGGAATCGTCCAGCGAAAACACTTGACAACCTCCTGGAAGCAGCTTTTCTTGCCACCGGACCTTTCTCCATCAGTTGGGAATCTCATGCCGTCACTAAACACATTCCTTAAATTTTAGCCAATTTTTGAGTGTTTATTTTTTGGAGTCTAATCTGCATATATATCACCATTGCTCTTGATTTTCTTGACTGTATATCTCTAAAATGTCAACATATACACGTGTGATTTTGTTTACGAAGAGTTTTCAATGTCGAGAACCTCGAACAGAGAGTAAAAGAGGCGTAAGGTTCACAATTGTGAAAAACTAAAATGGGATATACCGGACTAGAATTCGAGTTACAGGAATAAGGGCCAAACCAACCACCAAAGAATGGAATCGTCGAGCGAAAACACATGAAAACCTCCTGGAAGCAGCTTTTCTTGCCACCAGACCTTTCTCCATCAGTTAGGAATCAGACGCCGTCACTAAACACATTCCTTAAATTGTAGCCATTTTTTTAGTGTTCATTTTTTGGTGTCTAATCTGCATATATATCACCATTGCTCTTGATTTTCTTAACTGTATATCTCTTAAATGTCAACATATACACGTGTGATTTAGTTTATAAATATGTTTCAATGCCGATAACCTCGATCTGAGAGTAAAAAAGGCGTAAGGTTCACAATGGGGTAAACCTAAAATGGCATATATCGGCCTAGGATTCGAATTACAGGAACAAAGGCCAAACCAACCACCCAAGAATGGAATCGTCGAGCGAAAACACTTGACAACCTCCTGGAAGCAGCTTTTCTTGCCACTAGTCCTTTCTCCATCAATTAGGAATTTGATGTCGTCACTAATCACATTCCTTAAATTGTAGCCATTTTTTGAGTGTATATTTTTTGGTGTCTAATCCGCATATATATCACCATTGCTCTTGATTTTCTTGACTATATATCTCTTAAATGTCAACATATACAGGTGTGATTTAGTTTACGAAGATTTTTCAATGTCGAGAACCTCGATCAGAGAGTAAAAAAGGCGTAAGGTTCACAATGGTGTAAAACAAAAATGGGATATACCGGGCTAGGATTCGAGTTACAGTAACAAGGGCCAAACCAACCACCCAAGAATGGAATCGTCGAGCAAAAACACTTGACAACCTCCTGGAAGCAGCTTTTCTTGCCACTGGACCTTTCTCCACCAGTTAGGAATCTCATGCCGTCACTAAACACATTCCTTAAATTGTAGCAATTTTTTTAGTGTTTATTTTTTGGTGTCTAATCCGCATATATATCACCAATGCTTTTGATTTTCTTGACTGTATATCTCTTAAATATCAACATATACAGGTGTGATTTAGTTTACGAAGATTTTTCAATGCCGAGAACCTCGATCAGAGAGTAAAAAAAGGCATAAGGTTCACAATGGTGTAAAACTAACATGGGATATACTGGGCTAGGATTCGAGTTACAGGAACAAGGGCCAAACCAACCACCCAAGAATGGAATCGTCGAGCGAAAACACTCGACAACCTCCTGGAAGCAGCTTTTCTTGCCACCAGACCTTTCTCCATAAATTAGGAATCTGATGCCGTCACTAAACACATTCCTTAAATTGTAGCCATTTTTTAAGTGTTTATTTTTTAGTGTCTAATCCGCATATATATCACTATTGCTCTTGATTATCTTGACTGTATATATCTTAAATGTCAGCATATACACGTGTGATTTAGTTTACGAAGATTTTTCAATGCCGAGAACCTCGATCAGGGAGTAAAAGAGGCGTAAGATTCACAATGGTGTAAAACTAAAATGGGATATACCGGGCTAGGATTCGAGTTACAGGAAAAAGGGCCAAACCAACCACCCAAGAATGGGATCGTTGGGCGAAAACACTTGACAACCTCTAGGAAGTAGCTTTTCTTACCACCAGACCTTTCTCCATCAGTTAGGAATCTGATGCCGTCACTAAACACATTCCTTAAATTGTAGCCATTTTTTGTGTTTATTTTTTGGTGTCTAATCCGCATATATATCACCATTGCTCTTGATTTTTTAACTGTATTTCTCTTAAATATCAACATATACACGTTTGATTTAGTTTACGAAGACTTTTCAATGCCGAGAACCTCGATCAGAGAGTAAAAGAGGCGTAAGGTTCACAATGGTGTAAAACTAAAATGCGATATACCGGGTAGAATTCGAGTTACATGAACAAGGGCCAAACCAACCACCCAAGAATGGAATCGTCGAGCGAAAACACTTGACAACCTCCTGGAAGCAGCTTTTCTTGCCACTAGTCCTTTCTCCATCAATTAGGAATTTGATGTCGTCACTAATCACATTCCTTAAATTGTAGCCATTTTTTGAGTGTATATTTTTTGGTGTCTAATCCGCATATATATCACCATTGCTCTTGATTTTCTTGACTATATATCTCTTAAACGTCAACATATACAGGTGTGATTTAGTTTACGAAGATTTTTCAATGTCGAGAACCTCGATCAGAGAGTAAAAAAGGCGTAAGGTTCACAATGGTGTAAAACTAAAATGGGATATACCGGGCTAGGATTCGAGTTACAGTAACAAGGGCCAAACCAACCACCCAAGAATGGAATCGTCGAGCAAAAACACTTGACAACCTCCTGGAAGCAGCTTTTCTTGCCACTGGACCTTTCTCCACCAGTTAGGAATCTCATGCCGTCACTAAACACATTCCTTAAATTGTAGCAATTTTTTTAGTGTTTATTTTTTGGTGTCTAATCCGCATATATATCACCAATGCTTTTGATTTTCTTGACTGTATATCTCTTAAATATCAACATATACAGGTGTGATTTAGTTTACGAAGATTTTTCAATGCCGAGAACCTCGATCAGAGAGTAAAAAAAGGCATAAGGTTCACAATGGTGTAAAACTAACATGGGATATACTGGGCTAGGATTCGAGTTACAGGAACAAGGGCCAAACCAACCACCCAAGAATGGAATCGTCGAGCGAAAACACTCGACAACCTCCTGGAAGCAGCTTTTCTTGCCACCAGACCTTTCTCCATAAATTAGGAATCTGATGCCGTCACTAAACACATTCCTTAAATTGTAGCCATTTTTTAAGTGTTTATTTTTTAGTGTCTAATCCGCATATATATCACTATTGCTCTTGATTTTCTTGACTGTATATATCTTAAATGTCAGCATATACACGTGTGATTTAGTTTACGAAGATTTTTCAATGCCGAGAACCTCGATCAGGGAGTAAAAGAGGCGTAAGATTCACAATGGTGTAAAACTAAAATGGGATATACCGGGCTAGGATTCGAGTTACAGGAAAAAGGGCCAAACCAACCACCCAAGAATGGGATCGTTGGGCGAAAACACTTGACAACCTCTAGGAAGTAGCTTTTCTTACCACCAGACCTTTCTCCATCAGTTAGGAATCTGATGCCGTCACTAAACACATTCCTTAAATTGTAGCCATTTTTTGTGTTTATTTTTTGGTGTCTAATCCGCATATATATCACCATTGCTCTTGATTTTTTAACTGTATTTCTCTTAAATATCAACATATACACGTTTGATTTAGTTTACGAAGACTTTTCAATGCCGAGAACCTCGATCAGAGAGTAAAAGAGGCGTAAGGTTCACAATGGTGTAAAACTAAAATGCGATATACCGGGTAGAATTCGAGTTACATGAACAAGGGCCAAACCAACCACCCAAGAATGGAATCGTCGAGCGAAAACACTTGACAACCTCCTGGAAGCAGCTTTTCTTGCCACCAGACCTTTCTCCATCAGTTAGGAATCTGATGCCGTCACTAAACACATTCCTTAAATTGTAGCCATTTTTTTGAGTGTTTATTTTTTGGTGTCTAATCCGCATATATATCACCATTGCCCTTGATTTTCTTGACTGTATATCTCTTAAATGTCAACATATACACGTGTGATTTAGTTTACGAAGATTTTTCAATGCCGAGAACCTCGATCAGAGAGTAAAAAAGGTGTAAGGTTCACAATGGTGTAAAACTAAAATGGGATATATCGGGCTAGGATTTGAGTTACAAGAACAAGGGCCAAACCAACCACCCAAGAATGGAATCGTCGAGCGAAAACACTTGACAACCTCCTGGAAACAGTTTTTCATGCCACCAGACCATTCTCCATCAGTTAGGAATCTGATGCCGTCACTAAACACATTCCTTAAATTGTAACCATTTTTTGAGTGTTTATTTTTTGGTGTCTAATCCGCATATATATCACCATTGCTCTTGATTTTCTTGACTGTATATATCTTAAATGTCAACATATACACGTGTGATTTAGTTTACAAAGATTTTTCAATGCCGAGAACCTCGATCAGAGACTTAAAAAGGCGTATGATATACAATGGTGTAAATCTAAAATGGGATATACCGGGCTAGGATTCGAATTCCAGAAACAAGGGCCAAACCAACCTCCCAAGAATGGAATCGTTGAGCGAAAACACTTGACAACCTCCTGGAAGCAACTTTTCTTGCCACTGGACCTTTCTCCACCACTTAGGAATCTGATGTCGTCACCAAACACATTCCTTAAATTGTAGCTGTTTTTGAGTGTTTATTTTTTTGTCTAATCCGCATTTATATCACTATTGCTCTTGATTTTCTTGACTGTATGTCTCTTAAATGTCAACATATACACGAGTGATTTAGTTTATGTAGATTTTTCAACGCCGAGAACCTCGATCAGAGAGTAAAAAAGGCGTAAGGTTAACAATGGTGTAAAAGTAAAATGGGATTTACCGGGCTAGGATTCGAGTTACAGGAACAAGGGCCAAGCCAACCACCCAATAATGGAATCGTCGAGCGAAAACACATGACAACCTCCTGGAAGAAGCTTTTCTTGCCACCAGACCTTTCTACATCAATTAGGAATCTGATGTTGTCATTAAACACATTCCTTAAATTGTAGCAATTTTTTGAGTGTATATTTGTTGGTGTCTAATCCACATATATATCACCATTGCTTTCGATTTTCTTGACTGTATATCTCTTAAAAGTCAACATATACACGTGTAATTTAGTTTACGAAGATTTTTCAATGCCGAGAACCTCGATCAGAGAGTAAAAAAGGCGTAAGGTTCACAATGGTGTAAAACTAAAATGTGATATACCAGGCTATGATTCGAGTTACAGGGACAAGGGTCAAACCAACCACCCAAGAATGGAATCGTCGAGCGAAAACACTTGACAACCTCCTAGAAGCTGCTTTTCTTGCCACCAGACCTTTCTCCATCAATTAGGAATCTAATACCGTCACTAAACACATTCCTTAAATTGTAGCCATTTTTTGAGTGTTTATTTTTTGGTGTCTAATCCGCACATATATCACCATTGCTCTTGATTTTCTTGACTGTATATCTCTTAAGTGTCAACATATACACGTGTGATTTAGTTTACGAAGATTTTTCAATGCCGAGAACCTCGATCAGAGAGTAAAAAAGGCGTAAGGTTCACAATTGTGTAAAACTAAAATGGAATATACCGGGCTAGGATTCGATTTACAGGAACAAGGGCCAAACCATCCACCCAAGAATGGAATCGTCGAGCGAAATCACTTGACAACCTCCTGGAAGCAGCTTTTCTTGCCATCAGACCTTTCTCCATCAATTAGCAATCTGATGTCGTCATTAAACACATTCCTTAAATTGTAGCCATTTTTTGAGTGTTTATTTTTTGGTGTCTAATCCGCATATATATCACTATTGCTCTTGATTTTCTTGACTGTATATCTCTTAAATGTCAACGTATACACGTGTGATTTAGTTTACGAAGATTTTTCAATGCCGAGAACCTCGATCAAAGAGTAAAAGAGGCAGAAGGTTCACAATGGTGTAAAACTAAAATGGGATATACACGGCTAGGATTCGAGTTACAGGAACAAGGGCCAAACCAACCACCCAAGAATGGAATCCTCGAGCGAAAAAACTTGACAACCTCCTGGAAGCAGCTTTTCTTGCCACCAGACCTTTCTCTATCAGTTAGAAATCCGATGCCGTCACTAAACACATTCCTTAAATTGTAGCCTTTTTTTAAGTGTTTATTTTTTGGTGTCTAATCCGCTTATATATCACCATTGCTCTTGATTTTCTTGAGTGTATATCTCTTAAATGTCAACATATACACGTGTGATTTAATTTCGAAGATTTTTCAATGCCGAGAACCTCGATCAGAGAGTAAATAAGGTGTAATGTTCACAATGGTGTAAAACTAAAATGGGATATACAAGGCTAGGATTCGAGTTACAGGAACAATGGCTAAACCAACCACCCAAGAATAGAATCGTCGAGCGAAAAGACTTGAAAATCTCCTGGAAGCAGCTTTTCTTGCCACCAGACCTTTCTCCATCAGTTGTGAATCTGATGCCGTCACTAAACACAATCCTTAAATTGTAGCCATTTTTTGAGTGTTTATTTTTTGGTGTCTAATCCACATATATATCACCACTGCTCTTGATTTTCATTACTGTATATCTCTTAAATCTCAACATATACACGTGCGATTTAGTTTACAAAGATTTTTCAATGCCGAAAACCTCGATCAGAGAGTAAAAAAGGCGTGAGGTTCACAATGGTGTAATAATAAAATGGGATATACCGGGCTAGGATTCGAGTTACAGGAACAAGGGCCAAACCAACAACCCAAGAATGGAATCGTCGAGCGAAAACACTTGACAACCTCCTGGAAGCAGCTTTTCTTGCCACCAGACCTTTCTCCATCAGTTAGGAATCTGATGCCGTCACAAAACACATTCCTTAAATTATAGCCATTTTTTGGTGTCTAATCCACGTATATATCACCATTGCTCTTGATTTTCTTAACTGTATATCTCTTAAATGTCAACATATACACGTGTGATTTAGTTTACGAACATTTTTCAACGCCGAGAACCTCAATCAGAGAGTAAAAAAGGCGTAAGGTTCACAATTGTGTAAAACTAAAATGGGATATACCGGGCTAGGATTCAAGTTACAGGAACAAGGGCCACACCAACCACCCAAGAATGGAATCGTCGAGCGAAAACACTTGACAACCTCCTAGAAGCAGCTTTTCTTGCCACCAGACCTTTCTCCATCAGTTAGGAATCTGATGCCGTCAATCAACACATTCCTTATATTGTAACCATTTTTTGAGTGTTTATTTTTTGGTGTCTAATCCGCACATATCACCATTACTCTTGATTTTCTTGACTATATATCTCATAAATGTCAATATATACACGTGTGATTTAGTTTACGAAGATTTTTCAATGCCGAGAACCTCGATCAGAGAGTAAAAAAGGCGTAAGGTTCACAATGGTGTAATACTAAAATGGGATATACCAGGCTAGGATGCGAGTTACAGGAACAAGGGCCAAACCAACCACCCAAGAATCGAATCGTTGAGCGAAAACACTTGACAACCTCCTGGAAGCTGCTTTGCTTGCCACCAGAACTTTCTCCATCAATTAGGAATCTGATGTCGTCATTAAACGCATTCCTTAAATTGTAGCCATTTTTTGAGTGTTTATTTTTTGGTGACTAATCTGCATATATATCAACATTGCTCTTGATTTTCTTGATTGTATATCTCTTAAATGTCAACATATACACGTGTGATTTAATTTACGAAAACTTTTCAATGCCGAGAACCTCGATCAGAGAATAAAAAAGGCGTAAGGTTCACAATGGTGTAAAACTAAAATGGGATATACCGGGCTAGGATTCGAGTTACAGGAACAAGTGCCAAACCAACCACCCAAGAATGGAATCGTCGAGCGAAAACACTTGACAACCTCCTGGAAGCAGCTTTCCTTGCCACCCGACCATTCTCCATTAGTTAGGAATCTGATTCCGTCACTAAACACATTCCTTAAATTGTAGCCATTTTTTAGTGTTTATTTTTTGGTGTCTAATCCGCATATATATCACCATTGCTCTTGATTTTCTTGACTGTATATCTCTTAAATGTCAACATATACACGTGTGATTTAGTTTACAAAGATTTTTCAATGCCGAGAACCTCGATCAGAGAGTAAAAAAGGTGTAAGATTCACAATGGTGTAATACTAAAATGGGATATACCGGGCTAGGATTCGAGTTATAGGAACAAGGGCCAAACCAACCACCCAATGTGACAACCGGTAGTTTACGCCCTTAATTACGGGATTAACAGGCTATTAACGTGATAATAAATAGTGCTTACGACGCAAATTTACTTAATTAGGCCCTCAGTAAGCTTAGGAACGCCTATTCGGTTCTACAATACGCGTACGACGGTCTGCGGAGAAATTGCGGAACATTAAATGATAACGAATTGAAAACCGCGCAAAATACTAACAACGCCGAAAAATATTAAATTTTTAAGGTATAGTTAATTCGTAATTAAATTTTTCTAAATTCGTAGGCGAAATCGGGTTGAAAAACGGTTAAAATGACAATTAAACGTGATTTTTCGCATATTTTTACAGTAATCAGCGAACGAACACGACAACCGAACACTACCCGAAACACCAAATGTTCACTAGAAGCATTGTTTTATTATTTCCGAGCTAGTTATGGTCCCTGAACATCATAACACCTCCTAAAAATATCTTATAACCAAGACCTGTAACTAACACTTGAAGTGTAACTAGATTGTAACTAACTAGTTAAAACCTATGCTAGACCCCCCCCCCCCCCACCTATTCTACGGCCAACACATGGCCTATTTAATAGATTTTATTTCAATATAAAATAAGATCTTGTTTCCTACTACAAGACATATTACACAATGGATGGAATGATTAAATGGATTATAAGTATACATGGAAGGTTAGAGCTCATTTGTGCACATACAAAACACAGACCACATCCACAACTCTCCTTCACAATTCAAAACACCAACATCCTCACCGTCCTCTCCCTCTCGAAATCTTCTGCACACCCACAAAGAAACCCTTTTTCTCCACGAGGCCAAACACCCACCTGGTTCCTCCTCTCCCTCCTGCTAATATCCTCCAATAACATTCACAAAGTAACATGGATTCTCTCACCACTGTCTCTCTCACCGGCGCCGGTTAACCGGCGAGCCGACACCCCCCCTTTTCTCCTCCCTTTCTCCGGTGGAACGACAACCACCAGCAACACCCACCCCCACCCCCTCGAATGAATAAACCGGCGACAAACGCCGCACACGGAGGCGACGTGGTAGCGGAATCAGAGATGAGAGAGAGAGGACGACGTAGGGAAGAGAGGGAGACATACACGTCGGAGGTGGAGCGGCGCCGCCGCTCACGGCCGCGGCGGTGGAGGAGACAGCGGCGGTGCTTTGTCGACATATTTCTCTGGTAAAACACCTCCATTTCTCATTAGTTCTTGCAAACTTGAAGATGATTATGTTTTACCATGGCTGATGATGTTCGGTTCACGTTTGGGGATATTGCGGGTCTCGGGTCACAGATGGGTTCGGGTTTTCAGGTTCAGTCTCGTCTCAGATCGGGTTCGGTTAGCTCAGTGGAGGTTCAGGTCAGATTCGGCTCGGTACGAGTCAACTCAGTCAACGGCAGCCGGTCAACTCAGTCGGTTGGGGTCAGACGGTTCGGGTCAAGCGGCTAGATCAAGACGGTTCGGTTCATGGTTTGGGCTGACTCGGTCAAACCAAGTCAACTCGGTCAAACCTGGTCAACTCAGCGAGTCAACCCGGTTGACTCGGTCAACTCAGTTAGCGTTTCGACACGAGATTTGCTAAAGAAATTTTAGTGACGCGAAATAATTATTTACGCTAATTATAAGTTTATATTAACTTTGTGAAACGAGCTCGAACCGATTCAAATTAGTGTTTAGTTTACATTTTTGTCGTTCTTACAAAAATTATACATTGATAATTGAATGATTGTTGAATTTTGATAAAATAACGACAACTTGTGTTGTCGGGGGCGTCCAAAAACAGAGGAAACTCTGCCCGTTTTTTTCAAGGAAATCCGTAAATACAAAGCGTTTTATCATAAAATAAAACTATCGGGTTCAAATAACTTTTATTGACGGCACTTTACAACATCACGAAAGCGACGATTCGGAACATTATTTGCGACGATAAATATAGTTCTTATAATTGTTCTAAAATTTTGAAATCTCGACAATTCTTTTATAAAGATAAATATAAGTTATGTATTTATTTCAAATATCAGAAATACGGATTCGTTTTATATAAATAAATATAGTTGTATATATTTATTTCCGTTAACAAACAACACGACTTCTTTTATAAAAATAAATATAGTTTATATATTTATTTCGAATATCAAACGACACGACGATGGTGTTAATAAAATAAATATTGTTTATATATTTATTTGAAACATTAAACGACACGAATTCGTTTTATAAAAATAAATATGGCTTATATATTTATTTTAAAGATCGTACATCACGAGTTCTTTTATAAAATAGATATAGTTTATCTATTTATTTCAGACTTCAAATAACTCGACGATTATTTTTATATTTATTTTAAATGCCTAAACGGCATCTACATATACTTTGACGAATATATACAAGACGCAATATATGATGCGAATTTGTCATATGTTATTTTCATATAAACCTTTGTACATACACATACGACTTCTCGGAACGACTAACACTATTCTAATGAGATATTTATATTTTTGTATAAATATTTATATATTTGAAATTTCTCAAAAACCAAGTCTTTCAAAGACTTATCAAATTGTTAGTCCTTAACGACGTTAAACGAGCTAACTAGTATAACTTTTTCGTTTCACTTAAGTTAACAACTTACCGTTGAATCGTTCGGTTAACGATTCGGTAGAGCTCGGTGACACGTGGTTTAGTTACCACTTTTAGTCAGAAACTTATAGATATTCCGTGTTAGGAATGTTGTAGAATGCACGCTAGCAAGTCAAGTCTTGGAAACGACATCACGAAGTCGTATTTAGCTAGCTTTGCACATGGCAATTCAGGTGAGTTCATAACCCCACCTTTTTACGGTTTTACATTTTTATAAATGTTTTCGGGGTGGAAAGACATGCACGTTTTGTAGAAACACACAAAGTTTTCGATGAACAAAGACTGCATATTTTAGACAAAGTACGTTTTGCAAGAACATACAAAGTTTTGAACAAACGAAAACTCATATTTCTAAATCAAGTTATGAATGGATTTCGAGGAACTCAAATGGTTTACGAATGGATCATACTAAATATACCGGTTTTTACAAAACAAATGCGTATTATTGAAATGTGAATGATTTTCATGACTAGGGATGGGATCGTCTAGTTATAATATTGGGACTGGGTTGGTCTGCGTTTGAGGAACGAGACACCCAGTGAGTTTATGTTACTAAATGTTTACAGACAAATACAATTGGTATGGTTAGCCTAGGAAAGTACAGTAGATCATGTGAATGGGTAGGCGCACACTTAAGACCATTAATCCTCTTGTTAGGACCGGGGGGCATGAGTGATAGATCTATTTGGGTGTAGCGAGCCCACGCCCATGAGGACCAGGGTGGCCCATGAGGTGACTATGTCTTACAGCCGGAAGCCCGGTACAAATTTGCTAGGTTTGAGCCTTCCTACGCCGTCACACATACTAGTGGCCTTGCAAACCATTGGTGATATGTTTCCTTGTTTGCTTTCATACTGGGGTTTTACAAATTACATACCATGTTTTATATAAATTCAAAGCATAGGATTATGCGGGCATGGAGTCAAAGTCAGGGTGGGCATTGACGGTTATACAAACTTTACAAATGCAAGAGTTTACAAATACATGGTTCTACGAACATAATGCGTTACAAATACAAAGTTTCCATATAACTTGACAAGAAAATGATTTTTAAATTCGTTTTCTCAATAATATTTCACAAACCGGTTACTCAAAAAGATTTATTTCAAATCTTTTCCAAAACAAACTATGAACTCGCTCAACTTTATGTTGATTTTTCGCATGTTTCTTTCTCAGGTTACTTTTCAAACAATGGAACGGTTGGAATAGGAGAATCATCAAGAGTCGAGTACTTAGTGGGCGTTCATTTTCTAGAAGTCTTAGCTTATTTGCTTCCGCTGTGCAATGAAGATACCGGTCCAGTCACGCCAGCTCTGATATTTTCGGGGTGTAACAGATTGGTATCAGAGCTATAGGTTACAGCGAATTAGGTTTCTATAGGAATACCTAGGCTCTAACCTCAATTTACTCTGGGACTTAGATCATTAAGACTTTGAATACTTACAGAACGCCTAAGACTCGAATATGGTCTCCAACCGTTGCCGAAAAACAAACTGTCAAGATTTTGTTTTCAAATATACGCTATGGTGGTGTTTTACACACGGTACATAAAACAGTTACATACAGTACACAAAACTCTGAGAGTTTAGGAAACATGCATTTAGGACCTTCCGAAACTTATGTTGAAGTTCATTAAAGGTCATCACGTAGGAACCGCGAATATTAACTCGGGCACACACTATTATCCATATTGTCTATGATGTTTTAACTTCCCGAGCAGGCAGCCTACGCATAACTCTAGAACTCCACCATCAAATGCAGAAATTGCAAAAGGAATGTGGGAACATGTTTAACCATACCTACATCTTCAAAAGTAGGATGCAGAAGAAAGATATTCCATGCAACTAGACTTGATAAGACAAACAGTGGATGCCAAGTACAAAGATACTCAGGCAGGAGTTAAAGCCATCAAAGACTTTATCTTCCAAAACACTGGTAAAACTCACTATCCCTAAGTATGAAGATGATGCCAAAAAAGGGGAGAATGATTGCATGAGGAAGCTTCCACCCCAGGTCAAAAAGGCTAGAAAAAGGCTTGGCATTGTTGCAGTCAAAAGAGCAAGACAAGAAGAAATTGCCAAAGAAGTGGAAAAGCAAAAGAAAGGGAACACAAGGGAAGCTAACATGCAGATAACAATGCAGGAAATCATTGAAAGAAAACAAATTCAAGATAACCAAGGTTCTTCAACAGAGGTTCCAACAGAGGTTACAGAAAGCACTGTTGCACCTATCCAAACCACTGCCACACCTATCATCACTCAAACCATTGCTCATATTGTTCAAACATCTGTTGCCACTACAAAAGTGACAGCAGATGTTACAACTACACTACCACCACCACTAACACACAAGTCCCCCAAAGGACTTCTTATCCATAAAAAGAAAACCAAAAACATCACTCCCACAACCTCCATTAAAAATATCTACACCTCAAACCAGAACTAGGTGAACTAAATTCATTGTCCAAGATGATGATGAAGAAACTCTTGTCAAAACACCACCATTACTACATCACAACATCCACCACCACAACCACTACACTTATCATTACATCTCCACCCACAAAACCTCCACTTGACCCATTGGAGTTAGAAAATGTATCACAAGAGATACAATCTTTCTACTCCACAACTGACATCAGCCAACTTACCTTCCCATGCCTTAAAAGATATAAAAAGCCTAAAAATGTACAAGAGTACCTAGAACTCAAAGTCAAACAGGCTGAAAATATAATTGCTTTCAAAAGTAAAGGGAAAAATGATAAGGAGGCACAACAAATCATGTCTGCAGAATTCACTAAAGTGAACAGACTTGAAGACTTTGCAAAAGATGTCAGCCAAAAGGCTTCTTAAGGACCGGCTAGCAACCCTGACCTCAAAAAGGAACTAAGGGAAGACTATCTGTATTTTATGATGAAGAACAAACCTTATAGAGCTTCAAAAGCTCAATTCTCTGGTTGGACAACAGAAGCCCTTTTGGAATAAATGTTTTCACATCCATAGTAAATGTTTCCACTACTCTAACCGACGTTGTCCTTTTGTCTTCTCTTCACATGCCTAAACCATCACAATTTCCCTTTTTATCTTATCCGATATACTAGTCACTCCTAATTTTTTCATAAAAACTTCATTTCTTATCTGGATCAACCTTGTGTGCCCACATATCCATACTAATATCTATTCCATTACACATAATAATCCTACTAAATTTACACATTTTATCCACAAAAAAACTCTAATCTCAACCCTAAGCCCTCAAACTCTCAACTTCAAGACACATTTTTGTCATACCCGCTAGTAGGGGTGTGCAAAAAACCGAATTAACCGAACCATAACCGAATTAACCGATAAAACCGAACCAAAAAAACCGAATCAAATAAAAAACCGGTGGGTCGGTTAATGATTTTTTTGAAAACCGAAAGTAGCGGGTCGGTTATGGTTATCATTTTTTCCATACCGACCATAACCGAACCGAACCGACATGTAATAAATTTTTGTAGGATTTAGGACTTTTCACCATATTTTTAGTATTTGATGTTTTTGACTAAAGATTTTTAGTACTTATGGGTTTTTCATATCATTTTGTGGTTTTGGTTGAATGTTTATTTGAATTTATGGAATGTATCATATCACTTTATTTGAGTATCTGATAATAATTGGCATTAATATTATAGATTATATGTATTCTTTAATACTATGTAATATACTAATATATACAAATATGCAATAACAATTTATTCCATGTTAAAAAAAATAAGCTATTTTTAGTTAAGCTAAATACACGGTTAACCACCCATAACCAACCCGCTATAATAACCATCAAAACCAAATAACCATAACCACCATAACCGATCGGTTATAGTTATGGTTATCCAATAACCGACATCACGGTTATGGTTATGGTTTTTGGTCAAAACCGACCCATGCACACCCCTACCCACTAGCATTAATAAAATAGGGTGCTACTTTCTACACCCCCTATTTACTTTTTTCACCCTCCTCCTCTCACATACTTACAGGTGAGGCCTGCGTGGGACCGACAGTTTTCCTCTCACAAGAGGGGTGTAACCAGGAAGAGGGGGTGTATAGAATGAGCCATAAAATAATGACCTCATCCAAAGTAGTTACTACTAGGTAGTGGGTTGGTTGTTGCAGACTTGACCCGTTTGAGCGGGTCAAAAACTATCCTTATCATCCAAAAGCTGTTTCCAGTCAAAACAATTTATTGTATCTATCACTCATTCTCATTCTCTCCTGTAATCCGCCCAATTCATGGTCATCACCGCCACCATCATCGTCATCATCTAGGTAACTTTGTCTCAATTAAGCCTCAATTTCAGATTTTTTTGTCCAATTACTTATCTTATCTTAATCAATTATTGTATCGGTTCAAGATTGTTGACTCCTATATACGGATCTGAAGATTCTATTGTAAAATTTAGGTTCATATTGATAATTTATTCTGATGTATGGATGAATTGTGTGTTTTAGTCTCGGAAATCTGAATTGCTGTTAAAATTACTCCAATTTTGTTACTGATTGAATGATTTTCAATTCATTTTTTAAACTTTTTGTACAGAAATTATCATTATTGAAAGGCGAGTATACTGTAGTCTATTGATTTTGTTTTTTTAGAATTTCAAGGAGATAAGAAGGTATGAGAGTGAACTTGAACACAATGTGTTGTTTTCTGCTAATTATGATACTGATTTTGTGGAAGGAAATGAAATTTCGAGGAGGATCGATGCGTTTGTTATCCAAGTGAGGGATTGTAAGAGTTGCGTGTATGCGTGTGTGTATGTTATTGTTGTTCATGATGGATGACACTTGATTAGCTGATGTGTTTAGTTTAGTGTTTGTTTAATATGCAATCAACTTTTTCTCCACACTGCCGACATGATAAGAATAAAATTGGTCTTTAATCGACGGCATTTAGTTGCAATAAGGTTACTTGTTGTGTTGGTAACTTAGTTAGGCTTGGGAATCTTAGTGCTTGTCAAGGTCACATGTTGTGTGGAGGAAATGTTCTTTGGTATGATGTGGCAGAAGAAGAATTTGAAATATTATATAAATTGTTTAACAAATAAATGTGCTTAAGGCTGATACACTTGTGGTCTACTGGTCTTGTGGGTTATACAACTTATACCAAAAAAGGGTTTTTATTCTTTCCTCTTCCTTGTACAAGAGTTCACATTAAAAAGTTAAATTCCTTTCTTTTATGCTGTTGGTAAGTGGGGAAGAAAAGAAATGAGAAGGTCAGAAGTACTAACATGTCGGTACTTTATGAAAGAAAAGGCTATTGGATTGGACAAGGATGGTTTGTACTTATGACAATCTAGTGTTTATTTCTTCTATGCTCGATTGTTTTCTACCTTTCTCCAATTTGGGGAAGTAAATTCGCAACGAAATTGCTCAACTATTGTATCTTCTGAAGCACTTGGGAGAAGGGAATCTGACTTTATCTCTCAAGGCTGTCGTATTGGACCACTCGTGTCTTATTAAAGAACAAAGATACATGAATGATGAATAATGGATCATTCTCAATCGCTTTCATATTTCTGTTAACCTTTATATGTACCATTAGATAATCATCATCTCCATTTTTTCTTCTTTCTGTCTGATATTCCTTTAGATCTTCTCTAGATAAAGTTTCTCGCCTGTGGTTTTCGTATTCACTCTGTTAGGCAAGGATTATGCATCGTTCTTCAACCTGAGTTACTTAAAGCATTTCCTCTTTCTGGATTACTTTATTTGAAGACTAGCCAAGTAAACAGAGTATGCATATGAATCATATAATAATATTTTTCATTAGGCATATAAATGTTACCCTCATTAGTCTCTTCATGTTAAGTATAATGTGTTTTTAGAGTAAAAGGCCATTTTCGTCCCTGCGGTTTGGCTAGCTTTGCGACTTTCGTCCAAAGGTTTGTTTTTTCGCATCTGGATCCAAAAGGTTTGAAATCTTGCCATTTTCATCCGACTCATTAACTCCATCCATTTTTCTCCATTAAGTCAGAGGTATCTTCGTCTTTTTTTAAGCTTAAAGGGCATTTTGGTCTTTTGAATACTTGTACATTATGTTAAAGCTTGTACATAAAGTGAAAAAGACCGAATTGCCATTTAAGTTAACAAAAAAGACGGAATTGCCCCTGACTTAATGGAGAGAAATGGATGGAGTTAACGAGCCGGATGAAAATGGCAAGATTTCAAACCTTTTGGATCCAGATGCGAAAAAACAAACCTTTGGATGAAAGTCGCAAAACTGGCCAAACCTCAGGGACGAAAATGACATTTCACTCTGTGTTTATATATATTACTTCTAATTATGTGTGATTGCTGTATTAGGCATAATATGTGTCCCCTATGATTGATATCCTTGTTCTGTGAATGCAGAATACAACTGATTTTTGCGTCCAAGATTCTGTGTAATACCTGTCACCGGTGAGGAGCAATGTCAAGTGGCGGAAATACACATTGGTGCTACCAATGCCAGCGGCCAGTCCGGCTTCGCGGTCACAATCCCGTTTGTCCATACTGTTCTGGGGGATTTGTGCAAGAGCTAAGTGAGGTGGTCGAGTCTGGACAACAAGACATCGGGCCCACTCACACACACGGGCCTTACGATTACGGGTACATGGAACCGTTCCCGGTCCCAAGAAACAGAATGATGGACGTTTTTTCCGAGTTAGTAAGGCAAAGAATGGCGGGAAGAAATCCCAACTTCGAGATCAGAAGGAGATCAGGGCTCGTCCCTGAACACGGTGTGGTTCCGTGGTTCATATTTGACGGTCAAGCCCCGGCTCGGATGTCTGCCAATGACGGATTCGAGTTTTTCTTCAACGGTGCACCACCGGGTCCAAGACGGTCTAATGTGAGTAATATCTTTATGGGTCCCGGGTTACAGGAACTAATCGAACAACTTACGGTGAACGATGGTAGACAGGGCCCGCCGCCAGCATCCCGATCAGCGATTGATTCTATGCCCACTATTAAGATTACAAACAGGCACTTGAACTCGGATTCTCACTGCCCGGTCTGTCAAGATAAGTTTGAGTTGGGATCAGAGGCTAGACAAATGCCGTGCAACCACATCTACCATTCGGGTTGCATCGAGCCGTGGTTGGTTCAGCATAATTCTTGCCCCGTGTGTCGGGTGGAGCTGCCAGCTCATGGTACAAGTAGGGGAAGCAGCAGTGGTGGTGGTGAAGAGGACGGTGGAAATAGTCGGGGAAGGCGGAACCCGCTATCGTTTTTGTGGCCTTTTCACTAGTGAACTGAAACAAGCAATGAGTATTGTTTCTGTTCGTTATTCCTTTATCTCTGTTGCCCCTATCTCTGAAAATTGAATCCTGGTAGTTGGTTTGGGTTTGGGTTTGGATATTTGTATGTTGATATATATAAAATGTTGATGTTGATTACATGTAAATCGATAGCGGCGCGTGTACTTGATGCAGTGGAAGATGGACACTGCCCTGGATTGGGGACTTGAGCTATGGGTACGGGTGTTCATAAGTCACTTAAACCGATCGAACAGCTCAAACCGATGCAACTCGGTTGGTTTGAAAGGTATACGGTCTGGTCTGGTCCGGGTTTGACGAGTCCAACTTGGAATCGGCCGTGCGCTGCCTAAAGTTTGTTATATTTTAGGAATTTAGGGTAAAGTTCTTGTACAAATAGCCTTATCGTACAAAACGTACTAAAGGCATGAAAAGGTAAAAAAACACGGTGGCATTTTTGTAATTATTTTACCCGTAATTACCCTAAAGGATTAAAATTACATTACAAGATCAAAATTACCTTACAATATCATTTGTAGACTAATTATGATTCTCTACAAAATTACTCTACAAAGATCATTTGTAGTGTAATTATGATACCCAACAAGATCAAAATTACCCTACAATGTCATTTTACAAAATTACCTTACAAGATCAAAATTACTCTACAAGATCATTTGTAGGGTAATTTTGATAATTACTCTACGAGTAAATAATTACGAAAATGTCACCGCGTTTTTTAACTTTTCATGCCTTTCGTACGTTTTGTACAGGCTATTTGTATTTTATCTTTTGCCTAGGAATTTAACCTATAGTTTTTTATATTCATAAACAATTGTTGTTATTAAAATAAAATTAGTACAAATTAATGATTTGAAGTTTTTTTTGGGTTCAAAACCGAACAATTAAAATGAGAAAACCGACCAATTTGACTGGCCCAACCAACTCGGCCTGTTTGGTTTGTCTTTTTCCAAATTGTAGTTAGAGGTTTGATTCAACCGAATCGTGAACGTTTGGTTTGTCTTTTTAACGGTTCGATTCGGAACACTCTTAGCTTTGGATAGGGGGTTTGGAAAAATTCGATAATCTTTACTAAAAAAGAACTAGCAAGATGCCTACGTCATACGTGATACGGCGGGAGCGAAACATCGTATTGCGATACTTATTTTGGTAGTTTTCTTATTCATATAAAAACTATTGTAGCATTATTGTGATAGATGTACATCAAAAGCGAAGTAATCAGGTGATCCATTTTATCGTGTTGTGCATGGTTCGGTTATTATCCTCAACCGAAGCCGAAACCAAAGTAATCGGTTAGTCTATTTTATTAACCAATCGGTTTTCGGTTAATCACTTCGGTTTATTTGGTTAGATTGACGGTTTTCGGTTTGGTTCATTTAATTTTACTTAATAGCAATATATGAAATTGAGGTATAAATACATGAAATGAAAGAATATATATATGAAATGGAGATATAAAATATGAAATATATGAATTGGAGGTATAAAAGTTAGAAATGTATGAAAATATGAATGATTCGGTTTGGTTCAGCTAATTTTGGTTAAACGAGAGTATAAAAAATTGATATCTGGTTTTTGATTAATTCAGTTTTTAGTTAATTTAATTTTTGGTTGATTTGGGTTCTGTTTCGTCTGTTTTCGGTTTGGTTTAGGTTAACGATTTAGTTATTGCTCACCGATAACCGGTTTTGATTAATAACCAATAAGTGCGCGCGCGATGCGGCAGGAAACACTGACATTGCCATGGTGTGCATTATTCGATTGGTTAAATCATTATCCTCAACTGAAATCGAGGTCATCGATTAGTCTATTTTATTAACCAAACCATTTTCAGTTAATCGGTTTAGGTTATTCAATTAGATTGACGGTTTTTGGTTTGATTCATCTAATTTCAGTTAATAGCCAAAACCAAACTTTGGCTAAAACTTTTGATTAGAAATACATGAAATTTGGGTATAAATACATGACATGGATATATAGGTACATGAAATGGGGGTATAAATACACAAAATGAGGGTATAAATATGAAATACATGAACTGAAGGTATAAAAGCTAGAAATATATGAAATATGAATGGTTCGGTTCAGTTATTTTTGTGTAACACCCCAAAATTCCGTATGACATATTATAATGTTTAATCGCAATTCTTAGACGAAAAGAAATGGTAAACATAAATTTTTACCATTGTTAAGAATTATAGCTTTTAGCAATCTAAAATTTTATATATATGCATGAAGGTTTACTAAGTTAGTATGTAAATATGAGAAAAGTGACATGTTCTAAATGATGAGGGGGTCAAAATGAAAAAGTATGTAATTAAAACCCTTAGGGTCTGTTTGATATAGGGTAATGGAATAGACAGGGGAATGGAATGGACAAGGTAATAGAATGGATGAGGTAATGGAATTGATCATTACCATTCCATGTCTTGTTTGGTTACCATGTCAATGGAATGAACAATTACTTTTTGTTGTTTGGTATGCGAAAAAAGACGAAGGAATAAAATTAGATGGCGGTGGTCAGTGATGAGCGATGATGGTGCGTGGTGCTATGTGTTAGTTGTAGCGGCGTCGGTGGTTGGCGGTGGTGGTGGGTGGAGACAACAACGGATGGTGACAACGGTGGTGGTGGTGGCGGTGGATGACGGTGTAGGTAGGTGGCGGTGGTGGCGATGGTGGCGGAGGGGGTGGTCGGAGGTGGTAGCAGCGGCGACTGTGGTCGGAGGTGGTAGCGGTGGTGGTGGCGGTTGGTAGCGGTGGCGGCGGTGAGTGGCTGTGGTGATCGGAGGTTGCAGTGGCAATGGTGGCGGCTTGATCGAAGGTGGGTGGTGGCGATGATCGGAGGTGACAATGAAGGGTGAAGAGGGAATGGAATGGAAAAAAAACAGGGGAGACGAATGGAATGATTTTGAGGGAATGGAATGCATTTTGGAATGGACGATTCCATTCCATCGACCAACCAAACACTCTTTTTTTCATTCCCTCACAATGGTCCATTCCATTCCACCTCTCATTCCTGCATACCAAACGCTACCTTAACAAAAAAAAAAAGTCCAGTGCATCATGTGGGTGTGTGTGCGATTGTGAGAAGGGGGCTAAGAGGAGCTTTCCCCTCAAAACCCTAACATCCTAAATTCATCAAATTGGAAGGGAAATTGAAGTGTAAATTGATGCATGTATCAAGATTCATGATCATCTAGTGTTCTTTTAACACCTAAGTAAGTCAAATTTCATATTTTGGTGATGTATGATAAAGTGGGTTATGTATAATCTATGAATGTAGTATGAAACTGATATGAATGTTAAATAATATTAACATGTAGAAGTAGTAATATGTTTGATTCTGACCATATTGAAGGTTTTGATTAAAACCCACTTGGTATTTGTATGAAAGTGAAGGATTTGTGAAGTTTATATGTGAATTAGAGTAATGTTGATGTTCAAGTAGAGTTGTAGAAGATATTTTGATGAATAATTTGATAAGAAACAGAATACATATGATTATGATAATAATATATGAATATTAAATGATTATGATGATCCATGAATGAACAAGGAAAAATGTGCTTTAATTACTTGTACACTATGCCTTATTGATGGTACGCACATAAGGTGTTCGATGAAATGCCTAGGTTTATTTACTTGTGATTTGATATGAATCCTTGTTAAATTGATGTGGTAGAATAGAAATGGAAGTGTGCATAGTTGTTTAACACCATGATGAATAAAGGAAATGCGTATGTAATTAATTCGTATGAAAGCTAAAAGTATGAAATTGTAACATGTAGGAGCGAAGAAGGAAGAAGGCACGAGCCATTCCAAAACACAAGTAGCGCAAGACCACGGTAAGTTCTTATGAACTTTGTCTATCCTTAATGTAGATTATGAATGTTAGTCTCGTTATATAAATTCTAGTTCGAAAGTGGTAGTGTAAACATGGTAATTTGATATGTTGAACATTTAAGGAATGGTTAGAAAAATGGGAAAGTAAGGAATGTTATGTAGTTGAACCGTATGAACGGGTCACACTAATAGAATGTATGTTGGAATGTTATGTATTCGAACCGTATAAACGGGTCGCACTAATAGAATGAATGTTTGAAATGTTATGTAGTCGAACCGTATGAACGGGTCGTACTAATAGAATGTACGTTGGAATGCTATGTAGTCGAACCGTATGAACGGGTCGCACTAATAGAAGGTATGTTGTTCTATGCTTACAAAATTTTATTGTAAATTGTCGTTTGTGCTAAAACCATAATTATGATAGTTTGTGATAGTTAAGTATGAAAGGAATGAATTCGTTCGTCATAAACGAACCGAATGAAAGTTATGTTACGAATGGTATTATCCGTTATTAACGGATAAGTGATGAATGAATGAAATTTACTTTATCCGTCACTCACGGGTTGGAGTGTATGCGTATGTATGAATGAAAGGAATGTATTCGTTTGCTATAAACGAACCGAATGAATGTTTATGTACGAATGTGAATGCCCGTTTCAACGGAATAATAATGGTATGTTATATCTCAATTATGAGATAGTATGTTTTGACCCGTTCTATCGGGTAAGAAAATGCGTGTATGAGATGAATGTATAAAATGGATTGATTTTGATTTACTAGATTAGAAGTAACATAACTGACAAATTTAATTTCGGTATTTGATGTAGGTAAATCCGTAGTTTAGACGTTATGGCGAACTTGGGACGAACACACATGATACACCCACCTCGCGCTTCCGGAGTATCTACGAATATGGGTCTAAAATTATGATTTTCTTTATCATACCAAATACGTGTAGTCTTTTGGGGTTCGTATGTACTTTAACTTAGTTATGATTAGTAGACCTTGTACCTAAATGTTGTTTTATATGACTTATACTAGATTATAGACCCGTGTATTACACGGGTTTGAGGATAGAAATTATATAACTTAATAATACACGACCGAGATAGGTGTCATATTTACCCTTTTTAATGAAATATCGTAAATATATGATAACCATACCATCTTTAACCATACCATATTTACTATGGTAACCATTTCATTTCTTTAATTATGTGATTTTATTGGCCTTTCTAAAATATTTTGCACGTTTCTAATTTTTTTAGCTCATGAAACATTCTTATAAATATATCCAACCATTTTTAATAAGTCGTCCATGATAAAACAATTATGTTCTTATCTTACTCTCCAATCTATTATGGAGTTGTTAAGCTAATGTAGATTTATGCTACTACTACTCTTTTTTTTACATAGCTTGGCTTGTTATGACTTGATTTGATTCTAGTTATATTTTCGTTATATATAACTTTTATATATTGTTGTAACTTTTTATAAGTATATATATTTTATTTTTTCTCAGATATAAAAACCATAACATCAAAGTGGTTAATTATGAAATTGCATTGACCATTTATTAAGATTTAGTTGAAGTTACGACCAGAAATAAAGTTCCATGATTTGCTACCTCCATTGCCCCTCAAGTTGCATGGTTGAAAATAATTTAGTTATGTAAATTTGTGCATACATTATTAAATTATTATGTAATTTTAATCCTCAAACCCGTGTAATACACAAGTTTATAACCCGTGTATTGTGTAATTAACAGTAAAATTTTTAATAAAATTTATATTGAACATAGATTAAAATAAATACGTTGCAAGACTGTACTCAGAATTTTGTAAAAGTTGTTCTAAAAAGAAAAAATAAATAAATTAATGTGATCTTGGAACTTTTAAATATAAAAAAAAATTAAAAACATATAAATTAATAATAATAATAATTATAATAAACCACACAAATAAATTTCCTAATCTAAATTTACTTACATACATTATCTTGATTTCCCCACATTCGTTTAAATTATTAATTTATATAATATCATAATACATAATATATATTTATTTGGAATCTTTTATTAATTGTTAGATATTATACTATATTATATTATATTATTTGATACATTTATATTAATCGTAGATAATTATTAATTAAATTTGAATTTATATGTTTATCTCTACGTATATACATTTATATTAGTTGTAGATAATTATTAATTAAATTTTATTATTAAAAGTGAGGAGGCACCAGAGAGCGACACGTGTACAAAAAGATTTTCATTTATTAGTATAGGAAGATTGTGTTAGAAAGTTAAAGTTTTGCAAATGTTTTTAATTGCGAAAAGCAGGGAATCACCTATTTTACGAACGGGTCATACCCAAATTTCATTAAAATTTGTATTTTAATTTTTTTTATTATCGAATCTGGAAAGCGGGTGTTTCATTTTGGTTAAATGAGGGTACAAAAAAATCGATAACCGTTTTTAGTTAATTCAGGTTTCAGTTAATCAATTTTCAGTTAACTCAAATTTTTGGTTGATTTCAGTTAACGATTCAGTTATTACTCACCCTTAGACATTGTTAATCACGTAACATATCAATTTGTTTTATTTAAAAAACTATAGCAATACTATACTCAAACTAAAAAGAATAAAATACCCGTTTACATGGTGTAATTTAAATATACACACACACACATTTATTAACGTACCAAAAAGTTATGACCGTTTAAAAATCGGGAAGGGGGTTAGTTTTATATAATGGGGTAAAGTGTAACTACTAACTAATTATCTATAATTTTGTCAAAGATGAGGGTTTAATCACTTGACATTCTTTAGCTATTAAACATTCTGGGATAATGACTAAGTACGTTGGGCTTTAATCACTTGTACACTAAGGCATCATCTACTTGTACCTTTTGATCCACACGTCAATACTGACCAAGACAACTATCGAAACGTCGACAAAAATGAGTAGGTCGTCACGGTACTTTTAATTTTTTTTAAAAACATTATAGTTTATAAGATACGAAAAGATTAGGTACAAGATTTATAAGTTTGTTGTGGAGGGAGAAAAGTGTAACTAATTACCCATAATTATGTTAAAACGTATGAATAAGTGTAATAAGAAGGGGGACTAAAATATAATTATTGTTTAAAAGAACAATTTGCCCTCATTTTAGCGATGTATTTATAAATTAAGAGGGAAAAAGTTTTTATGTTTTGGGTATCTTAAGACGTCACTCACTCATGCATTATAATATAGTATAGATAGTATTGCAAACAAAATATACACTAGCAGGGGACAAAATTCAACTAAACAAAACCAAAAATAGAAATCTAAACATAGATTCGAATAACCAATTCCAACAAATACCTTTGACAAGCAAGTGGCTTAATGGACACAATCAGAGATGAAACTAAAAGAAAAGAGTATATTTGTTGATGAACAAATAATTTCACTTTATTTGGTAATTTATTTGCATTTTATTACTAATATATGTAATATAGAAATTATTTATAAACTTTTGTCAATCTAGATATTTTGTACTCGGAAGTTTAATGTTTGTAAGACATAAAAGTTGTTAAAATACCTTTTTTTAGTTTATAACCGTATTTGGCAATGTCGGAGCCAAACTTTACTATTCTCTTTTACAACTTTTTAGGCAAATGATACATCTTAGAAGTGCATAGCTTTTGATTTCCTGTCAATTTTAACTGAGTTTACTCCTGTTTTTTTGCCACTTATGTCATCATATTCATATAATCGTGATATTTGGAAGGTTCAAGATTATATGAACTAGTATTAAGCACCCCCGCGTTGCGGCGAGGGCGATCACTAATGCCACACTACTGTCAACGACCACCGACACTGAAGTTGCTGTGTTAATGCGAAGAAATTAAACCGAAACGTAAAACATAGAATAAAATAACTAAGTTGATCTAGGACTCACGCGTTACGATGAACCCGCGTCTATTTTTTTCCCGTTTGACAGGTTCATCGTAATCTATATATAATATATATCACTACCACTATACAAACCATAATGCATACATTACAACAACCATTGCATCAATATGTTGCAAATTATATTTATA
This sequence comes from Helianthus tuberosus, assembly GCA_030545235.1. NCBI lineage: Eukaryota > Viridiplantae > Streptophyta > Magnoliopsida > Asterales > Asteraceae > Helianthus > Helianthus tuberosus. Next base: position 82,489,616 of record CM060408.1, on the reverse strand, counting down.
CAAGATATTGGCTAAATTAATTAGATTATTATAAATAATAATAATTTACAAATAAAACAACACAACTTTGAATGGATTAAACCGATTGAATATGGTAAGATAATGAAACCATTATTTGATTAGGGTACAACCACTTAAGCACAATTTACAACCATACATGCATACAAAACAGGTTGAATTTGGTACGGTAATGAAACCATTATTATTTGATTAAGGTACAACCACTTAAGCACAACTTACAACCTATATTTGATTAAGGTACAATCATTTAAGCACAACTTACATCTAAAGATGCACACAAATGTTTCAAATTAAGAGTATATGAATGAATATGAATATGTGGTGGTGCCAAATATTGTAGTTATTATCTTTGCAGATTAGATCATTAGTTAAGCTTCATCATATTCATATAAATAAATGTATCTCATAATATGTACTTTGTTTAAGGAGAAATCAATACAAAACATTTTCCACACAATTCTTATTTTCTTCATGGTATGAGCTTCAAGCTAAATCCAGCTTGAAGCTCAAAATTGTAGTTATTATCTCTGCAGATTAGATCATTCTCTCTCCAGCTTGAAGCTCATACCATGAAGAAAATAAGGAAAATGTTTTGTATTGATTTCTCCTTAAACAAAGTACACATTTATATGAATATGATGAAGCTTAACTAATGATCCAATCTGCAGAGATAATAACTACAATATTCCTAACAAGTACTAAGTTGATGATTTGAGCATTGGTTCCACTCATTGCTTCTCGTATCTACCTTCAGCTTCAGCAGAATGGTCTCTTTCGCTTGATCGCATTAGTTCCTTTATACCAGAGTTAAACAAATACGATACAGTTTTTAGTGTGCAGTTTCAGCACCATAACCTTTTAACACATCAGAACAAAATCTCAGTTTTCTTCGTATATGAACAAAATCGATTATGGCTGCGTTATTCCATATACAACCACAACACAAGAATGTTAGACAACGATACAAAACAAGAAACAAGACGATGAATTAACATTTCTCAACCCGTCAAGGGACTTATCATCGTTGTCTTTGATGATCGTATTAGTGTTTAAAACGACGTGTTCGCTATCATCCACATATGCATCTTTATTGTTACAACTAAAAATGGATGAAACCAAATAGTTATAGCAGTATCAACTGTACATCAAACCCATCTCAACTTTCTTCTCATCTAATAACCCCAAATTTCCCCCCTATATGATGGATGATACCACAAAAACCAAAAACCACAAAACACCATTTAACGATCACCGTTGGCAGCAAGACTCTCATAGAACAGAATGTACCCATGATCAGTGTTGCTTGCGTACTCTTGGGCTGACCCGAATGAGGTTTGAACAGCAGATTCGTCAATCATTTCTACATTTTCGTCATCAAAGAACAGCCAGTGGTTGTGGCTTTTGACCAGACTTACATAATGGCCATGGTTGGGCCCACTGCCGACATGAACCACCACTCCAAATAACGAGTACTCACAGTCAGCATCTTCCATGGTGTTGGTCAGCTTCAGCTCGAGAGGAAAAACGACACGATATGATAACTTTTTGTACCTGCCCAACTGTTCCATGTACTTGAACCGCTTTAAGTGTATAACCAAGATGTGTGGCGGTTTCTTGATCTTCATCCTCTTTTGTGCTTCCTGCAAACTGGGCCAAGTAAAAGAAGCAATTAAACAATTCATTCTTGAAAATAATTTTGAGATACATAGAGAACTCAAAATAAACAAATGAGTAAAATGCTATTTTCGTCCCTGAGGTTTGGCCAGCTATGTTGCACGGGGACGGCTGATAGGTGCCGTCTCCCGTCCCGGGGACTGCTAGGGGACGGGGACGGCACGGGTACGCGACAGAAACGTTTCCAGCAATTTGGGGACGGCCCGGAATCGTGATGCAGCAGGGGACGGATGCTGGGGACTTGGAAGAAACGTTTCCAGCAAGTTTCCGGCGACCACCTTCATCCTCTCCGACCAACCTGCGTCTCCATCTCCATATCTCCGGCAACCTGCAACCATTGTCATCTAATCCTCATTCACCTTCATCCAGAGGCGGATCTAGTGTGGTGGCAGCGGCGGTAGTTTTGAACCAGATGAACATGAGGACTTGGCTATCGGAATGGATTGGGTGCCACCTTTGTTCAGGCCATCGGAATCGGTTACGGTGCCAGCGGAATCGGAAAAGGCGGACATGCAACAGTGAGTAGCGGAGAAGCCGAAAAGGTTTCTAGGGAATAGGTGCCTGATAAACATCACGTTGCCCAAGAGGAGAACAATACAGAGGCATGTGGGAATGTTTCAGGGGAAGTTTTTAGAAGTCCAAACATTAGAGGAGAGCCCAGGCCCACTTCTTCTACTTCTGGACTCGATGGTAACATTGGGCCTGTCTGTCAATCCGATGATGGCCCTCTTGACCTAAATAATCATCTAGGCTTATATAATTATAAATAACTATTTTGGGGTTTTGTGTTATATTATCTTTAATATATATTTATTTTTTATATGTTTTTATTCCCGTACCCGTCTCGTCCCCGCTTCTTGAATTTTTTAGTTTTGCCGTTCCCGTACCCGTCCCCGTACCCCGTTCCCGTACCCGTCCCAGTGCAACATAGTTGGCCAGTTTTGCGACTTTCGTTCAAAGGTTTGGTTTTCCGCATCTGGATCCAAAAGGTTTAAAATCTTGCCATTTTCATCTGGCTTGTTAAGTCCATGCATTTTTTTTCCGTTAAGTCAGAGGTATTTCCGTCTTTTTTGTTAACTTAAAGGGCAATCTGGTCTTTTTCACTTTATGTAAAAGACAGAATACCCCTAAAAACCTGAATTGCCCTTTAAGTTAAAAAAATGACGAAAATACCCCTGACTTAACGGAAAAACATGGATGGAGTTAACGAGCCAGATGAAAATGGCAAGATTTCATATCTTTTGGATCCAAATGCGGAAAAACAAACCTTTGAATGAAAATCGCAAAACTGGCCAAACCTTAGGGACGAAAAATAGCATTTTACTCTAAACAAATTTTACTCTAAACAAATATATGAATTTGTGGAGAAAGTAGCAACCTGCAGCATTTGTCACAGAAAAATTTATCCTCAGCATTCAAGGTTTCAGTGGAGCTGAAGTTCTTTAAACAACTTGTAATTGAACTGTTCTGTTCGATATCAAGGCTTAAATCTAAAAACGTCTCGTCCCTTGCGGTCACAGTCTCGCACCTCAAACACTTTGTTTCATTTGTAAGTATACCCTGAATTTAAAGCCACAGCAACCAGTGAACAAAAGCAGCAACAACCTCAAGTCCTCATTAGGATCAGTACATGTATGTATTTAAAAAAAAATTACACAAATATAATATGTTTTATATATAAGAGTAAATGCCATTTTCGTCCCTGAGGTTTGGCCATTTTGGCGACTTTCGTCCAAAGGTTTGTTTTTTCACATCTGGATCCCAAAGGTTTGAAATCTTGCCACTTTCATCCGACTCTCCAACTCCATCCTTTTTTCTCTGTTAAGTCAAGAGGTATTTTCGTCTTTTTTGTTCACTTAAAGGGCAATTTGGTCTTTTGAATACTTGTACATTATGCTAAATGTTTGTACATAAAGTGAAAAAGACCAAATTGCCCTTTAAGTTAAAAAAAAGCTGGAAATATCCTCGACTTAACCGAGAAAAATGGATGTAGTTAACGAGCCGAATCAAGATTTCAAACCTTTTAGATCCAGATGTGAAAAAACAAACCTTTGGACGAAAGTCACAAAACTGGCCAAACCTCAGGGACGAAAATGGCATTTTACTCTATATAAAATTATGAGTTCTCATACTAACCTGAAAATTTTTGTGAACCCAAGTAACCAAGGGCTCCTTGCGTACACCGTTGGCCTGAGGAACATGTATCCCATTGGGAATCTTTTCAGAAGGTGATGAATGGTCTTTTGAACCTTTTGACGAATTGGCTTCTTTCTCTAGTATGTCAACTAGTTCGTTTAACAAGAAATTCAAAAATTCATGTGCATCCTATACAATATTGATAATATAATGTTAGGAGATAAAGATATTCAATTAAGTAAAACGTCTGGTATATGACTCTATGGTATACTGTATACCTGATGCATGTAACCACGGAAAAGCTCGTTTTCTTTCTTCACTCTCTGTACAAAGCGTTTTGGAGCAATAACGCCTGTCTTCTTCTTTTGTGTACTAATCTAATACAAAGAAATAAACTACTCAATAAACTAGCAAAACAAATTACTAAGAATGTATTCTGGTAACTGTTTACCTGCATAAACAGTTCTGCCAAACATGTAAGGAGATTTTCTTCTATGTCTCCTGGATTTTTAATATTCCCGTAGTATTCAAGTAGTTGTTCGCGAAATGGAACACAGAAATATAGAGCCTGAAAAATAAGAACAAATCATATGTGATCATCAGCTACATAGTTAGATCAAAACTGCACAAGTTACTTCGAAAAGGTAATAAACCAAAACATAATTGAGATTTGAAATTGATAACAAGGATTAATACCTTAAAAAGGCAAAAACCAAAAGCATTATGGTTTGCAAGAATGTTGATGTTTGACATTTTATCCAAAACTGATCATTCTCGTTAGATGCAGTGACATCATATGCGTATTCAAATGACTAATACTTTAAAAAAAGGCGCAACACAATGTTTTATAAAGTCACTCACTTGTTAACAGTCTAGCTATCAGAAAACCTTAATAACTCAAAACATTCGTAACTGCTTATGCATTTTCTAGGCTAATTTAAAGCATGGCTTTTTAACCAATACTTCACAATATAACAATTAAGTACATTGTGAGACATAATAACTATAACAGAAGAAGAAACAGAAACCGGACAGTTTCCTTTGTTATAATCACAAACAAAAAGCCAAATGCAATCCAAACGCCACCACAATACCAATCGCATACTACTGGCAAGTCATGGCAATTTCAAAACTTGTATACATAACAACTAATGGAACCAGCAGTCAGCAACCTCACTCAACGTAAAACCAAGATTCGCAAATTATCAAGTGTTCAAAACAGACACTCCTATTCCTTCACCAATCTTCCATATCATAATACTACAATTCATAGATGCCAATAGCGCCCGTAGCGAAGCGGATATAGGATTTAGCAACAAACAGCGAGATTTTTGTATTTTTTATCAATATTTTTATTTCTTTTATAAAATATACATATAAAATAGCGCTCGCTATGCTGTTTAATCGCGCTATCGCTAAGTAGCATATACAGGTAACTTGTCCCTATTGACAACTATGCTCCAATTTCACAAAATATTCCCTTAATTTCCTCTTTGCAACAACAAGTAGCATAATCCACAAACAAGTTAACTCTGATTCTCAAACACATACTCAATCACAAACCCTAAATAACATAATATTGAATGAATAACCAGTAAAAAGTGGAATAAATGGAAAGAAACCTGCAAGACGCTGTTACAATAGCAAGTGTTACCGAAGTTTTCGAGTCCAAAATAGCGTTCGCCTTCAGGAAACTGGTCTCCTAGAGCTTTCTCGAGCTTAGACCCCGTTGCGCCCATGAGACCATCAACCAGATACCAAAATTCCTCTATTTCTCTCAATAAATTGAGCGATGAAGAGGAGAATTTGAGGAAATTGATATGGATTTGATGAATTTGGGTGATTAGGGTTTATATTTGGAAACAGTTTGATCGGGTTTTATTGTTTATCAAACTTTGATTCTTTCTTTCAAGTTGACTCCTCTCCTCTCATCTCATGTGTGTATCATAAATTCTAGTGTATGTATGCTTCATTATTTTAAGTTTTTAACACTCATGTTCAAAAAAAAAAAATTTAGATTGATAATTTAAAATTTAAAATATAAATAAAATTGGAGTTTAAATTTAAGGTATTGTTTAGTTAAAAAGGATAATAGTAGAGAATATAATGTGTGGAAGGAAAAAGTTTTAAGAGTACTGCAATATAATATATGATGATGTGAAAAACGCTGATGTGAAAGAGAGAGAATTTAGATGGGAGATAGATGCAATGAACATTAATGGTAAATGTTTGTGTGTAAGAACGTTGATGAAACGATTTTTGTGAGGAGATAGGTCTGTGAGGTTTTTTGTTGGAAAAGTTTGGCCGACCCGGGGGTGGCTTATAGGTGTGTTTGTGATTATTTAAGTGAAAATGTGTCGTATATAGTTGATTACCCGTATGATAACATTCTCAGATAATTACATATTTTGTTGGATCCTTGTGTTGTGACCAAGTTTTTTTTTGAATATTGATGTTTGTAGTGTTTTGATAAAGGGATATGTTGAATTGTTGTAGGTTTTTATAAAAGTTTTTTTTTTGATATGATAGTCATTTATACGATCTTGAATGTGAGACAAATTTTGAAGGTGTACGTTTAGTTATGCCACTCTTGGTAAACATTTCAATCAATTCAAAGAGGAAACTGAATGATTTGAGTCAATTAACATTATATGGATCCAATTTTCATACACGAAAGAATTAGAATTAGTTTTTGTGAGATTTGAAACATGTCTCGTAAACACCTCTTAATGGTTCAAAGAAGCAAGAACTTTGAGTTTTAAACATCTCTAAGTCTCTTGTTCAAAATGAATTTAATATTATGAGTTACAATACCATTATTATAACAACCCTTAAAAAGGCCATAACGAATCATAACCGAGACTCCAAACGTGTACAACGGGGACCGGCACAATAAACGAAGGAACCCAAGTTTAGGCCTCGTCGCGCTACACGACGGAGATAATGGTGTGTGGTTACGTGACGCGACACCTAGCTGATTGCTAGAACACATATGGCATGCCTACATGGTGACTCTTTACACCTAAGCCCTAGCTCACCTGGTCACGCAACGCGACGGTGATGGACGAACATGGTCACGGGAAGCGACGTGGTTGTTCCACAGCTATAAATTGGACGTGAATTGAAGCTTTCAACTCGTTCAAACTTTATTTTTTCGCTCTCTCGTTCTACTACTGTCCTAATACCAAATAACCGAAGACCTAAAACTCTGCTCCCTAATCGGTGTATTAACCCGAATCACTAGTACGATACCCTGTCCGATTGATCCGAAACCCATCAACGGATGTCAAAGTGCTGCCTGGATAAGGCTATAGTTTGTTAACTACGTTGGGGTTTTGATCTCGTGATTATGGTTAAATTTTGAATTGGGTTAATACACTAATACGTGTTGCATTGTGTGATTATTAGGAACCCAAGCTTAATACCAGGAGGCTGTAATAATCAAAACCCTAATTCTACAAATTGAGTCATTCTCTTTTACTAAAATGCTTTCAAAACCATAAAATATTTTTAGTTGTACTCATAGTGATTAAGTTTTTGTATTATGAATTTACTGTCGGTGTGTGGGGTTTTGTATACACTACTAGTCTAGCGTTGCTATTTGGACAAAGAGTTAGCCAATAGTAATATGACTACAGTCACAGGAACTACCACTGTGACAAATATTGAATTGAGTAATTGGAAGATATAAACATATATAAAAACCCTTAATGTTGTAACTATAACATTGTGTTGTTTTATACAAATGAATGAACTCACTAGTATTTTCGCTGATAAAATATTTTTAAACGCGTTTCAGGTGACTTATGGTGAAAGTAAAGGAACATGCTATGAAGCACTGAAGGCTTAAATAAAGTGGCTATGTTATCAGAACAAAGAAAAGAAAATGTGTTTTGTCAAAATAGGGTTTATCCCTATAAAACCCTTTGTGTGTAATATGGGTTTTATCCTAGTTGTTAAATATAAAAACTTTGGTGTTTACAACTCTGAAATTTTCCTAACTACGATCCTGATGAAATTTTCCTCTACAATTTTAATAAACACCGGTACCACTTTGTATCTGTTCATGGCTCCCGCCTAGGGTGGGGTCGGGGGTTGTGGTATCAGAGCCACTAGTTTAAGTAATTTAGGTGTTATTTTAATACCTAAACTTAAACAATAAAGTTAGGAAGTTAATATAAAATAACCTATGTGTTATTTCTGTGAATATAAATTTATATATATATATATATATATAGGTGTGTGTGTGTGTGTGTGTGTGTGTGTGATTTTTGAAAATATTGTTTTTAACGATTTTTGAGTCAATAGTATGAGTGATGAAAAAGTATCCGAGACTTTCCAAAATATTTCCGACATGGAAATGAATGAAGGACCATCTGGAACTCAATCTGGATATGAGGCAGATAAAGATGAGCCTATAGTTTTTCAAGCCCAACCAATTGAACTACAACCCCTTAAGAAAAGAGAATGGTTCAACAAAGAGAAAAGAGGAAGAAGAAGAAAAATCAAGTAACTACCATAACCTTAACTGAAGGATCAGCCCAAATCCTATAAACCAAACCCTTGTGGGAGGAGCTCGACCGTTGGTTAGCAAATTGCGACATATTTCAGCCTGTAGGCGACGAAATTAACTTGAACCTAACGTGATCGAGGGTGAATTGATTTTTATTATAATTTTTAAGTACTTTTACTCTTTCATCAAGCTTTAAATTTATAAAACACGATATCACACTATCACTCTCTACAACACGTTAGGGCAAGTGCACCCATCGTTGACGTAGTGTAGTGATGGTAAGATACCGAGGTCGTCCAAGGACACAAGAGCTTTTAATACCGGATTATCGTTAGCGTCTAATCGACCCAAATTTTGAGAAAAAGGTTTTTAAACATTTAAAAATAAAGAAAGAACTAAAGCAATGAAATAAACAAATAAACAAGAAATAATCACTTGGTTCTGACTCATCTTTTATGTATCCTTTGATGATTTCCGCACTATGGGTTTTTTTAAGAGGTTATCTTAGTTATAGTGGCATGTCCCTCTTTTGGAGGCAACGCTACCCTCAGCCATATTAGTCTGAGTCTGCAGGGATATAACCCCCCGCAAGGCCGGATTATTGAAAGATAATTAACTAAGTTATTAATGCAAAATGTGGCATGTCCCTCTTTTGGAGACAACGCTACCCTCGGCCATATTGGTCCGAGTCAGCAGGGATACAGTCCCGCAAGGCCGGTTTAAAGTTTTAATAGTAGTTTATTTATAAGGGATTCAAGCCGTTCTTACTTCCCCCGATTTGATGCTATCTGCCTCAAAGGAAGTCCTAATAAGCTTGAATCAAGTCCTCTCAGGATCTACACACCGAACGAGGCAAGAACTTTACCCAAACCACCCTTCTAAACCCCTTCCAAACATTTAACGCGCTTTTTATAGACCGTAAAGACACGAATGAGTGAATCAACAAAACATGAAGAAATGATAGAATAAAATTCACTTTCAATATAAAAAACTAGTTATTAAAGTCATTAATACATACTCTGTCACACCCCCAAATTCCATAAGCGGAGTATCACTGCAGGAGGCATGACATGACCAGGATCAAGCCACCAATCATATTGAACAGTGTATAAAAGTAAATATAAAACCAACCACAATATAATTGGTGTCCAAAAGAAATCAACCAAGTTCAAGTTATCAGCGGAAGCATAAAGTTTAAAACCAAAACATAAGTTTAATAGTTCAAATGTTTAAACATGGAACTCATCAGTCCATGTCCCACAACGACCTCGACCTCCTGTGCAAGCTCCATCTATCAACCTAACGACCTGTAAGGCATATAGTAACGAATCAACAACAAAGTTGAGCGAGTTCACAGTTGGGTGTTCGTTTTAAGTTGTTTCAAAAACATAAGTTTCCTTTAGCTGGCTTACTTGCCGTGGGGGTTACCCCATAGTTGAAAAACATGATTAACCTTTCCATTTACTCTGGCTCCCAGCCGTGGGGGCTACCCCATGAATATCCCACTAGACTCGTTACCATATCGACTACTGACTGAGAAAGTTGGGTGCCCTAAGTCAATGTCTATCATCATTGACGTGCCCAGATCCATTAGTCCACTCCCGTCCTCTGCGGCACGGTGTCAGGCTTGTCAAACCTAATAGAGCTATTTAAGTAATGACCCGTTCGCCATTGGCCCGGCGATTAAGTCGATATAAAAATGAGGGACTTAATGATAGAGTTTTTGGTCTAGTAACAATGTTGTCACCCTTCAATTAAGAGGGTGGAGGTACGTGTCCCATATAATGAGATCACGCAGGTTCCAAATGTTGTCACCCTTCAATTAAGAGGGTGGAGGTACGTATTCTAACCAAGGAGAATACCCAGGTTTCCTTTCAATCATTTACCCATTCCCAATCACCGGGAATCCCATGCCTTGTAGAAAGTGTGAACTCACCTTAGGTTAGCTCGACAGATACACAAAAAGGTCACTTGAGCTATATGGGGTCAACCACGTCCTAACATGGTTACCACACAAGTCAGGTCTAGGTTCAAGTAGTGCACGTAAGTTTACAAGTAGGCTAACATGTTACGAACACACATAATGATCATGGCAAACACGTAGAATCACGTTAACAGTCAACTACACATAAGGCCCAACTTGTGCGACTCAGATGATTGGGCTCGCACAAGTTCAACGGCCCAATAATCTTGTGCGATTCAATAAATGAAGCCCACTAAACCTTCGGCCCAACCTGTTGTGCATCCAGCACAATCTTGTGCGACTCACAACGGGTTGTGCGATTGAGAACAAACCTGGCCCAATAATAAAAGAAGTCCAAAACTCATACGGCCCAAGCAAATAAACAAACACTTGTCTTGTGCGGTCCAATGGACTTGTGCGATCCGGAACAGCTTGTGCGACTGGATTTTGGGCTGCCCAGCCCAACAGCTTAAATAGTTATGTAGCCCAACATCTTGTGAGATCAGCACAACCTTGTGCGATTCACAAGATGTTGTGCGACTGAGCTTGAAGGGGTTGTACAGTGTGCCTAACTAGTTGTACCCTAACTTATCTTGTGCGACCGGCTTGTGCGACTAGCCTTGTACGATTAGTTTTAGGTTTCCTAAAATCATGAAATCAATTCTAACTGTTTCCTATTTCTCATCCATCCGATCAAATCAACCTAACAGTTTCCAATCATACAATAATCGATCAAACTAGGGTTTTAATATCAAATCTCTATGAACCCTAATCATATTCAAAACATAAACAACAACCATAATCATTTAAACACATTAACACGGCTCATGCCCTTGATTTCTAGCATGCATCCTAACATAACAACACAACCAAATCATCCGAATATAAACACCTCATGGCCGATTAACCTGTGTTCGGTTCTTGGCTAATATCAATATCATACTATCATCAAACACACATGTGAGCCGATTTTATGAACACTAATCTCATCAATTTGCATTATATTCAAATCATATACCATCACTAACATCATCATGTAAAAACATATAAACTACAACCTCATCATACAATCAATAGTTAAAAACACTAACCGGTTGGGAGAAGAACAAGATCGATCCGAACAAGAAAGCTTCGAGAGGAAAAGAGATGTGGCCGTCGGCTTCGAGAAGAGAGGAAGAGAGATTTAGGGTTTGTGTGTGTTGTGTTTTTGCAAACAATGAGGAAGCAAAACCTCATAAGGGTTAGGTGTTGGTTTAAATAGGGGAGTGGGCCGAACCCTTGCATGGGCTGCCCCTTGGTTTCGATTACAAAAGGTGTGGGCCGAGAGTTTTGTGGAACCAAAGCCCAAAGGCTTGTGCGATTGGATTTTATATACAAACATTACACACATTCACATAACATGTAACATTTAATCATTCATTAAAACCAATGTATCAATTAATCACATAGATTTCATACAAGTTACATCAAGCACAATGATAGGTTCGGAAATGCGAGTTGTCACATCATCCCCAAGTTGAAAGAAATTTCGTCCTGAAATTTAGCACGTAGTTACTGAGGAAGCTAGTTAGGTTGCGTGGTTTCCTGGTTTTCCTGGGGTGTCACATCCTTCCCCCGTTGTTTTGGAATTTCGTCCCGAAATTCCGCTGTAGCTTCAGCCTCAGTAGTGGTTTCGCTTTTCTCGAACAACTGGGGATATTTGCTTTTCATTTGGTCTTCTCGTTCCCAGGTAAACTCTAGGCCACGACGAGAGTTCCAACGAACTCGAACAATGGGTATTCTAGTATGTTTGAGAACCTTAACGTCTCGGTCTGTAATCTCTACTAGTTCCTCGACAAATCACAGCTGATCGTCGATGGTGAGTTCCTTGAGAGGAACTATGAGGGTCTCATCTGACAGACACTTCTTCAGATTTGACACATGGAATACGTTGTGAACTCCACTGAGTTCTTCAGGTAGATTCAGTCTATAGGCCACCTTGCCAATTCTCTCAGTGATTTCGAAAGGTCCAATATAACGTGGATTTAGCTTGCCTCGTTTACCAAAACGAATCACACCTTTCCAAGGTGAAACTTTAAGTAGCACTCGATCCCCAACCTGGAACTCGAGTGGTTTCCTGCGCTTATCAGCATAGCTTTTCTGACGGTCACGAGCTGCCGCCATTCGTTGACGTATTTGGGCTATCTTTTCTGTCGAGTCGATGACGAGATCTGGGCCAGTGATCTGTCTGTCACCAACTTCTGCCCAGCATAAGGGTGACCGACATTTCCGTCCATACAAAGCCTCGAACGGAGCAGCCTGGATGCTAGTGTGGTAACTATTGTTATACGAAAACTCTACCAAAGGTAGGTGTCTTTCCCATCCGTTACCAAAGTTGATAACACATGCTCGAAGCATGTCTTCAAGAGTTTGGATGATGCGTTCAGACTGTCCATCCGTCTATGGATGATACGATGTGCTCATGTCTAGACGCGAGCCAAATGATTTGTGCATCGCTTGCCACAAATCAGAGGTAAAACGTGGATCTCGATCAGAAATGAAGGAAGTTGGCACCCCGTGCCTCGAGACTACTTCCTTCAGGTAGATGTCTGCTAAAGTAGAGAACTTATCCATTTCCTTGATAGCCAGGAAGTGTGCAGACTTGGTTAGTCGATCCACTATCACCCAAATGGTATCGTTTCCTCGTTGAGATCTAGGTAAACCAGTAACGAAGTCCATGGAAATTTGCTCCCATTTCCATGTGGGGATCTCTAGTTGCTGAAGTAGGCCTGATGGCTTCTGGTACTCGACCTTGACCCTAACACAGGTCAAACATTTACTAACATAGGTCGCTATATTAGCTTTCATATGGGGCCACCAGTACGTAGTCTTGAGATCGTGATACATCTTATCTGAACCAGGATGTACTGAGTAACGAGACTTGTGAGCTTCATCCATCACAAGCTCACGTAGATTACCATAGAACGAAACCCAGATGCGCCCCGCTGAATAGTAAGCACCGTCTTCCTTTCTTTCTAACCGTTTCTCCAATCCTCGCAAGGATTCAACTCTGATGTTCTCTTCTTTCAATGCTTCGATCTGAGCGTCACGAATTTGGGCAGGGAGACTAGAGTGAATTGTAAGCTGTAACGCACGTACACGCTTAGGTTTGGTTTCCTTACGACTGAGGGCGTCAGCCACAACATTGGCCTTGCCTGGATGGTATCTGATTGTGTATTCGTAGTCGTTAAGGAGTTCGACCCATCGACGCTGTCGCATTTTCAACTCCTTCTGATTAAAGATATGCTAGAGACTCTTGTGATCGGTGTAAATGGTGCACTTGGTACCATACAAGTAATGTCTCCATATCTTAAGAGCAAACACCACTGCTCCCAACTCCAAGTCGTGAGTAGTGTAGTTCTTTTCGTGAACTTTAAGTTGGCGTGATGCGCAAGCAATGACTTTCTCACGTTGCATCAACACACAACCAAGTCTTTGGATTGACGCGTCACAATAAACCACAAAGTCGTCTGTGCCCTTAGGCAATGAGAGAATAGGTGTGCTACAAAGCCTTAACTTCAGCTGCTGGAATGCGGATTCCTGAGCATTACCCCAACGGTAGGTGACACCCTTCTGAGTAAGAATAGTAAGAGGTTGCGCAATCTTCGAGAAGTCTTTAATAAACCTTCTGTAGTAACCCGCCAAACCCAAGAATTGATGGATTTCAGTTGGTGTACGAGGTGCAGGCCAATTCCTGATTGAGTCAACCTTGGATGGATCAATGTGAATCCCATCCTGGTTAACCACGTGGCCTAGAAAATGGACTTCACGAAGCCAGAAGTCACATTTCGAGAACTTAGCATAAAGCTGTTCTGTTCGAAGAAGTTCCAAAAAGATTCGCAGATGACGCTCGTGTTCCTCCGGACTCTTGGAATAGATCAGGATGTCGTCGATGAACACAATGACGAACTTATCCAAGTAGGGTTTGCGTACTCGGTTCATAAGATCCATTAAGACCGCAGGTGCATTTGTCAACCCAAAAGGCATGACCAGAAACTTGTAGTGGCCGTAACGAGTTCTGAAGGCTGTCTTAGAGATGTCCTCATCTCGGACTCTCAGCTGATGATAGCCCGATCTCATATCAATTTTAAAGTAAAAGCTCGACCCTTGTAGCTGGTCGAACAAGTTATCGATACGCGAGAGAGGATAACGATTCTTCACAGTCACCTTGTTGAGTTCGCGATAGTCAATACACATTCGAAAGGTACCGTCTTTCTTCTTCACAAACAAGACTGGAGCTCCCCAGGGCGAAGAGCTAGGACGAATGAAACCCTTATCTAAGAGTTCTTGTAACTGTGCAGATAGTTCTTCTAGTTCAGATGGGGCTAAGTGATAAGGTGCACGAGCTATAGGTGTTGCTTCAGGAGCTAGCTCGATTTGAAACTCGACCTGACGATGAGGCGGAAGACTAGGTAATTCCTCAGGCAATACCTCAGGAAAATCGCGTACAATCGGGATATCTTCTATCTTCTTTTCCTTCGTTGAGGTGTCAGTAACGAGAGCTAGAATAGTAGTGTGGCCCTTTCGCAAACACTTCTGGGCCTTAAGGAAAGAGATGATGCCCACAACAGCACCACTCTTGTCGCCACGAATAAGAAGAGGTTCCTCACCAGAACGAGGAATGCGGACGATTTTCTCCTTACAAAGGATCTCTGCTCGATGTTGGGATAACCAATCCATCCCAATGACGACGTTGAAGCTACCAAGAACGATGGGAATAAGGTCGATAGAGAAGGTCTGTCCAGCTAAAACGAGATTAAAACCCTTAACTATGCGTGTGGCTTCAAGACTTTTACCGTTTGCTAGTTCTACAACATGCTTGGTGTTTAAGGGATTTGGGGTACGCTTAAGCATCTGACTAACTTTTAAGGACACATAACTAGCATCAGCACCCGAATCGAACAAAACAGAAACAAAGAAGTCGTCCAGTAGGAACTTACCCGTCACAACGTTGGGATCGTTCCTCGCATCACCCTGACCAATCACAAAAGCACGTCCCCTGGCACCATTGCCTTCGGTGTTACCCCCATTGTTTCCATTTCCCTGGTTGTTGTTGTTGATCTGATTCTGGTTCAGCTGGGGGCAGTCTCTTTTGAAGTGGCCTTCAGCACCACACTGAAAACATCCTTTATTGATACCCTGCTGTTGCTGCTGCTGACGCTGATTCTGTGGAGGCTGCTGCTGCTGACGCCTCTGATTTGCAGGATAAAGACTCCTACAATCTTTGGCAGCATGACCTGGTTTATTACACCTCTGACAGTTACCCTTGCTACACGGCCCGCTATGGTGCAGGTTGCATCGATTGCACTTAGGGTGGCTTCCCTTGTACCCACCCTTACCTTGATTACCAGAAGATTGTTGACCAGGGCTCTTGTAGTCGTCAGTCCTTCGCTGCTGAGACTGAGACTGAATAGAAGTTAAACCCTTGTTTGAATTTCCATCCCATTTGCGTTTGTTGTTGCTAGGAGCATCTGATGTAGTGGTAGCACTAATACGCTTTGGCAGCCTGTTCTACTCAACTGCCTGATCAGTGAGACGGTGGTAATGTCGTATGACCTGCTGAATCGTGAGAAGGTTAGCCGAAGTCACCATACTCTGAATTTTTGGCACTAATCCCTTGATGTATAGCTCAATACGTTTGCAGGGAGGATCCACCATAGTAGGACACAAAGCAGCTAGTTCGTTCGATCTCTTAGTATATGCCTCGATTTCAGACCCCGTCATCTTTAGGTTGTAAAACTCCACTTCCAGCTTATGAATGTCGTCACGATGATAATACTCTTCCTTAATCAGATCCTTTTAGTCATTCCATGGAGTGGCATTAGCAGCTGCCAACCCTAGCATTTGAACCTGAGCATTCCACCACGTGAGCGCACTACCTTCAAGAGTTCCCGTAGCAAACTTCACCCTACTAGCAACAGGGCATTCACATATTTCAAAAACAGATTCGATCTTCTTGAATCAGTGGAGGAGACCTACAGCTCCTTCTGTACCACTAAAGGTACTAGGTCGACAGTCCATAAAGGTCTTGAACGTACACACGGGAGGTTGAGCATGTTGACCTGTCGCGTGAGAGAGAAAAGACAAGGTTAAGAACGAGAGTTAGTTCACGAGAGTAGGATCTAAACATCCTAGGATAGGTCAAAATGGCAGGTTATACCTCCTGCTGGAGTTGCTGCGAGTGCCTCAGCAACTTGTTCGTTGATTAGAGCCGTCAGCTGGGCTTGACTCAAGTTCAGGCGTCCACTCATGATCTTCACATCGAAGGAAATATGTAACAACCCTCGGTAAAACCAACAACCTCATGATATTTCCGACACCCCAGTATATCTTAAAATATCCTTATATGTCTTTAAATACACCCCGTATATGAAAACCGAGCCCGAAATATGTTATAGCATATAAAATAAATTAAAAACAAGAAATAGTAAGCTGAGGCGGGCCACGTAGGACCCCATCCCAAGCTCACGCGGGCGGTATCAAGGCTGAAACTTGATTCCAGTGAAATTATAAGTTAAGGCGGGCCGCGTAAGCTCACCTTAACTCTTACACGGGCCGTGTGAGATCATCAAACGCGGAGACACCATAAGCCGACACGTGTCGACATCGTGGTGGACCTACATGCTGACCCAGCTAAGCTACATGTTGACCAGGTGTTGACGCGGGCCGCGTAAGCCTCGCTTATCCTTTACGCGGGCCGCGTGAGGACCAGATTTCAGCCCTATATAAGAAGGCCTCGGGATTTCATTTCAACTCGTTCATTTCTGTTTCTCAATCTCGAAATCTCTGATAATAGGCATAATTTTCAAAGTATAATACTCCTTAATTAGCAAGGTTCTACTCCATTGTAAGTATTATAACCCCGGTTTCATAGTAGATACGCTGCCCGATTGATTTAGGGTTCCGTAATAACTGTCGTGGTTCTGCCCGACGTAGTTGTTGGAATGCCGTCTCGGGGAGGGTATCATTAATATTTTCAAAGGGTTATGATACTAACCAATGTACATTTGTATAAATTATAGATTATATCCAGGAAACCCTTACGTGAAGTCTAAGATAGCAAAGTGAGTTTATCCTCTTTTTGTTAACCTTTTTGTAATGATTTACAAAACCTTAAATGTTTTACAATGTGATTAAGCGGTGATTGAGTCTTTGTAGTTCTTCAATTACTGCCGGTATGTTGGGGTTTTGTATACAAAATTTACTACCTTGTGAGTAGTAAGTCGGGGATGACAGGACGTTACCATTGGACAAAGAGTTAGCCAATGAGTAATATGACCCACAAGTCAGGATTGACAGTACTGAATGAGTAATTGTGTAGAAATAAACAATGTGATCGCTCTCAATACTGTTTTAATTGATAAAATGTTTCTTGATTAAACTGGGATTCACTCACCAGTATTTCCCGCTGACAAATGTTTTTTTAAAACATGTTTCAGGTAACAAAATGTGACAGCCAATTAGTAAAAAGCCAGCTGGAGAGCACTGAAGGCTTGGAAAAAATGTGGCTATAAAAGTTACCTAAAAGATGATGTTTTAAATTCAATAAAATAGGGTTTGTCCCTATGAAAGTATTGTAATAAGAAACTTGGGTTTTACCCATGTGATTATTAATATCAAATATGGTGGTTTTACTCTGATAAATATTTCCTAACTACGGTCCTGAAGAAAATTTCCGCTGCCAAATTAGACAAATACCATGATACCACCGAAACTGGCTCGCGGCCGCCCGTTCTCGGGAATAAGGGATCGGGGGTTGCGACAGGAGGTGGTATCAGAGCCTAGCCACTGGTCTGAGCCAAAGAAGTGTTCTTCTGACACTTAAAATTTTGTGTTAGGAAATAAATTACGAAAATACGTGCATAACTGTAATTAATTGTTATGTGTTATTTGACTATTTGTTAGTTTACAGTATGAGTGATCAAGGACCCTCAGACATGAATCGTCAGTTGTCTGATTCACCTAGGAGTGAAGGTACCTCATCACAGCCTGCCCTTTCTGGGTATTCTGCTGATCAGGAAGATGGGATGTTTGCTTTTAAAGCTCAATCGGAAGAGCCATTCCCTCACAAAATGAGAGGATGGTTCAGTAAGGAAGCTTTTGATCGTAGGAAAAGAATGCGAAAGTTGCAACAGCAAAGAGTTTTAGCAGCCGCTAAGCGAAAAACAGATGCCCATACACAAGATATGCTTAATAGAAGCCTAGCTAATTTCCATATCCTAGTTACAACTGCTGCTGACCCAAGTCTCAAACAACTAGTAGCCCCACAACCCCAAATCCCAGAACAACCTATGGAGATAGAAAACCCTGAAAACCAAGTGGAGATGCATGACTTTAACCCAGAAGAAATCCCTAGGGTACCTGCACCAAACCCCCTAGACCCAAATTACGACCCCTGGTGGGACGACAATAGGGACTTTGTGCAACGTTACCCGATACATGAAGACCCACCCATACAGAACATAGAAGCCTACCCAGGTTTGGACCCTTTAGATCCCTATTACCATGACAAATATATTAGGGAGATCTTAGAAGATTCTTACCAATTTCAGGCACTTTCACCCCCATATCAGGAACCCGCACCCCAGATTCCAAACCCAGTCCTAGAACCTGCACCCCCAATGAGTGTAGAAAACGTCCAAGAACTTAGGACTTTCGGGGAGGAAATTTTAGAAAGCAGTGAGAGAATGCGTCAGGTGGGAGAGCGTCTCGTATGGAAATACGATGAATGCAATATGGATTTTTGGATAAATCCATATCCGTGAATGAGAGAATGGAGGAAATGGTAGTAATAATAATAATAATATAATAAGATAAAATAAAATAAAATATGTGTGTACGGATGCATATTACTTTTAGTATGCTTATGTCTCTGTTGGTATTGTAATTTTATTTCAGTACTAGTGTGTAATAGACGCATAGTATATGGAAATAGAGTACAAGTCGCAATGATCGACGCTTTTGGTTAAATTGCGTGTCATGTGATTAACTATATTACTTATTATCTTGTGATATTAACACGGGGTAAATGTTTAAAATTCAGACGGCCGACGAAGGAAATCAAGGAAATCTGAATAATGAAAACCAGAGTAACATTAACATGGTTAATGAGAATCCAAGCATCAATAACAATGGAAACCAAATGGATAATAGTGTCATTCAACATATAGTGGCACAAGGAATCATAGATGCCATGCCATTTATTATTCAAACTATTCAAGAAGCGAATAATAAAAGTAAGCATAGCAGTAAGCGAGCGATCGAACCCGAAAACAGTGTAAACAATGGACCTATACTTCAAATGCCTATTCCCAAAAGAAGAAGAACCGTGCCTTACGGATGTGACACCCCAGGAAAACCATGCAACTTAACTAGCTTCCTCAGTGAGTACTTACCAAATTTCAGGACGAAATTTCTTTCAACTTGGGGATAATGTGACAACTCGTATTTCAGAACCTATCTATGTGTTTAATGTAACGTATATGGACCTTATGTGATTATGTGAACTTTGATGATTAATGAAATGTTATGTGAATATGTGTTGTGCTTGTATGTATGTATGTATTAGAGTCACACGAAATAAACCGATCGCACAACAACAACCCGATCGTACAAGCCTTTGGGCTTTGGTTCCTTACCACTCTCGGCCCACATTCTTTTGTAATTGAACCGAATGGGCAGCCCATTAGGAGGGTTCGGCCACTCCCCTATATAAGCCGATACAAAACCTTTGTGAGGTTTTGCGTCCCCATTATTTGCTAACACACAACACCACACAAAACCCTAATTCTCTACTCTCTCCTGCTCTCCTCCCAAAGTCGACGGCAGCACACCCCTCTCCACCGAAGCTTTTGTGTTCGGATCAACCCTTGTTCTCTTCTCTAACCGGTTAGTGTTTTAATTATTAATTGTATGATGCATGATGTTGTGATATATATGCTTTACATGATGATTTAGGGATGATATAGGATTGATGGTGATGTAAACTGTTAATGTTTATGTTCATGTAATCGGCTCACATGTAGATGGTAATTAGAACCGAATATAAATAAGTTGGCTGTGATGTGTTTGAACTCGGATGATATGTGATGACCCTAGTGTTAGATCTGATTGAATGTTATGATAGGTTGTTTGTATGATTTGGATGTTTAATTAGGGTTCATATGGATTACACGATGATTGCTTGGTTTGATCGAGAATTAGCATGATCTAAAACTGATTGATTGTTGATTGATAACTACATAAATGGAAACCATGTAACTGATTGCAAGATTTTAGGAATAATTAAACTAATCACACAAGTCCCCTAGTCGCACAAGGGCAATCGCACAACACAGTCGCACAAGTCATAGAGTGCAACCGATTAAACACTAGGTACAGCACCACATTGCATGATCGCACAAGACTTTATGGATCACACAAGAGCAGTGCCAATCGCACAAGGCTTGGGCCTCATACAAACAACTAGAACTGCATTATTGTTGGGCCTCAAAGCCCAAGTCCAGCCGCACAAGGCTTGGGCCTCATACAAACAACACGCACAACAGGTTGGGCCGCCTGTTTATTGGGCTTTATCTTTGGGTCGCACAAGTTTGGACATGATGAGTACTTGATTGCTACTGTTATTGTGTTAACATGTATTATGTGCATGCCGTGATCAATACGTGTTCGTAATCTGTTAACTTATGTGTAAACACATGTGCACTACTTGAACCTAAACCTGACTTGTATGGTAACCATGTTAGGATGTGGTTGACCACATATAGCACAAGTAACCTTTCTGTGTATCTGCCGAGAAAACCAAGGTTAGTTCACACTCTTTCCAAGGCATGGGATTCCCAAGGGCTGGGAATGGGTTAATGATTGAAACGGTAACTACAACCATCCTCCGAAGGTAGGATGCCAAGATTTCACACTGGACCAAAACTCTATCACTGAAGTCCCTCATTTATATCGACTTAATCACCGAGGCCTATGGCGAGCGGGTCATTAGTTAATAGCGCTATTAGGTTTAACAAACCTCACACCGTGCTAGTCGGACGGGCGTGTACTAATGGACTATGGGCAAAGGGTCAATGCTGATAGACATTGACTTAGGGCACCACTTATATTTCGTAGTAGTCGATACGCACGGTCTAGTAACACATGGGAATCCCCCACTAATCTTCGCAAACATGTCTGGGAGACCGCGATACTAGTTAATACGATACATGGTTTACAAAACGAACATATAATTTACGAAACGAATGCTATAACTAAACCACCAACTGTGAACTCGCTCAACTTTGTTGTTGATTCGTTGCTACATGCCTTGCAGGTCGTTAGGTATTTATGGAGCTTGCACAGGGAGGCGCGATCGTTGTGGGACATGGCAGTGTGTGCCATGCTAAGAATATTACTTTATTTCGTACTTAATGCTTAAATTGGGTTTTTACAATTATGCTTCCTCTAAACACTTAACTACGTTTGTGATTTGAAACACCTTTCGTATTGTGTGGTTGAATTTTACTTATTACTATATATGTTCAATATGATTGGTGGCTTGATCCTGGTCATGTCACACCTCCAAGCGGTGATACTCCGCGTGTGGATTTTGGGGGTGTGACAGTTGTTCTTATAAAGAATTCTGGTCTTGTAAACCAATGGAATTCTCGGGCAACGAAGGGGCCATTGCAACCCTACGCTGGATAGAAAAGACTGAGGCAGTCTTAAGGATAAGTAAGTGTGCTGAAGAAGATAAGATACTGTTTGCTTCTAACCTGTTTAAGAATGCAGCACTAGAATGGTGGAACACTATCCTTCAATCAAGAGGAAGTGATAGAACCTATAATATGGAATGGGAGGAATTTAAGAACAAGGTAGAAGGGAAATTCTGCCCTCCCAATGAAAAAGAACAGATAATAAACAAATTCCTAAACCTTAGAATGACTGGTGTGGATAGTAAGGGATACACTAAAATATTCTTTGAATATGCTAGAATAGTGCCAACCCTTGCATCACCAGAACCAGTGTTAATCTCCCGTTATATCTAGGGATTAATTGGAGAGATTAGACACGTTGTCAAGGCAGCTAGACCTCAAACCATAGAAGAAGCTATAGAACTAGCCAATACCTTGACTAATGAGTTAGTCCATACCCGAGAAGAGGATCAAAGGAGGAACCTAACCCAGAAGTTGACTCAAGAATTTCATTCTGGAAATTCTAACCGTGGAAGAAATGTAGGTTCTACCTCTGCACCCTACTGTAGGCATTGCAAAAGAAAGCATTCAGGAAGATGCTCCATATACTGTAACTTTTGCAAAATATCGGAACACAAGGAAGAAGACTGCAGGAAGAAAGCTAACAACAAGATATGTTACAACTGCGGAGAACAAGGTCATATCAAGCTTAATTGCCCAAAATTAGCTCCAGCTACAAACAACAAGAATACCAAAAATGCTAGAGCATTTTTTCTAACTGCAGATGAAGCCAAAATGATTCCAGATGTCATAGCTGGTACGTTTTTAGTTAATGATGTCTTTGCCAAAGTATTATTTGACTCTGGTGCAAACCAAAGATTTATTAATACATCATTTTGCAAATTTCTAAATCAATCATTAACTAAACTACCACTAGAATTCTTAGTAGAGACAGCGAATGGAGAAAGTGTTAGAATTTCTGAAATCTTGCAGGGGGCAAGATTTGAAATTTTAAATCAGAAATTTATAGCAAACTTATATCCCATGAATCTGGCAGGATTTGATGTTGTGTTAGGAATGGATTGGTTAATAGCCAACAAAGCCAGTATTTTATGTGATCAAAAGTCAATACAAGTAAATTCAACAAAAGGTAAAACGATCACAATTAAAGGAAATAAGCCGTCTAGATCCAGAAAATTCATCTCTATGATGAAAACTGCAAGTTCTATAAGAAAAGGTTCTATAGTGTATTTGATTTCCATGATCACTAACACTAAAGGAAAAGAACTAAAAGACATTCCAGTAGTGTCTTAGTTCTCAGAAGTATTTCCAGAAGAATTACCAGGACTACCGCCCGACAGAGAAGTTGAATTCAGAATCCATCTACTGCCAGGAACAACACCAATTGCCAAAGCACCTTACCGTTTGGCACCCACTGAAATGCAGGAACTGAAGAAACAATTAGACGAATTGTTAGAAAAAGGATTTATACAACCAAGTTCATCGCCATGGGGAGCGCCGATACTGTTTGTTAAAAAGAAGGACGGATCAATGCGCATGTGCATTGATTACCGTGAATTAAACAAAGTCACGATTAAGAATCGGTACCCATTACCGAGAATCGATGATTTGTTTGATCAACTGCAAGGAGCTCGATTTTTCTATAAAATCGATTTAAGGTCAGGATATCATCAGTTAAAGGTACAGGAAGAGGACATTCCTAAAACCGCTTTCAGAACAAGGTATGGTCATTATGAATTTACTGTCATGCCATTTGGTTTAACCAATACCCCAGCTACATTTATGGACATGATGAACCGAATATGTAAGCCATATTTGGATAAATTCATAATTGTATTTATAGATGATATTCTAATTTACTCTAAGAGTAAAGAGGATCATGCTAGACATTTACACGTACTTTTGAGTTTACTACGAAAGGAAAAGCTTTATGCTAAGTTCTCAAAGTGCGAGTTTTGGTTAGAACAGGCACAATTCCTTGGACATTTAGTAAATCATAAAGGAATTCATGTAGATCCAACAAAGATCGAGGCAATTACTAAATGGAAAACCCCTGAGTCACCAACCGAGGTCAGAAGTTTCTTAGGATTGGCCGGTTATTACAGAAGATTTATTAATGATTTCTCTAGAATAGCCATTCCTTTAACTAAATTAACCTGTAAATCTGTTAAGTTTGAATGGGGATTAAAACAAGAAGAAGCTTTTAGAATTCTTAAGCAAAAATTAACCCATACACCCATACTAGCGTTACCAGAAGGAACTGAAGACTTTGTAGTCTATTGTGACGCTTTTAAGTTAGGTTATGGATGTGTATTAATGCAACGTCAGAAAGTTATAGCCTATGCATCTAGACAACTTAAGAATCATGAAGAGAATTATTCAACCCATGATTTAGAACTAGGAGCCATAATTTTTGCTCTTAAGATTTGGAGACATTACCTTTATGGTAGTAAGTTTATCATATTCACTGATCACAAGAGTTTAAGATATGTCTTCAGGCAAAAGGAATTGAATATGAGACAAAGACGTTGGATGGAATTTCTTAGTGATTATGATTGTGATATCCAGTATCATGAAGGAAAAGCAAATGTAGTAGCAGATGCTTTAAGTCGAAAGTATCATGAAAAACCAAAAAGGGTACGTTCTCTTAAATTAAATCTGCAAGTAGATTTAAATGATCAAATAAGAGAAGCACAAGAATCAGTAATCAAGGAAGATACTGAAAATCTAAAAGGTATGTTAAAAGAATTAGAACAAGGAACAGATGGAATTTGAAGATTCCATAAAAAGAGAATGTGGATACCTAAATTAGGAAACCTACGTCATCGTATATTAGAAGAAGCACATAAGTCTAAATACACGATGCATCCAGGTAGTGATAAAATGTACCAGGATTTAAGGAAGAATTTCTGGTGGATAGGAATGAAAAAGGACATAGCAGCTTACGTTTCTAAATGTTTAACCTGTTCACAAGTCAAAGCCGAATATCAGAAACCTTCAGGTTTGTTACATCAATTAGAAATTCCAGTGTGGAAATGGGAATTAATAACAATGGATTTTGTTACTAAATTGCCCAAAACAAAGAAAGGTAATGATACAATCTGGGTGATTGTAGATAGGCTAACCAAGTCAGCTCATTTCCTACCAATGAAAGAAACTTTTAGTATGGAACAATTAGCTAAATTGTATGTAAATGAAATTGTTTCTTTACATGGTATTCCTTTATCAATTGTTTCTGATAGGGATAGCCGCTTTACCTCTCATTTTTGGTCAAGTTTCCAAAAGGCAATGGGAACTAAATTAAAACTGAGTACAGCGTATCATCCTCAAACAGATGGACAAAGCGAAAGGACAATTCAGACGATGGAGGACATGCTTAGAGCTTGTGTAATTGATTTCGGAGGTAATTGGGATGAACATTTACCTTTAATAGAATTTTCTTATAATAATAGTTATCACACAAGTATCAATGCTGCACCATTCAAAGCACTTTATGGATGAAAGTGCCGAACCCCAGTCTGTTGGGCAGAAATTAGGGAAAAGCAATTATCTGGACCAGAAATAGTGCAAGAAACAACTGACAAAATCATTCAAGTCAAGGAACGACTGAAAGCCGCACGTGATCGACAAAAGAGCTATGCCAATAATCGACGAAAGCCCTTGGAGTTTCAAGTTGGAGATAAAGTATTGTTGAAAGTCTCTCCTTGGAAAGGAGTAGTAAGATTCATCAAACGGGGAAAGCTAAGTCCCAGGTATGTTGGACCTTTTGAGATTATTAGAAGAATAGGATCTATAGCCTATCAGCTACAACTGCCAAAGGAAATGGCAGGAATACATGATGTGTTTCATGTATCAAATCTCAAAAAGTGTTTAGCTGATGAATCACTGATAGTACCTCTTAAGGATATAGAGGTAAATGAACAACATAAGTTTGTAGAAAGGCCTCTACAAATTGAAGACAGGAAAGTCAAGAATCTTAAGCATAAAAGACTAGTTCTGGTCAAAGTGAAATGGGACTCCAAAAGAGGACCTGAATACACATGGGAACTTGAATATGAAATGCAAAGGAAATATCCGCATTTGTTCCAGTAAGATCTCGAGGACGAGCTCTAAAATAAGGTAGAGAGAATGTAACAACCCTCGATAAAACCAACAACCTCATGATATTTCCGACACCCCAGTATATCTTAAAATATCCTTATATGTCTTTAAATACACCCCGTATATGAAAACCGAGCCCGAAATATGTTATAGCATATAAAATAAATTAAAAACAAGAAATAGTAAGCTGAGGCGGGCCGTGTAGGACCCCATACCAAGCTCACGCGGGCGGTATCAAGGCTGAAACTTGATTCCGGTGAAATTATAAGTTAAGGCGGGCCGCGTAAGCTCACCTTAACTCTTACACGGGCCGTGTGAGATCATCAAACACGGAGACACCAGAAGCCGACATGTGTCGACATCATAGCGGACCTACATGCTGACCCAGCTAAGCTACATGTTGACCAGGTGTTGACGCGGGCCGTGTAAGCCTCGCTTATCCTTTACGCGGGCCGTGTGAGGACCAGATTTCAGCCCTATATAAGAAGGCCTCGGGATTTCATTTCAACTCGTTCATTTCTGTTTCTCAATCTCGAAATCTCTGATAATAGGCATAATTTTCAAAGTATAATACTCCTTAATTAGCAAGGTTCTGCTCCATTGTAAGTATTATAACCCCGGTTTCATAGTAGATACGCTGCCCGATTGATTTAGGGTTCCGTAATAACTGTCGTGGTTCTGCCCGACGTAGTTGTTGGAATGCCGTCTCGGGGAGGGTATCATTAATATTTTCAAAGGGTTATGATACTAACCAATGTACATTTGTATAAATTATAGATTATATCCAGGAAACCCTTACGCGAAGTCTACGATAGCAAAGTGAGTTTATCCTCTTTTTGTTAACCTTTTTGTAATGATTTACAAAACCTTAAATGTTTTACAATGTGATTAAGCGGTGATTGAGTCTTTGCAGTTCTTCAATTACTGCCGGTATGTTGGGGTTTTGTATACAAAATTTACTACCTTGTGAGTAGTAAGTCGGGGATGACAGGACGTTACCATTGGACAAAGAGTTAGCCAATGAGTAATATGACCCACAAGTCAGGATTGACAGTACTGAATGAGTAATTGTGTAGAAATAAACAATGTGATCGCTCTCAATACTATTTTAATTGATAAAATGTTTCTTGATTAAACTGGGATTCACTCACCAGTATTTCCCGCTGACAAATGTTTTTTTTAAAACATGTTTCAGGTAAAAAAAATGTGACAGCCAATTAGTAAAAAGCCAGCTGGAGAGCACTGAAGGCTTGGGAAAAATGTGGCTATAAAAGTTACCTAAAAGATGAATGTTTTAAATTCAATAAAATAGGGTTTGTCCCTATGAAAGTATTGTAATAAGAAACTTGGGTTTTACCCATGTGATTATTAATATCAAATATGGTGGTTTTACTCTAATAAATATTTCCTAACTACGGTCTTGATGAAAATTTCCGCTGCCAAATTAGACAAATACCACGTTACCACCGAAACTGGCTCGCGGCCGCCCGTTCCCGGGAATAAAGGATCGGGGGTTGCGACAAAATACAAGTGAGAATAGTGTCGCGAAAGTGCGTAAGTATGGGATGACAGAAGAGAGCAAGCACACAGGGTTTCAAGCAATAATTGTTACGCTAACTAAGCATACCATGATTAATGAACTACTTAAACTAACAGGCAAGCAATACAATCACAAACCATATTACCTATAGTGTTGAGTCTTGCACGTGGAGCGAAGTGTCGTTGTGGATCGTTGAGCACTGTACAGGTTATAGTCTGGTTTTGTCAAAAAGCTTTTTCGCTTTTTAAAACCAAGTTCACTAGAACCAATGGCTCTGATACCAATCTATCACACCCCAAATTCCACAAGCGGAGTATCATCGTAGGAGGCGTGACATGACCAGGATCAAGCCACCAATCATACTGAATAGTGTATAAAAGTAAATATAAAACCAACCACAATATAATTGGTGTCCAAAAGAAATCAACCAAGTCAGAGTTATCAGCGGAAGCATAAAGTTTAAAACCAAAACATAAGTTTAATAGTTCAAATGTTTAAACATGGAACTCATCAGTCCATGTCCCACAACGACCTCGACCTCCTGTGCAAGCTCCATCTATCAACCTAACGACCTGCAAGGCATATAGTAACGAATCAACAACAAAGTTGAGCAAGTTCACAGTTGGGCGTTCGTTTTAAGTTGTTTCAAAAACATAAGTTTCCTTTAGCTGGCTTACTTGCCGTGGGGGTTACCCCATAGTTGAAAAACATGATTAAACTTTCCATTTACTCTGGCTCCCAGCCGTGGGGGCTACCCCATGAATATCCCACTAGACCCGTTACCATATCGACTACTGACTGAGAAAGTTGGGTGCCCTAAGTCAATGTCTATCATCATTGACGTGCCCAGATCCATTAGTCCAATCCCGTCCTCTGCGGCACGGTGTGAGGCTTGTCAAACCTAATAGCGCTATTTAACTAATGACCCGTTCACCATTGGCCCGGCGATTAAGTCGATATAAAAATGAGGGACTTAATGATAGAGTTTTTGGTCTAGTAACAATGTTGTCACCCTTCAATTAAGAGGGTGGAGGTACGTGTCCCATATAATGAGATCACGCAGGTTCCAAATGTTGTCACCCTTCAATTAAGAGTGTGGAGGTACGTATTCTAACCAAGGAGAATACACAGGTTTCCTTTCAATCATTTACCCATTCCCAACCACCGGGAATCCCATGCCTTGTAGAAAGTGTGAACTCACCTTAGGTTACCACCGGGAATCCCAACCACCGGGAATCCTTTCAATCACTTGAGCTATATGGGGTCAACCACGTCCTAACATTGTTACCATACAAGTCATGTCTAGGTTCAAGTAGTGCACGTAAGTTTACAAGTAGGCTAACAAGTTACGAACACACATAATGATCATGGCAAACACGTAGAATCACGTTAACAGTCAACTACACATAAGGCCCAACTTGTGCCACTCAGATGATTGGGCTCGCACAAGTTCAACGGCCCAATAATCTTGTGCGATTCAATAAATGAAGCCCACTAAACCTTCGGCCCAACCTGTTGTGCATCCAGCACAATCTTGTGCGACTCACAACGGGTTGTGAGATTGAGAACAAACCCGACCCAATAATAAAAGAAGTCCAAAACTCATACGGCCCAAGCAAATAAACAAACACTTGTCTTGTGCGGTCCAATGGACTTGTGCGATCCGGAACAGCTTGTGCGACGGGATTTTGGGCTGCCCGGCCCAACAGCTTAAATAGTTTTATGGCCCAACATCTTGTGCGATCAGCATAACCTTGTATGATTCACAAGATGTTGTGCGACTGAGCTTGAAGGGGTTGTACAGTGTGCCTAACCAGTTGTACCCTAACATATCTTGTGGGACCGGCTTGTGCGACTAGCCTTGTGCGACTGGCTTGTGCGACTAGCCTTGTACGATTAGTTTTAGGTTTCCTAAAATCATGAAATCAATTCTAACTGTTTCTTATTTATCATCCATCCGATCAAATCAACCTAACAGTTTCCAATCATACAATAATCGATCAAACTAGGGTTTTAATATCAAATCTCCATGAACCCTAATCAAATTCAAAACATAAACAACAACCATAATCATTTAAATACATTAACACGGCTCATGCCCTTGATTTCTAGCATGCATCCTAACATAACAACACAACCAAATCATCCGAATATAAACACCTCATGGCCGATTAACCTGTGTTCGGTTCTTGGCTAATATCAATATCATACTATCATCAAACACACATATGAGCCAATTTTATGAACACTAATCTCATCAATTTGCATTATATTCAAATCATATACCATCACTAACATCATCATGTAAAAACATATAAACTACAACCTCATCATACAATCAATAGTTAAAAACACTAACCGGTTGGGAGAAGAACAAGATCGATCCGAACAAGAAAGCTTTGAGAGGAAAAGAGATGTGGCCGTCGGCGTCGAGAAGAGAGGAAGAGAGATTTAGGGTTTGTGTGTGTTGTGTTTTTGCAAACAATGAGGAAGCAAAACCTCATAAGGGTTAGGTGTTGGTTTAAATAGGGGAGTGGGCCGAACCCTTGCATGGGCTGCCCCTTGGTTTCAATTACAAAAGGTGTGGGCCGAGTGTTGTGTGGAACCAAAGCCCAAAGGCTTGTGCGATTGGATCTTATATACATACATTACACACATTCACATAACATGTGACATTTAATCATTCATTAAAACCAATGTATCAATTAATCACAAAGAGATACAAGTTACATCAAGCACAAAGATAGGTTCGGAAATGCGAGTTGTCACATACTTAATTAAAAAGTGACCAAAGTTTGGAAATCAAAAGTAACACACAAATTTTTTTTTTCACCAAGTGATGTAAGAGATTAGCCAAGCATGGCCATAGTTTGACAAAGGCTCTTACTATCAATGTGACAAATGTGTTCTGTAATCAATGTACAATGTAAAACAATGTTAATTATCAATAAAACAATGTGCTTTGGTGTTATTATATGTGTTTTGGTGTTATTATGTGTATATTTGTGTTTGATGATTTTACGATTTGATTCGATTCCGATTTCAAGCTTTAAATCGCTTTCTGGAAAGTTATACGCAAACTGGTGTGTAAACGTAATCAGTTTAACGTGACAAACACTTCGGAATAGTGACATAGGCTTAACATACCTTAAATAACCTTTACATAACTTATAAATAAGTTTTGGATGGTTTGGTGTGTCGAAATCAAGTTTGTTCGATCGCAGGGACTATTTGTGTCAAACTGGGAAACTATACCGATTTGTATAGTAACGAACATTCCGGAACTTGATCATAAGTTAAACATACCCTAAATATCCTTTACATATCTTAGAAATAGGCTTTGAGGGGTTTGGTGTGCGAAAATAAACTTATTTGATCAATAGGGACTAAAAGCGTCAAAAAGTGCATAAGTTTGCATTTTCGCGCATATATTACGTTTTGAATATATCCGGACATCCAAAAATTTATGTTATCATTAAAATATTTTATTTTAGTGATTTGCATGATAAAATTTCATTCGTCGCTTAATTTGGATCGTTTTTGCGTCCGTTACGACTTCCGTCGTAATTAACCGAATAACGCAACCATACGACCAAACGAACCGACATCCGAGATGTTTTTGAGCATGTTTTAAGTTCCCAATACTTTAACATCATTTTAGAATTTTTAAATGAGGTTAACGGGGCTTAAACGTGTCAAATATGCATCAAAATGCAAGTTTTTCAAGTTCAGGGACCAAATGTGACATTCTGCCAAACTTGGCTAGGCGGGCCGCGTAAGATTAGGCTATACCTTATGCGGGGTGCGACAGCCTGCCAGAGCAGAAACATTGAACTTGGACCTTGAGCTGGTTTTGATGGTTTTTAAGCACTGATTTGGGATACTTTGGGCTAGATTTTGATGGTTTTAAGTATTCCCATGGTTTTGAATACCATGTGCCCAAGTGGAGGGCCAAGATCGAAGCACGTATGCGAGAAAAGATCCTAGCGGTTTACCAAAATCTCTATAAACCCAACTCCTTTTCATTATTTCCTCACACTTTGATCTGATTTTACTCTAAGTTGGAGTGTATACTTCATACCTGAGTAATCTTTAGATCAAAACTTCCTAGCTTGGACCATTTGTAAGTATTCTTTCATGCTTTTATTGCTTTTCAAGCACTTAAGTATTCCCAGTGTTTGACTTTCTGCTTTGACCAGGTTATGGTCAACACAAAGTTCATTTGAACTTTGCAAAGTGAGCGTAATCACGATGGTTATAGTCCCGTGTGACTATACCTACTAATTACCACGTTGATTAGGCGTAGTGACGAGTTATAGTTTCGGTCAAAATGCGTATTTATGCTTATTTTGCAACCAAACTATTCTTGGGTATCAAAACCGTTTGTTTTGATATCAAACTTGTTTTCTAACTTGGTTAACCATGTTTCAACATGTTTAACTCGTCACTTTTAGTCTAAACAAACCGCTTAGACTTTCGAACTCGACCCGTTTGGCCGATCATTAGGATCCGACCAAGCATGTTTAGTGACCATAGTTGCATAGGGAATAACCTTGCGAGGTTATACCTTATGGTCATTTAGGTTTAATTAGTTGTATGATAGGTAGTTTATATGCCTTAGGTAAATGACCAAAATGCCCTTTTCATGCATAATTGAATTTTAAGCATATATAACCTAAACTTTTGTCACATAACTGATTATGCAACATATTTAAACATGTTTAGGCACATAATACTTTTCATAGGACTAGTTAGGCGTCTCAAACGCGCTTTGCGCGAACGACGTGTTAAAGTGGCGTAAGCTACCTTAATGGGTCGTAACGGGTCGAAAGCACTTAGGTTAGGTTCGGATTTAGAATGCAGGCTTTGTTAAACCATATCACATGAGTCCCAATACTCATTTGGTTTACAAGACTTCATTCTATCCGATCTTCCGATTTAGGTGTCGATTATTTATCTAGTGATCCGATTTCTAGGTGCTGCTTGATTTCCTTGTTTAAGCTTTGTTGAGTTCTTTTGATTGAGGAAACTTTGCACTTCAAATGAGTACATAGTTCCCCTATTTTACTGTTTTCGATTGTTTTGGGGTGATTCATATGTGTTAAATGATTTCGATGTTTTTAACGATGGTTTTCAAAATGATTAATATGGTTTATATAAAACTAATAACGATTTCGATAATGTGAACAAACTTGTTGGACGTATTTACATAACGAATGACATTAATTAACATTGATCAAGCCGACCAGTATTAGGTTATGGTACCATAGGATCTGACAAATCCCGTTATGAGACTGCACCCATGGTTATGTGTGGGGGTTATGTGGGTAACGACTGAATATGTGATTGTTAACTTACCCTTTGGTGGTTTGTTAATGCGAGAAGCGAGATAGACGAGTTGCGAAGGGTTGAATGTTATTAGCGAGACGACCAAAAGTAGTTTTCACAATTAAAACAAGTTAAACGGTTTTGGGACGAGTTAAACGATTTGAAACGATTTTGGAAACGATTGGTACAAGTTAAACGATTTGAACAAACGATTGGTTTTAGGTGGTGATACGCCGCTGGTACTTCTTATATATAAGTGCTTTTATCATATTACATTCCGTGTCATTATTTAGTTCACTTGGGCAAACGATTTTGAAACGATGTCACATAACGATGTTTTCTAAATGATATAAACCATACGAGTTTTATTAACGAGTTTTTATGAGATGTTTTACTATTTGGTTTACTAAAACAAATGTTTTGGGGTTAAGAATCATGGCTACGAGATTTTACAAACTATAACCCACTTGATTTGAGTTGGTTAATTATGTTGCAATACTATACACTTTTCAAAACAAGGTTTTTTTTAAATAAGGTATTGCAACATGTAAACGAGCCATGAATCCGATACTCTCATAAAACCTATGTGCTCGCCAGCATTTCTTGGCTGACTTTGTTTTTACATATGTTTCAGGTGTTGATGCATGATGTTGATTGCTAGGATGCATGTTCACATAGGATCTGGACAAGGCCTTAGTGACATAATAACAATAATAGATGATGTGTAACTTGTTTATTTAACTTTAAGACAATGTTAATGTTTAATATTATCAATAAAACGAAACTTTTGTATCCATGGTTGTGAAACAATAATTCTGTTGCAACACTCCCCGACGTTTCCGCCGCGGTTTCGTTGTTTTAACGCGGTCGGGGTGTGACAGAAGAGTTGGTATTAGAGCCAATGGTTATAGGGAATTAGGTTATTAGTAATGCTTTGACCTAGACTATAACTTTCTAAGATCCTAACACAAGAAGATTTGTGTTTAGATTTTAAAACAAAACCGTCGCCTATCCTTAGGTGATAACCACAATGAGAACCCAAATTTCGAATTTGCTTCAAAAATTAATCATCTGTTCTAGGATGATTGATTACTAGGTTTTGAACCCTCTAAGTTTTCAAAATCTCATCAAAGTTTGGGTCTTATAATGTGAACACGTGCAAACTGGAAGGGTGAATGCCTGTACCCTGAGTTTTCTGTCTAAGGCTAGAGTGTTCGTACAAACCCACATAATCAGACCAGTCACTCTTACCTGGGAACTCTTGGGGTGAGTGTTCACTTATAGGCAAGCATGTCTTCGGCAATGCATTATATTGACCCATTTACTTTGATTAGTCACTGCGTATCGTTTGTTTGTTCGAAGTAACAAACGAATGATCGCCTCCCTTATGTTTTATTGATGTTTTCAATACCTCTTTTGTTTTTCCCAATTATCAACCTCACTTGTTTCTCATGTCTCCTTTTTCTTTTAGACAATGCCTCCTCGACGTGATGCACAACCTTCAACTAATGAAGAAGTCGCAGCCCTTGTCGCTCAACAAATGGCTGCAGTGCTTCCGAACGTAGTAACCCAGATCCATCAGTTATACAACAACAATAATAACAATAATGTTCAGTGTTGTTTCAAGAATTTCAATTCTGCTAAGCCGTTAAAGTTTTCTGGGTCTCAAGGAGCAACCGTGCTCCTGCAATGGTTCGAGAGTATCGAGAGCACATTCAGACATGTGTAGTGTCCGAATGAGCATAAGGTTGAGTTTGCATTAAGTGTGTTTGAGAAGCGTGCTCTTACGTGGTGGAACGGAGTGATGCATGATAGGGGTACCGAAGTGGCATTGGCACAAACATGGGAAGAGCTTCGAGCTCTCATGATGAAAGAGTTCTGTCCCCGTCACGAGATTCGAGCATTGGAACGAGAATTCGATGATTTGAAACAAGATGGGGGAGAACACCGTGCGTATACGGATCGTTATAAAGAGCTGAGTTTGTTGTGTCCCACTATGGTTACCCCATTGGAGAAGGCAATTGACAGGTATATCGATGGTTTACCCGATTCTGTGCAAGACATCGTGACTAGCAGTAATCCTACTACTGTTTGTCAAGCGATTGAATTGGCCGCTACACTGACCGAGTCTCAGGTCAGAAAAGGAAAACTTACCCGCAAGGGTGACAAGAAGAAGTCGGCCGATTCTGTTAAAGACAATGAAAAGGGTAAGGGTAAGAAGAAGGGATAATCTTCCAAGAAGTCAAGGAAGCACAAGGCTTCCCAGAATTTTGCCGTCACTGCTCAGAACCCACCAGCTCAACCTCCTGTGAAGAAAGTGTATGCTGGTACCGCACCTCACTGTGCTCGCTGCAACGGTCATCATGTTGCACAACAAGCTTGCAAGCAATGCACTACGTGTGGTAAACTTGGGCATCTGGCTAATATCGGTCGTTTGGGCCAGAATCAAGCCACTCAGAATCTAGCACAGGTTCAAGGGAATGCTGCTAGATTCCCACCTGGTTCGTGTTACAATTGTGGAGAGTTTGGTCACTTCCGCAACAACTACCCGAGGTTGGTAAATGCGAATGCAAATCCGAATGCCGTTGCAAACGCAAATCCCGCCCGTGGATGAGCATATAATTTGAATGCAAATGAAGCGAGGGCTGACAACGAGGTGGTTAATGGTACGTTCCTTGTTAACAATCGACCTGCATCTGTTCTTTTCGATTTTGGTGCCGATAGAAGTTTTGTTTCATTATCATTTGAGCCTTTACTTGCGATACCTAGAACTAAACTGAGGAAACCCTTATTTGTCGAAGTTGCTACTGGTAAACCGCCCGTACTCGATTCTGTTATTCGTGATTGTCAGTTGAACCATGATAACCATCTTTTTCCTATTGACCTCGTGCCGATGCAACTTGGGAGTTTTGATATTATCATTGGGATGGATTGGTTGACTAAGTTCCATGCTGAGGTAGTTTGTTTCGATAAGATTGTTCGTATTCCACTTTCATCTGGAGAAGTTCTAGAAGTTCGTGGCGAGAAACCTTCTGGTGGATTGAAACTCATGTCGTGTACGAAAGCTCAAAGTTATTTACGAAAAGGATATGTTGCTTTTCTGGCGCATGTCACCGAAGAGAAAGGCAAGAGCAAGTTTATTCAAGATATTCCGTGTAATAATCCTCAGTAAAACCGACACTCTCATAATATTTCCGACACCCCAGTATATTTTAAATATCCCATTATGTCTTTAAATACACCCCGTATGTGAAAACCGAGCCTGAAATACAATATAGCATTAAAAATAACATTTAAAAATCTGATTTTTAAGCTGAGGCGGGCCGCGTAGGACCCACCTCAACTTTCACGCGGGCGGTATCACGGCTCAAAACTGACTTTGTTGATTTCTTAAGTTAAGGCGGTCCGCGTAAGACTTCATTTAAGCTAACGCGGGCCGCGTAAGATCAACAACGCAGCAACACCAGAGGCCGACACGTGTCGACATCGTGGCGAGTCTAGGCGATGACCCGGATCACCTAAACCCTACCCGGCTACGACGCGGGCCGCGTAAGCCCCCCCTTATCCTTTACGCGGGCCGCGTGAGACCCAATTTCAGCACCTATAAATAGAACGCATCGGATTTCATTTCAATTCGTTCACAAATGTTTCTGTATCTCAAATTCTGAAATATTAGGCATAGGAAGCTGGTATTATACCCCCCTAATTAGCAAGGTTATGCCCCGTTGTAAGTATTATAACCCCAGTTTCGTAATAGATACGCTGCCCGATTGATTTAAGGTTCCGTAACAACTGTCGTGGTTCTGCCCGACGTAGTTGTTGGAATGCCGTCTCGGGGAGGGTATCATTAATATTTTCAAAGGGTTATGATACTAACCAATGTGCATTTGTATAAATTATAGATTATATCCAGGAAACCCTTACGCGAAGTCTAAGATAGCAATGTGAGTTTATCCTCTTTTTGTTAACCTTTTTGTAATATTTTACAAAACCTAAATTGTTTTACAATGTGATTAAGCGGTGATTGAGTCTTTGTAGTTCTTCAATTACTGCCGGTATGTTGGGGTTTTGTATACAAAATTTACTACCGCGAGTAGTAAGTCGGGGATGACAGTACGTTACCATTGGACAACGAGTTAGCCAATGTGTAATATGACCCACAAGTCAGGATTGACAGTACTGAATGAGTAATTGTGTAGAAATAAACAATGTGATCGCTCTCAATACTGTTTTAATTGATAAAATGTTTCTTGATTAAACTGGGATTCACTCACCAGTATTTCCCACTGACAAATGTTTTTAAAACGCGTTTCAGGTAACACAATGTGACAGCCAATTAGTAAAAAGCCAGCTGGAAAGCACTGAAGGCTTGGGAAAAATGTGGCTATAAAAGTTACCAAAAAGATGATGCTTTAAATTCAATAAAATAGGGTTTATCCCTATAAACGTATTGTAATAAGAAACTTGGGTTTTGCCCATGTGATTATTAATATTAAATATGGTGGTTTTACTCTGATAAACACTTCCTAACTACGGTCCTGATGTAATTTCCGCTGCCAAATTAACAAGTTGATACCACCGAAATTCTGAGTTCGTGTCCGCCCGTTCCCGGGACAGATAAGGGATCGGGGGTTGCGACAGGAGGTGGTATCAGAGCCTAGCTACTGGTCTAAGCCAAAGAAGTGTTCTGCTGACAATTAAAATTTAAACTTTATGTTAGGAAATAAATTACTGAAATACGTACATAACTGTATTTATTTGTTATGTGTTATTTGACTATTTGTTAGTTTACAGTATGAGTGATCAAGGACCCTCAGACATGTGTCGTCAGTTGTCTGATTCACCTAGGAGTGAAGGTACCTCATCACAGCCTGCCCTTTCTGGGTATTCTGCTGATCAGGAAGAATGAATGTTTGCTTTTAAAGCTCAGTCAGAAGAGTCATTCCCTCATAAGAAACGAGGATGGTTCAGTAAGGAAGCCTTTGCACGTAGGAAAAGAATGCGAAAGTTGCAACAGCAAAGAGTTTTAGCAGCTGCTAAGCGAAAGACAGATGCCCATACACAGGATATGCTTAATAGAAGCCTAGCCAATTTCCATATCCTAGCCACAACTGCTGCTGACCAAAGTCTGGAACAACTAGTAGCCCCACAACCACTAATCCCAGACCAATCCATGGAGATAGAAAACCCTGAAAACCAGGTGGAGATGCATGATTTTAACCCAGAGGAAATACCTAGGGTACCTGCACCAAATCCCCTAGACCCAAATTACGATCCCTGGTGGGATGACGTTAGGGACTATGTGCAACGTTACCCGATCCATGAAGACACACCTATACAGAACATAGGAGCCTATCAAGGTATGGACCCTTTAGATCCCTATTACAATGATAACTACATCAGGGAGATATTAGAAGATCCTTACCAATTTCAGGCACTTTCACCCCCATATCAGGAACCCGCACCCCAGATTCCGAACCCAGTCCTAGAGCCTGCACCCCCAATGAGTGAAGAAAACGTGCAAGAACTTAGGACTTTTGGGGAGAAAATTTTAGAAAGCAGTGAGAGAATGAGACAGGTGGGAGAGCGTCTCGTATGGAAGTACGATGAGCGCAATATGGATTTTTGGATAAATTCATATCCATGATAGGATAGAAGAGATGGTAATAATATAATATAATATAATAAAATAAAAATAAAATAAAATATGTGTGTACGGTTGCTTATTACTATTAGTGTGATTCTATTTCTGTTGGTATTGTAATTTTTAATTCAGTACTAGAATGTAATAGATGCATAATAGTATATGAAAATAGAGTAAAAGTCGTAATGATCGA
Source organism: Helianthus tuberosus (assembly GCA_030545235.1). NCBI lineage: Eukaryota > Viridiplantae > Streptophyta > Magnoliopsida > Asterales > Asteraceae > Helianthus > Helianthus tuberosus. Next base: position 82,450,765 of record CM060408.1, on the reverse strand, counting down.
TGTTTTTGGCTAGATTGCGTATCATGTGATTAACTATATTGAATATTATCTTGTGATATTAATATGGGGTAAATGTTTAAAATTCAGATGGCCGATGAAGGAAATCAAGGAAATCTGAATAATGATAACCAGAGTAACATTAACGTGGTTAATGAGAATCCAAGCATCAATAACAATGGAAACCAAATGGATAATAGTGCTGTTCAACATATAGTGGCACAAGGAATCATAGATGCCATGCCATTTATTATTCAAACTATTCAAGAAGCGAATAATAAAAGTAAGCATAGCAGTAAGCGACCCATCGAACCCGAAAACAGTGTAAACAATGGACCTTTACTTCAATTGCCTATTCCCAAAAGGAGAAGAACCGTATCTTACGGTTGTTCTTATAAAGAATTCTGGTCTTGTAAACCAATGGAATTCTCTGGCAATGAAGGGGCTATTGCAACCCTACGCTGGATAGAGAAAACTGAGGCAGTCTTAAGAATAAGCAAGTGTGCTGAAGAAGATAAGATATTGTTTGCTTCTAATCTGTTTAAGAATTCAGCACTAGAATGGTGGAACACTATCCTCCAATCAAGAGGAAGTGATAGAACCTACAATATGGAATGGGAAGAATTTAAGAACAAGGTAGAAAGGAAATTTTGCCCACCCAATGAGAAGGAACAGATAGCAAACAAATTCCTTAACCTTAGGATGACTGGTGTAGATAGTAAGGGATACACTAAATTATTCTTCGAATATGCTAGAATTGTGCCAACTCTTGCTTCACCAGAACCAGTGTTAATCTTCGGTTATATTTGGGGATTAATCGGTGAGATAAGACACGTAGTCAAGGCAGCTAGACCTCAAACTATAGAAGAAGCTATGGAACTAGCAAATACCTTGACAGATGAGTTAGTCCGTACCCGAGAAGAGGATCAAAGAAGGAACCTAACCCAGAAGCTCACACAAGAATTTCGTCCTGGAAATTCTAACCGTGGGAGAAATGTAGGTTCTACCTCTGCACCTTACTGTAAGAATTGCAAAAGAAATTCAGGAAGATGCTCCATATATTGTAACTTTTGCAAAATGTCGGGACACAAGGAAGAAAATTGCAGGAAGAAAGCTAATAACAGGATATGTTACAACTGCGGAGAACAAGGCCATATCAAGCTTAATTGTCCGAAATTAGCTCCAGTTACAAACAACAAGAATACTCAAAATGCTAGAGCATTTGTTCTGACTATAGATGGAGCTAAAATGATTCCAGATGTCATAGTTGGTACATTTTTAGTTAATGATGTTTTTTGCTAAAGTATTATTTGACTCTGGTGCAAACCAAAGTTTTATTAATACATCATTTTGCAATTTCTAAGTCAGTCATTAACTAAACTACCACAAGAATGTTTAGTAGAGACAGCTAATGGAGAAACCGTTAAGATTTCTGAAATCTTGCAGGGAGCAAGCATATAAATTTTAAATCAGAAATTTATTGCAAATCTTTATCCCATGAATCTGGTAGGACTTGATGTTGTATTAGGAATGGATTGGTTAATAGCCAATAAAGCCAGTATTTTATGTGATCAAAAGTCAATTCAAGTAAATTCACCAATAGGTAAAACGATCACAATTAAAGGAGATAAACCATCTAGATCTACAAAATTTATCTCTGTGATGAAAACTGCAAGTTATATAAGAAAAAGGGTCTATAGTGTATTTGATTTCTATAATCACTAACACTGAAGGAAAGGATTTAAAGGATATTCCAATAGTATCTCAGTTTTCAGATGTATTTCCAGAAGAATTGCCAGGGCAACCTCCAGATAGAGAAGTTGAATTCAGAATCCATTTGATACCAGGAACAACACCGATTGCCAAAGCACCTTACCGTTTGGCACCCACAGAAATGCAGGAACTGAAGAAACAATTGGACGAATTGCTAGAAAAAGGATTCATACAACCAAGTTCATCACCATGGGGAGCGCCGATACTGTTTGTTAAAAAGAAGGACGGATCAATGCGTATGTGCATTGACTACCGTGAATTAAACAATGTCACAATTAAGAACCGGTACCCATTACCGAGAATCGATGATCTGTTTGATCAACTACAAGGAGCTCGATTTTCTCTAAAATCGATTTAAGGTCAGGATATCATCAATTAAAGGTACAGGAATAGGACATTCCTAAGACCGCATTTAGAACAAGGTATGGACATTATGAATTTACTGTTATGCCATTTGGTTTAACCAATGCCCCAACTGCATTTATGGACATGATGAACCGAATATGTAAGCCATATTTGGATAAATTCATAATTGTTTTCATAGATGATATTCTTATTTACTCTAAGAATAAAGAGGATCATGCAAAGCAATTGCACGCACTTTTAAGTCTATTAAGAAAGGAGAAGATTTACGCTAAATTTTCTAAGTGTGAATTTTGGTTAAAACAGGTACAATTTCTTGGACACCTAGTCAATCATGAAGGAATTCATGTAGATCCAACAAAGATCGAGGCGCTTACTAAATGGAAAACCCCTGAGTCACCAGCCGAGGTTAGAAGTTTCTTAGGATTAGCTGGTTATTATAGAAGATTTATTCAAGATTTTTATAGAATAGCCATTCCTTTAACTAAGCTAACCTATAAAAATATTAAGTTTGAATGGGGATTAAAACAAGAAGAAGCATTTAGAATCCTTAAGGAAAGATTAACTAATACACCCATATTAGCGTTACCAGAAGGAACTGAAGATTTTGTAATCTATTGTGACGCTTCCAAATTAGCTTATGGATGTGTATTGATGCAACGACAAAAGGTTATAGCCTATGCATCTAGACAACTTAAGAATCATGAAGAGAATTATTCAACCCATGATCTAGAACTAGGAGCTATAATTTTCGCTCTTAAGATTTGGAGACATTACCTTTATGGTAGTAAGTTTACCATATTCACTGATCATAAGAGTTTAAGGTATGTTTTCAAGCAAAAGGAATTAAATATGAGACAAAGACGCTGGATGGAGATGCTCAGTGATTATGATTGTGATATCCAGTATCATGAAGGAAAAGCAAATGTAGTGGCAGATGCTTTAAGCCGAAAGTATCATGAAAAGCCAAAAAGAGTACGTTCTCTTAAATTAAATCTACAAGTAGATTTAAATAATCAGATAAGAGAAGCACAAGAATCAGTAATCAAGGATGATACTGAAAAATTAAAAGGTATGCTAAAACAATTAGAACAAGGAACCGATGGAATTTGGAGATTCCATGAAAAGGGAATGTGGATACCTAAATTAGGAAACCTACGTTATCGTATTTTAGAAGAATCCCATAAATCTAAATATACGATGCATCCAGGAAATGACAAGATGTATCAAGATTTAAGGAAAAATTTCTGGTGGATAGGAATGAAAAAGGATATAGCAACCTATGTTTCTAAATGTTTAACCTATTCACAAGTTAAAGCTGAACACCAGAAACCCTCAAGATTGCTACAACAGTTAGAAATGCCAGTATGGAAATGGGAATTGATAACAATGGATTTTGTTACTAAATTACCCAAAACAAAGAAAGGAAATGATACAATCTGGGTGATTGTAGATAGGCTAACCAAGTCAGCTCATTTCTTACCAATGAAGGAAACTTTCAGTATGGAACAGTTAGCCAAATTATATGTAAACGAAATTGTTTCTTTACATGGAATTCCTTTATCAATTGTTTCTGATAGGGATAGTCGATTTACCTCTCATTTTTGGTCAAAAGGCAATGGGAACCAAGTTAAAGTTGAGCACAGCTTATCATCCTCAAACGGATGGACAAAGCGAAAGAACAATTCAGACAATGGAGGACATGCTTAGAGCCCGTGTAATTGATTTTGGAGGTAATTAGGACGATCACTTACCGTTAATAGAATTTTCTTATAATAATAGTTATCACACAAGTATCAATGCTGCACCATTCGAAGCACTTTATGGACGAAAATGCTGAACCCCAGTCTGTTGGGCAGAAATTGGGGAAAAGCAACTATCTGGACCCGAGATAGTGCAAGAAACAACTGACAAGATTATTTAAGTCAAGGAACGACTGAAAGCAGCACGTGATCAACATAAGAGTTATGCTGATAACCGACGCAAGCCATTGGAATTTCAAATAGGAGATAAAGTATTGTTAAAAGTCTCTCCTTGGAAAGGAATAGTAAGATTCATCAAACGGGGAAAGCTAAGTCCCAGATATATTGGACCTTTTGAGATCATTAGAAAAATAGGACCTGTAGCCTATCAGCTACAACTGCCAGAGGAAATGGCAGGAATACATGATGTGTTTCATGTATCTAATCTCAAGAAATGTTTAGCCGATGAATCACTAGTAGTACCTCTTAAGGATATAGAGGTAAATGAACAACTTAAGTTTGTAGAAAGGCCTCTACAAATTGAAGACAGGAAAGTCAATAACCTCAAACATAAGAGACTAGTTTTGGTCAAAGTGAAGTGGGACTCCAAAAGAGGACCTGAGTACACATGGGAACTCGAATCTGAAATGCAAAGAAAATATCCGCACTTATTCCAGTAGATCTCGAGGACGAGCTCTAAAACAAGGTGGGGAGGATGTAACAACCCTTAGTAAAACCAACACTCTCATAATATCTCCGACACCCCAGTATATTTTAAATATCCCATTATGTCTTTAAATACACCCCGTATGTGAAAACCGAGCCCGAAATACAATATAGCATTAAAAATAAAATTTAAAAATCTGATTTTTAAGCTGAGGCGGGCCGCGTAGGACCCACCTCAACTTTCACGCGGGCGGTATCAAGGCTCAAAACTGACTTTGTTGATTTCTTAAGTTAAGGCGGGCCGCGTAAGACTTCGTTTAAGCTAACACGGGCCGCGTAAGATCAACAACGCAGCAACACCAGAGGCCGACACGTGTCGACATCGTGGCGAGTCTAGGCGATGACTCGGATCACCTAAACCCTACCCGGCTACGACGCGGGTCGCGTAAGCCCCCCATCCTTTACGCGGGCCGCGTGAGACCCAATTTCAGCACCTATAAATAGAACGCATCGGATTTCATTTCAATTCGTTCACAAACATTTCTGTATCTCAAATTCTGAAATATTAGGCATAGGAAGCTGGTATTATACCCCCTAATTAGCAAGGTTCTGCCCCGTTGTAAGTATTATAACCCCAGTTTCGTAATAGATACGCTGCCCGATTAATTTAGGGTTCCGTAACAACTGTCGTGGTTCTGCCCGACGTAGTTGTTGGAATGCCGTCTCGGGGAGGGTATCATTAATATTTTCAAAGGGTTATGATACTAACCAATGTACATTTGTATAAATTATATATTATATTCAGGAAACCCTTACGCGAAGTCTAAGATAGCAATGTGAGTTTATCCTCTTTTTGTTAACCTTTTTGTAATATTTTACAAAACCTTAATTATTTTACAATGTGATTAAGCGGTGATTGAGTCTTTGTAGTTCTTCAATTACTGCCGGTATATTGGGGTTTTGTATACAAAATTTACTACCGCGAGTAGTAAGTCGGGGATGACAGTACGTTACCATTGGACAACGAGTTAGCCAATGTGTAATATGACCCACAAGTCAGGATTGACAGTACTGAATGAGTAATTGTGTAGAAATAAACAATGTGATGCCTCTCAATACTGTTTTAATTGATAAAATGTTTCTTGATTAAACTGGGATTCACTCACCAGTATTTACCACTGACAAATGTTTTTAAAACGCGTTTCAGGTAACACAATGTAACAGCCAATTAGTAAAAAGCCAGCTGGAAAGCACTGAAGGCTTGGGAAAAATGTGGCTATAAAAGTTACCTAAAAGATGATGCTTTAAATTCAATAAAATAGGGTTTATCCCTATAAACGTATTGTAATAAGAAACTTGGGTTTTGCCCATGTGATTATTAATATTAAATATGGTGGTTTTACTCTGATAAACATTTCCTAACTACGGTCCTGATGTAATTTCCCTTGCCAAATTAACAAGCTGATACCACCGAAATTTTGAGTTCGCGTCCGCCCATTCCCGGGACAGATAAGGGATCGGGGGTTGCGACATTCCGATTGTCTGAGATTATCCAGAGGTGTTTCCTGATGAACTGCCTGGTTTGCCTCCAGTTCGTCAAGTCAAGTTTCATATTGACCTTGTACCCAATGCCAACCCCGATTGTGAAAGCACCTTATCATCTTGCACCGTCTGAGATGCAAGAATTATCTAAACAACTTCAAGAGTTATCTGATAAAGGATTCATCCGTTCGAGCTTTTCTCCCTGGGGTGCTCCTGTCCTCTTTGTGAAGAAGAAAGATGGATTATTTCGAATGTGTATCGATTATCGTGAGCTTAATAAGGTTACCATCAAGAATCGATATCCCCTACCACGAATTGATGATCTCTTCAACCAGCTGCAAGGTGCTTCATGTTTTTCCAAGATCGATTTGCGTTCTGGGTATCATCAACTTCGTGTTCTCGAAGAAGATATTCCCAAAACTGTATTCCGTACAAGATATGGGCACTATGAGTTCACTATCATGCATTTTGGTTTGACAAATGCTCCAGCCATCTTCATGGACTTAATGAATAGGGTCTGTAAACCTTATTTAGACAAGTTCTTCATTGTGTTCATCGATGATATTCTTGTTTATTCGAAGTCTCGAGCCGACCACGAGCAACACCTTCGTTTGACGTTAGAACTCCTGAAGAAGGAACAACTTTTTGCTAAATTCTCCAAGTGTGAATTCTGGCTTAAAGAAGTTCATTTTTTGGGTCATATAGTCAACGAGCAGGGTATTCATGTGGATCCATCCAAAATTGTCGCAATTAAGGATCGGAATACACCAACGACACCAACAGAAATTCGTTCTTTTCTTGGTCTCGCTGGTTATTATCGTCGTTTTATTTCGAACTTCTCGAATATCACAGTTCCACTCACTGCTTGGACTCAGAAGAATAAGCCTTTTGAGTGGGGACATAAGCAAGAAGAAGCGTTCCAAATGCTGAAACGGAAGCTATGTGATGCTCCTGTTTTATCTCTACCCGATGGAAACGATGATTTCGTTGTTTATTGTGACGCGTCGAATCTAGGCCTTGGTTGTGTTCTTATGCAATGAGGTAAAGTCATAGCATATGCGTCAAGACAGCTGAAAGTTCACGAGAAGAACTACACAACTCACGATCTTGGGTTAGGTGCTGTGGTTTTCGCTCTTAAAATCTGGAGACACTACCTCTATGGAACGAAGTGTGTGGTTTTCACAGACCACAAAAGTCTCCAGCATATTCTTAATCAGAAGGAGCTGAACATGAGGCAACGATGTTGGATTGAGCTCTTGAGCGACTAAGATTGCGAGATTCGCTACCATCCTGGTAAGGCGAATGTCGTAGCCGATGCGCTTAGTCAAAAGGAGCGAGTCAAGCTTCATTCTATTCAAACTCTATCTGATATTCAATCTCGTGTCCTTCAAGCTCAACGATCTTGTATGATCAAAGGCTTATTGAAATATGAGCTACCGCTTCAACTTGAGCTTAAACTCGAAACGAAAGGCGATGGGTTACTCTATTTCAAGGATCATTTGTGGATTCCGAAATAAGACGATCTTCGCACTTTAGTGATGGACGAATCTCATAATTCTCGATATTCTATCCATCATGGTGCTGATAAAATGTACAAGGATCTTCGTACTCAGTATTGGTGGCCTGGTATGAAGAAGGATATTGCCTTGTATGTATCGAAATGCCTAACTTGTCTCAAAGTCAAGGCTGAACATCAACGACTATCTGGTTTGCTTGTACAACCAGAGATACCAGTTTGGAAGTGGGAGAACATTGCTATGGATCTCATCACTAAGTTACCGCATACATCTAGAGGTCATGATGCTATTTGGGTTGTTATCGATCAATTAACGAAATCAGCTCATTTTATTCCGATTCGCGAGGATCTATCTACTGATAAACTTGCAAAGATATATGTTGATGAGATTGTATCTCGACATGGTGTTCCTTTGGATATCATTTCTGATCGTGATGCTCGATTTTCATCTCATTTCTGGAAGACCATGCAATCTGCTATGGGAACCCAACTGAATCTAAGCACTGCTTATCATCCCCAAACAGATGGACAAACCGAGAGGACGATTCAAACTTTGGAGGATATGCTTAGAGCATGCGTGATAGACTTTGGTGGTAATTGGGATTCTCACCTGCCATTGATCGAGTTCTCTTACAACAACAGTTATCATGCTAGCATTAATATGGCACCATTCGAAGCTCTCTATGGTCGAAAATGCCGTTCACCTGTCTGTTGGAATGAGATCGGTGAAGCTCAGCTTACTATACCTAAGCTCATTCTGGAAACAACAGACAAAATCAAGAAAATTCGCGATAATCTTATGACAGCTAGAAGCCGCCAAAAGAGTTATGCGGATATGCGACGCAAGCCCCTAGAATTTCAAGTTGGAGACCGTGTCCTACTCAAGGTGTCACCTTGGAAGGGAGTGGTGAGATTTGGAAAGAAAGGAAAACTTGCACCTCGATATGTTGGACCATTTAAGATTGTTGAAAGAGTTGGAAAGGTTTCCTATCGACTAGAGCTACCTCCAGAGCTTGGAAATATTCATCCGACTTTCCACGTGTCCAATTTGTGAAAGTGTTTAGCTGATTCTAATCTTCACATTCCACTCGACGAGATTCAAATCGATGAAATGATGCACTTTGTCGAGAAACCTGTGGAGACAATGGACCGTGCAGTCAAACAGTTGAAGCACAAACATATTTGATTGGTCAAAGTTCGTTGGGAGTCCAAACGTGGCCCAGAGTTTACTTGGGAACGTGAGGACCAAATGAAAGCGAAGTATCCGCATTTGTTTTCACAAGTTTCCTCTAGTTAAAATTTCAGGGCGAAATTTTCTAAAGTAGGGGAGACTGTAACAACTGTGTTCTGTAATCAATGTACAATGTACAATGTAAAACAATGTTAATTATTAATAAAACAAAGTGCTTTGGTGTAATTATATGTGTTTTGGTGTTATTATGTGTATATTTGTGTTTGATGATTTTACGATTTGATTCGATTCCGATTTCAAGCTTTAAATCGCTTTCTGGAAAGTTATACGCAAACTGGTGCGTAAACGTAATCAGTTTAACACGAAAAACACTTCGGAATAGTGACATAGGCTTAAAATACCTTAAATAACCTTTACATAACTTATAAATAAGTTTTGGATGGTTTGGTGTGTCGAAATCAAGTTTGTTCGATCGTAGGGACTATTTGTGTCAAACTGTGAAACTATACCGATTTGTATATTAACGAACATTCCGGAACTTGATCATAAGTTAAAAATACCCTAAATATCCTTTACATAGCTTAGAAATAGGCTTTGAGGGGTTTGGTATGTGAAAATAAACTTATTTGATGAATAGGGACTAAAAGCGTCAAAAAGTGCATAAGTTTGCATTTTCGCGCATATCTTACGTTCTGAATATATCCGTACATCCAAAAATTTATGTAATCATTAAAATATTTTATTTTAGTGATTGGCATGATAAAATTTCATTCGTTGCTTAATTTGGATCGTTTTTGCGTCCGTTACGACTTCTGTCATAATTAACCGAATAACGCAACCATAAGACCAAACGAACCGACATTCGAGATGTTTTTGAGCATGTTTTGAGTTCCCAATACTTTAACATCATGTTAGAGTTTTGAAATGAGGTTAACGGGGCTTAAACGTGTCAAATATGCATCAAAATGCAAGTTTTTCAAGTTCACGGACCAAATGTGACATTCTGCCAAACTTGGCTAGGCGGGCCGCGTCGATAGCCTGCCAGAGCAGAAAAATTGAACTTGGACCTTGAGCTGGTTTTGATGGTTTTTAACCACTGATTTGGGATACTTTGGGCTAGATTTTGATGGTTTTAAGTATTCCCATGGTTTTGAATACCATGTGCCCAAGTGGAGGGCCAAGATCGAAGCACATTATGCGAGAAACGATCCTAACGGTTTACCGAAATCTATATAAACCCAACTTCTTTTCATTCTTTCCTCACACTTTGATCTGATTTTACTCTAACTTGGAGTGTATACTTCATACCTGAGTAATCTTTAGATCAAAACTTCCTAGCTTGGACCCTTTGTAAGTATTCTTTCGTGCTTTTATTGCTTTTCATTAGGATCCGACCAAGCATGTTTAGTGACCAATGTTGCATAGGGAATAACCTTCCAAGGTTATACCTTATGGTCACTTAGGTTTAATTAGTTGTATGATAGGTAGTTTATATGCCTTAGGTAAATGACCAAAATGCCCTTTTCATGCATAATTGAATTGTAAGCATATATAACCTAAAATTTTGTCACATAACTGATTATGCAACATATTTAAACATGTTTAGGCATATAATACTTGTCATAGGACTAGTTAGGCATCTCGAACGCGCTTTGCGCGAACGACGCGTTAAAGTGACGTAAGCTACCTTAATGGGTCGTAACGGGTCAAAAGCACTCAGGTTAGGTTCCGATTTAGAATGTAGGCTTTGTTAAACCATATCACATGAGTCCCAATACTCATTTGGTTTACAAGACTTCATTCTTCCGATCTTCCGATTTAGGTGTCGATTATTTATCTAGTGATCTGATTTCTAGGTGCTGCTTGATTTCCTTGTTTAAGCTTTGTTGAGTTCTTTTGATTGAGGAAACTTTGCACTTCAAGTGAGTACATAGTTCCCCTATTTTACTGTTTTCGATTGTTTTGGGGTGATTCATATGTGTTAAATGATTTCGATGTTTTTAACGATGGATTTCGAAATGATTAATATGGTTTATATAAAACTAATAACGATTTCGATAATGTGAACAAACTTGTTGGACATATTTACATAACGAATGACATTCATTAACATTGATCATGTGACAACCCGCACTAAACCAGGTATCCGTACAACTTAATTACTGATTAATTACTGCTAAATTACTGTGCTTGATTGAACTAGCTGATGAACTGCTACCTGCATACTGATACATGCACTTACTTGCATCATACTTTATTTGCTGTCACTACATTATTTACATACTGGACCCTAGTGACAAACATGATGCACAAAAAGCACAGTAGCACCAAACGGATACACAGTGAACATGCTGATATAACCAGCATCAGGCAGACACTGCCTCTAAGGCCTGTTAAGAGCCTCATATATTTTGACTACACTGGTAGTGAGTGTAGGGATATAAGGGTTATGGTACCGCGTCTCTAGGGATAAGATACACTGATTCGGATGTGCCAAAAACGTACTTTAAGTACCAAACACAGCACTTTAATAAATAAACCAGCTACTAGCTGACTAATAAAGTGCCAGAACATGAGAAAATAACACTAGACACTTTCTAAAGTGTTGGAAACAAGATGTGTCACTAAAAATGTAATAACGACACTTTAAAGCGTTACAAAAGACTTTAACGGATTACTATCCAACCGGACACCCGGACTTTACCCGGAACATGAAAATATTACTATTTTCACTAAATATATTTTTCTGAGCCAGTTAGGGTCCCTGATTACCCTAACACCCGTCATAACACGCATTACGCAAGTAACTAAGTTTAACACTTAACCTAACTTAGTTTTATCTAACTAATACTTGGAGATTGGTTACAAGCTAACCAAACCGCCCCCCCCCCCCTTGACCGAACTCGGTCACCAAGTGACCCCACCCTTGTACCATGTGATTTGCTAGATCATGTATGCTTAAAATCTAGGGGACATATTAACCCTTGGTTAATTGCCATTAAGTTTGTCTATAAAATAACACTAACCACCCTTGATCATTATCACTTAACCACTTCACACAATACTACTCTCTCTCCCTCACAAAGCTCTCGGCCGAACACCCCTCATTCACACACCCACCTTCGACTCTTGTTCACTCCATTCCATCATCATACAAACATCCAAGGTCGCGTATTAGGAGCTTTGGTGCAAGCGGAACACGAAGGACCTCCACCGTTAGCTTTTATCCACGCATTTTTCATCAAAGATCTTCCCTAGCCTTGAGCTAGAGGTATAATGTCTAAAACTCGTTTTTACACTTATCTAAAGTGGTTAAAAGGAATATTGTCGGTTGAATCTCGATAAAATGAAAGATGATGATCAAAAGTCTAGTAAAAACTATAAAAGTGGTGGTTAATAGCACATAACTTGTGTAAAAGTCGTAGGACTTGAAATATGTGTTTATTGAGACCCGATTTATGATGTGGTAGCTCGGAACATCGTTTAACCCGACTTTGTAAGATCATGTATCTTCACATAAGCTCGTTTTTGACTAAATACAAGGGTTAAAGGTGAAACTCTACCACACAAGATACATGAACTTGTGTGAAAATATTTTACTTGTGTAAAAGTGATTTAACCGGTAAAATGGTGTTTAAAACTAGCGGATCTACGTATCCGCAAGTGGTATTTTCAAAGAACCACACATTTGAGAAACCATGTATTTTAAAGAAAGGATCTTACACTAATAAATATGGTTTTATAAACCACAAGTGTGTAAACACTTGTGAAACAAAGAGATCCGACAAAGAAGTAAATTTGTCACTTGTTACTAGAAGTTGTAAAGACGGATTTCTCTAAACACGAGGTTTTTATGAGATTAAAGTTACTTTATATAAAGATCTACATATATAAAGGGTGTTTACACTATAGATGCGGGAAAAACTACAAGTTCATGCGATTATGCAAATTTACATACTTGTCGACTAGTTTGTTGTGTCGGAAATTGTTTGATTGAATAAAGAAGATTGTTGAATTGATTTGTTAAAAGAAAATGATACGCTTGAAAGCGTGGCCACCTCCAGTTACAGAGGAAACTCTGGCGAAATTTTCTAAAAACCTAACACTTAGACTTTTTACACAACAAGTGTTAGAACTATCTTTGGACATATTTTCAAAACATAAATTTCGCCAGCACTATATTTTACTAAATATTCGGAGGTGGGATTTTCACAAAGATTAACGTGATAGATATATTTGTCACAACACTGTTTATGATTATTTTGTGAAAATACATAAATATTATTTTAGAGTAAAAATAATATTTGCAAGCGTTAATGATTCCAAAACTTTACGAACGCTTCCACAAACATATAAGTTACACCGGTAATTACATTACCACAAGATTGATAAAACGTAACTTACGCACATGTATTGTATCCCCCATCATTGGGAAGAATAACTACCAAGTGTATACGGAAAATAAACACGAAATAGTTGTCTAACTATTTCCCCAAAAACTTAAACTATAAAGCTAAAGCACGGCCGTCCGTCTAATAGAATTAGCACTTGTAGGTCGTTGCACAGCTTACTGTATTGGAGACACTTGGTAGAGACGCGCATTCACTGTGAGTTCATGTCCCCCTTTTCTCTAACTGTTTTCAGTTTACTTAACCGCGGGGGTGAAATACATGTTACTTTGTTTACAAGTACTTTATACACGGTATGAATAACGTAAGGAGGTTTAGATCATGTGAATGGGTAGTTAGAACACCGAGGGACTCGAGCGGTAGATCTATTTGGGTGTAGCGAGCCCAGCTCCCGGCCCAACAGAACAGGCCTCTCGGAGGACTAACAGAACGGACCTGGAGTGACTTGGTACCCAACGCAAAATCGGCTAGGGTGTGTCTTTCCTACTTGCATTTCACAACATGCTAATGGCCTTGCAAACCATTAGTGATCACAAGTCCTCTTACACTGCTACATACCAGGAAACTTTTATACTTACAAGTGTTTTACTTACTCACTTGCACATGAACTCGCTCAACATTATTGTTGATTTTTCAACTCACATGTATTTCAGGAAATTAAACGGATCTGGCACGGTATGGAACGTTTTCCGCTGCATATTGTCATGAAGTCATCAGGGTTTAGGGGATGTGTCTCTTACCTGGACAAGACACAGTCTCTAAATCACGTTTATGTTATGTTTCAGTTTGTAATGTTGAACAAGGTCATGGTTGTTGGTTAAAAACAATGGTACTGTATTTTGATTTTCAAAACTTAATGGATGACTTGCATGGTTTTTAAATTCATATAGCTTGTTATGATTAAGCTATGGTATTAAGAAGTCACACCAAAATCAACCACGCTTCCGCAAAGCTAGGGTGTGACAGCTTGGTATCAGAGCTCTGATCATAGCGAACTAGGATTCTGTCTCGAGTCTAGACTATGATCACTTGGGCTCTCACGAAAACATTTTTCTGCATACCACTTAAGTCCAGATCCACACTTTTACAAACAAATGTTGAGCACATTTTACTAATTATAGGCTCAGCTTGGAGGGCTGAGGATCGATCTGGAGGATCGAGATGGTCAAGGTAGTTAAGCACGTTGGTTTGTTATAGGATCGATCTGGAGGATCGAGGTGATCAAGGTAGTCGAGCACGTTGGTTTGTTATAGGATCGATCTGGAGGATCGAGGTTTGGTTTAAGTGAAGGATAGAGCAGTCTTGTAGACTGGATGGTGTTGGCTAGTGGGACTAGAAGTGTTGGTAGTGGGACTAGAAGTATTGGCTAGTGGGACTAGGAGTGTTGGCTAGTGGGACTAGGAGTGTTGGCTAGTGGGACTAGGAAGTGTTGGTTTGAATGCTTGCTTGATGACTTATGTGACTATTTGATTATATGATTGACCATTTGTACATGTTTGTGTATATGTTACAGACACATGGATTCTACAGGCACTGGTGGTTCAGGCACCACAGGCCCTAGGCCTATCGTTTCAGACGACATTGAGTCATCGGAGCACGAGGTTTATACGTCAGACTTCACCAGCACAGATGATGATGACTTTCAGCCATTCGCCTTACCCGACGGCGTTGATGAGCTCCCAGTTGATCTTCCAGCCGGGGATCTACCACTCGTTGTGATCCCTGCTCCAGTACCCCTTGCATCATACCCTGTTTTACCCGTCGACGACGAGGAGGATGACGTCGATATGTTTGAGGAGGAGCCTTTGGAGGATGCTCAGGGCGAGGCCCTACCTGCTGTTGCTCCCTTACTGATCGCAGATGCTCCGGCTGCGGAGTCACCTGCTCATTCCCCAGTCGCGGACTCCTTTGAGTCTGTGGCTTCTGTACCCTCACATGCTCATAGTGCGCAGCACTTCTCCCATGGGTCCGATTCTGACCAGGCTTTTTCTGTTGCTTCCATACCTGGACTTGTTTTTGACCATGACGACGAGGGGGATTCAGATCCTATGTTTCCACCAGGATTTGATCCTGACCGTGATTTAGAGTTTGTCCCGATGGACGAGTTGATGGAGGATCCAGCAGATCCTATTGACCCTTTTGATCCGATTGATCCCGATTTTGATTTTTGACATGGCGTTTGATGACTTGGAGCCTGCCATTGCTCCTGAGCAGGCAGCTGCCCTTGACCCTTTACCAGAGCATGACCCTGTGCATGCTAATGTACCTTTTGAGCCCATTGCTGATGATCACCACATAGATGTTCCTGTTGATCCCATTGGTCCTTTACCCATTGTTGCTGTACCAGTTGACCCCCCTCTCGAGCACTTGGCACCCGTTCACCCTGTTGTTGCTCCCTTATTTGATCCCGTTCCCCTAGAGCCCGGACATGCACTGTTCGCGGCACGTATGGATCCACCGGATGAGTCTGCACAGCATGGCTGGATACCGGCAGACGAGGACGTTCCCCCATTCCCTCCACAGATTCCTGTTGCACCACATACTGACTTTTCGTTTCAGGTTCCTATGTTTATACCTCCAGCAGGGCCTGGAGAGGGCTCTTCAGCACACCCATCAGGGCATGTACCGATGCCCATGCCTTTCATGCCTCAGATTCCTCTTGTTCCACCCACTACAGCTCCTTTTGGTGTGGCACCCTTTGACCCCACACGTGAGCCACTGCTGTGGTCACCGTTTTCCCCCATGCCACCCACTGATCCATACCACCGGTCCTACGTGGGACACACCATTGAGGATGTATTGATGTCATTTGTATACCAGCATGAGTCGCATGAGCAGCGACTACAGGAGTTGGAGAGAGCCCATCTGCAGCCATGTCAGTGCCATGGCCGGGTACCCTCTCCGTTACAGCCGTTTCGATCTTTACCCCCTGACTATGCCGCTCGTCTTACTACTTTGGAGCAGCAGATTGCTTCCATTATTCGCACACAGCAGGCGATGGAGGCAGACTGGTTACAGTTGCGCCATTTGTTTTATACCCATTTTCCTCCTCCACCACCATCTGCTTAGAGCTCATCGGTGCCACTTGGGTAGGCGAGGTGATAAGGCGGCGATTGCTTTTTGACTGCACAGCATTTTGGGGAGACTACGTTATGACTTGACTTTTGTTATGTACTTGATGTTGTATTGATACTGATGTAGCTTTTGACAGGGGTTATGTAACCCCTAGTGATTGATGATTGTATGTATACACTTACGATGCGGTCTCATTTATATGGCAATCGCAGTTTTCTCACCATATTTGGATTCGCTTGATTACTTGTTTACATTTTATAACATGAGATGTTGTGTGATTGATAATTGTGATGTGTGATAACATGAGATGTTATGTGATTATACTATTACTACCGTTATATACGTACACTATATTACGAACTGATTTACGTATTATAACAACGGAGCCTTACTATGGCCTAACCAACTTAAACCATCTTTTAGAAGATGCCGCCAAGACGCGAACCAAACATGCCCACTAACGAGGCAGAACTACAACAGATCATTGCCGCTGCCATAGCACAGTACGCAGCATCTCAGCCAGGAGCAAGCGGAAGTGTTAACCAAGGCAATAACAATCCACCTCACGGTAATACCACGCCATTCGAACCTACCATGAACTAGTTAGAGATTTTAGCGGTGATGCTAATGCCAAACACATGTTTTAACATACGTGCAGGATGCACCTACAAGCAGTTCTTAGACTGCAAACCAGTTAACTTCGATGGCACAGGAGGTGCAGTTGCCTTTACCCGCTGGGCTGAGAAAACCGATTCTGTCTTACGCATGAGCAAGTGTGCCGAGGATCAGCAAGTCACATACATTTCAGGGCTGTTTCTAGACGGAGCCCTATCTTGGTGGAACTTACAAGTCCAAACACTAGGCGAAGCTGCCGCCTACGCCCTGACTTGGGCCGAATTGAAAGAACTGATGCGCAAAAAGTACTGTTCACGCGCAGAAATTCAAAGGTTGGAGACTGAATTTTGGCACTTAAAGATGGATGGACCAAAGGTTGCAGAATACGTCCAGAGGTTTCACGACTTATCTCAAGTGGTTCCTTACATGGTTACGCCTGAATACAAGCGAATCGAGCGCTTCATTTGGGGTTTGGCTCCCCAAATAATAAGCATGGTAACCTCCTCCAAACCAGCAACTATCACTGAAGCCATCGATTTGAGCGTGGCTCTCACCGAGGAGGGGATTCGTTTAAACAAGTTTGGTGATGTAAAGGCAAAGGAGAAAGAGACTCATGTTGAGTCGTCAGGAAGCAACAAAAGAAAGTTTTCAAACTTCAAACAAAGTGTTAGCGGTGATGGTAGGAGAGGAGCACCAAACACGCCAGCTCAGGGTACGACTGGCAGTGGAAGGAAAGGAAGGGGATATATGGGCACCCATCCCAGGTGTAACGCCTGCCAGCGTCACCATTCTGGTCAATGTGGGCTAAAAGTATGTGAAGCGTGTGGGAAACGTGGTCACTCTAAGGATACTTTTTGGGTCCCTGCCGGCCGCGGAGGCCAGGGAGGATATGGAAATAGGAATGATAACCGTGGTGGATATGGAAACCGCCTACCAGGAAACTTGGGAGGAAACAGAAACCGAGGCAACAATGCAAACCAGGCTGGCAATGCCAACCAGATCAACACCCCAGCTGGAAATGGGGATGGAAACGGGCAGAGACTCGGATGTTATAACTGCGGGGAAATCGGGCATTTTAAGAAGAACTGCCCCACGTTAAATCAGGCCCGTGGTAGAGTGTTCCAACTAGAAGCCAGGGAAGCACGCCAAGATCCAAATGTTGTTACGGGTACGTTCCCTATCAATCAACGCTATGCATCCGTTTTATTTGATACTGGTGCCGATTATAGCTTCGTATCATTAGAATTTAAGAATATGCTTGGGTTAGCTGCTAATAAGTTAGACATTCCCTACTCGATCGAATTAGCTAATGGAAAGTTAGTTGGAGCCGACGAAGTAATCAGAGGTTGTGTGATAGAATTGGGAGAACGCGAGTTTACTCTGGATCTACTACCAGTCCAATTGGGAAGCTTCGACGTGGTGGTAGGAATGGATTGGTTATCCGGAAACAAGGCTGAGATAGTATGTCACGAGAAAGTTGTTCGTATCCCAACTGAGGATGGTGAGACAATTGTGGTTCACGGAGAGAAGCGTGACACGCCGCTAAGATTTATCAGCTGCTTGAAAGCAAGGAAGTGTTTACAGAAAGGATGTGTTGCTTTTCTGGCACACATCGTAGACAAGAAGGCTGCCGAGCCAAGGATCGAAGACATCCCTGTCGTAAGGGAGTATCCCGAAGTCTTCCCAGACGACTTACCCGGACTGCCACCTCAGAGGCAAGTGGAGTTTCACATCGACTTAGTTCCAGGCGCCGCGCCTGTAGCTAAGGCACCCTATAGACTTGCGCCATCTGAGATGCAGGAATTGTCGACACAACTTCAAGAGTTGTTAGACAAGGGTTTTATCCGACCAAGCTTCTCGCCTTGGGGAGCTCCGGTCCTATTTGTCAAGAAGAAGGACGGAAGTTTCCGCATGTGTATTGACTACAGAGAATTGAACAAGCTGACGATCAAGAACAGGTATCCTCTGCCTAGAATCGACGATCTGTTCGATCAACTTCAAGGTTCAAGCTGTTACTCTAAGATCGATCTTCGATCTGGATACCATCAACTAAGGATACAGGAGGAAAGTATCCCGAAAACAGCCTTCCGAACTCGTTATGGACACTACGAGTTCCTCGTTATGCCATTTGGTTTGACAAACGCACCTGCGGTATTCATGGATCTAATGAATAGAGTTTGCAAGCCATACTTAGACAAGTTCGTGATTGTATTCATCGACGACATCCTGATTTACTCAAAGACGAAGGCTGAACACGAACAACATCTTAGAACCATATTGGAGCTGCTAAAGAAGGAACAGCTGTACGCCAAATTCTCCAAGTGCGAGTTTTGGCTACGCGAAGTCCAGTTTCTTGGACATGTGGTTAATGGGGATGGAATTCATGTTGATCCCACAAAGATCGAGGCAATCAAGAATTGGGAAACGCCTACAACGCCAACCGAGATTCGACAATTCTTGGGTTTGGCTGGCTACTATCGGAGGTTCATCGAGGATTTCTCAAAGATCGCTCAACCATTAACACTCCTCACGCAGAAGGACAAGACGTTTGATTGGGGAATCAAACAGGATGAAGCGTTTCAGATATTAAAGGGTAAGCTTTGTAACGCGCCAATCTTAGCTCTACCAGAAGGTACTGATGACTTTGTGGTATACTGCGACGCATCGCGTCAGGGATTGGGTTGTGTGTTGATGCAACGCCAAAAGGTCATTGCTTACGCATCACGCCAACTGAAAGTGCACGAAAAGAACTATACCACCCACGATTTAGAGCTTGGCGCAGTGGTTTTTGCACTAAAGATCTGGAGACACTACCTGTATGGTACGAAGTGCACAATCTTCACGGATCACAAAAGCCTACAGCACATATTCAACCAGAAGGAGTTGAATATGAGGCAAAGACGATGGGTTGAATTGTTAAACGACTACGACTGCGAGATAAAGTATCACCCAGGGAAGGCGAATGTAGTTGCCGATGCCCTAAGTCGTAAAGAAAGAATCAAACCCATAAGGGTTAGAGCTTTGGAAATGATTATACGAACCGATCTTTCCTTGCGCATACGTGCTGCACAAAAGGAAGCTCTCAAGGAGGGAAACCTTGAGGAAGAATATCTCCGTGGAATGGAGAAGCTTTTGGTACCAAACGAGGAAGGAACGTTATGTTTTGAGAAAAGGATTTGGGTTCCTCTGTTTGGTGGATTAAGGGAAGTTATTTTCGACGAAGCGCACAAGTCACGGTACTCTATCCACCCTGGATCGGATAAAATGTACCAGGATCTCAAGAATTATTATTGGTGGCCTAGGATGAAAGGCGACGTTGCTGTTTACGTGAGCAAATGTTTAACGTGCGCTAAGGTCAAGGCGGAATACCAGAAGCCTTCGGGACTGCTGCAACAACCTGAGATTCCCAAGTGGAAATGGGAACAAATCTCAATGGATTTTGTTACAAAACTGCCAAGAACGCCAAGAGGCCATGATATGATTTGGGTGATTGTTGACCGCCTAACAAAGTCCGCACACTTTCTGCCAATCCAGGAGAAAGACAGTACTAGTAAACTTGCGGAAATTTACTTGAGAGAGATCGTAGCACGTCATGGAGTACCTCTCTCGATCATCTCTGATAGAGACGGAAGGTTTGTGTCAAGGATATGGCAATCCTTCCAAGAATCTTTTGGCTCACAATTGAATCTGAGTACTGCGTTCCATCCGCAAACAGACGGCCAGAGCGAGCGAACAATACAAACGTTGGAAGACATGCTGAGGGCATGTGTTATGGATTTGGGAGGTAGCTGGGATAAACACTTACCTTTGGTCGAATTTTCATACAACAACAGCTACCACACCAGTATTGGTGTCGCGCCATTTGAGGCCCTATACGGACGCAAGTGCCGATCACCACTATGTTGGTCTGACGCAGGTGATAGGCAGCTTGCTGGTCCCGAGATCGTCCAAGAGACGACAGACAAGATCGCGCAAATTCTTAAACGCATCGAAGCTGCTCGCCACAGGCAAAAGGCCTACGCGGATCCAAACCGGAAGCATGTGGACTTCCAAGTCGGAGAAATGGTGTTGTTAAAGGTTTCACCCTGGAAAGGGGTAGCACGCTTTGGAAAGCGTGGGAAGTTAAATCCGCGCTACATTGGTCCTTTCAGAATTCTGGAAAGAATTGGGACAGTAGCATACAAGTTGGACCTACCTGCTGAACTGAATGGTGTTCACGATACATTTCATGTATCCAATTTAAAGAAAAGTCCAACTCAAATTGACGTTGCCATTCCTATCGACGAGATTCATATTGACGACACGCTCCACTTCGTTGAAGAACCTGTTGAGGTCACGGATTGGAAAGTTAACAAGACCCGCCGGAGCAGTGTCAAACTCGTCAAAGTACGTTGGAATGCCAGACATGGTCCTGAATTTACCTGGGAACGTGAGGACCGGATGAAAGAGAAATACCCCCACTTATTTCCTAAGAACCCTGCTTCTACAAGCAGAACTTAAATTTCGGGACGAAATTTATTTAACGGGGGGAGAATGTGACAACCCGCACTAAACCAGGTATCTGTACAACTTAATTACTGATTAATTACTGCTAAATTACTGTGCTTGATTGAACTAGCTGATGAACTGCTACCTGCATACTGATACATGCACTTACTTGCATCATACTTTATTTGCTGTCACTACATTATTTACATACTGGACCCTAGTGACAAACATGATGCACAAAAAGCACAGTAGCACCAAACGGATACACAGTGAACATGCTGATATAACCAGCATCAGGCAGACACTGCCTCTAAGGCCTGTTAAGAGCCTCATATATTTTGACTACACTGGTAGTGAGTGTAGGGATATAAGGGTTATGGTACCGCGTCTCTAGGGATAAGATACACTGATTCGGATGTGCCAAAAACGTACTTTAAGTACCAAACACAGCACTTTAATAAATAAACCAGCTACTAGCTGACTAATAAAGTGCCAGAACATGAGAAAATAACACTAGACACTTTCTAAAGTGTTGGAAACAAGATGTGTCACTAAAAATGTAATAACGACACTTTAAAGTGTTACAAAAGACTTTAACGGATTACTATCCAACCGGACACCCGGACTTTACCCGGAACATGAAAATATTACTATTTTCACTAAATATATTTTTCTGAGCCAGTTAGGGTCCCTGATTACCCTAACACCCGTCATAACACGCATTACGCAAGTAACTAAGTTTAACACTTAACCTAACTTAGTTTTATCTAACTAATACTTGGAGATTGGTTACAAGCTAACCAAACCGCCCCCCCCTTGACCGAACTCGGTCACCAAGTGACCCCACCCTTGTACCATGTGATTTGCTAGATCATGTATGCTTAAAATCTAGGGGACATATTAACCCTTGGTTAATTGCCATTAAGTTTGTCTATAAAATAACACTAACCACCCTTGATCATTATCACTTAACCACTTCACACAATACTACTCTCTCTCCCTCACAAAGCTCTCGGCCGAACACCCCTCATTCACACACCCACCTTCGACTCTTGTTCACTCCATTCCATCATCATACAAACATCCAAGGTCGCGTATTAGGAGCTTTGGTGCAAGCGGAACACGAAGGACCTCCACCGTTAGCTTTTATCCACGCATTTTTCATCAAAGATCTTCCCTAGCCTTGAGCTAGAGGTATAATGTCTAAAACTCGTTTTTACACTTATCTAAAGTGGTTAAAAGGAATATTGTCGGTTGAATCTCGATAAAATGAAAGATGATGATCAAAAGTCTAGTAAAAACTATAAAAGTGGTGGTTAATAGCACATAACTTGTGTAAAAGTCGTAGGACTTGAAATATGTGTTTATTGAGACCCGATCTATGATGTGGTAGCTCGGAACATCGTTTAACCCGACTTTGTAAGATCATGTATCTTCACATAAGCTCGTTTTTGACTAAATACAAGGGTTAAAGGTGAAACTCTACCACACAAGATACATGAACTTGTGTGAAAATATTTTACTTGTGTAAAAGTGATTTAACCGGTAAAATGGTGTTTAAAACTAGCGGATCTACGTATCCGCAAGTGGTATTTTCAAAGAACCACACATTTGAGAAACCATGTATTTTAAAGAAAGGATCTTACACTAATAAATATGGTTTTATAAACCACAAGTGTGTAAACACTTGTGAAACAAAGAGATCCGACAAAGAAGTAAATTTGTCACTTGTTACTAGAAGTTGTAAAGACGGATTTCTCTAAACACGAGGTTTTTATGAGATTAAAGTTACTTTATATAAAGATCTACATATATAAAGGGTGTTTACACTATAGATGCGGGAAAAACTACAAGTTCATGCGATTATGCAAATTTACATACTTGTCGACTAGTTTGTTGTGTCAGAAATTGTTTGATTGAATAAAGAAGATTGTTGAATTGATTTGTTAAAAGAAAATGATACGCTTGAAAGCGTGGCCACCTCCAGTTACAGAGGAAACTCTGGCGAAATTTTCTAAAAACCTAACACTTAGACTTTTTACACAACAAGTGTTAGAACTATCTTTGGACATATTTTCAAAACATAAATTTCGCCAGCACTATATTTTACTAAATATTCGGAGGTGGGATTTTCACAAAGATTAACGTGATAGATATATTTGTCACAACACTGTTTATGATTATTTTGTGAAAATACATAAATATTATTTTAGAGTAAAAATAATATTTGCAAGCGTTAATGATTCCAAAACTTTACGAACGCTTCCACAAACATATAAGTTACACCGGTAATTACATTACCACAAGATTGATAAAAAGTAACTTACGCACATGTATTGTATCCCCCATCCTTGGGAAGAATAACTACCAAGTGTATACGGAAAATAAACACGAAATAGTTGTCTAACTATTTCCCCAAAAACTTAAACTATAAAGCTAAAGCACGGCCGTCCGTCTAATAGAATTAGCACTTGTAGGTCGTTGCACAGCTTACTGTATTGGAGACACTTGGTAGAGACGCGCATTCACTGTGAGTTCATGTCCCCCTTTTCTCTAACTGTTTTCAGTTTACTTAACCGCGGGGGTGAAATACATGTTACTTTGTTTACAAGTACTTTATACACGGTATGAATAACGTAAGGAGGTTTAGATCATGTGAATGGGTAGTTAGAACACCGAGGGACTCGAGCGGTAGATCTATTTGGGTGTAGCGAGCCCAGCTCCCGGCCCAACAGAACAGGCCTCTCGGAGGACTAACAGAACGGACCTGGAGTGACTTGGTACCCAACGCAAAATCGGCTAGGGTGTGTCTTTCCTACTTGCATTTCACAACATGCTAATGGCCTTGCAAACCATTAGTGATCACAAGTCCTCTTACACTGCTACATACCAGGAAACTTTTATACTTACAAGTGTTTTACTTACTCACTTGCACATGAACTCGCTCAACATTATTGTTGATTTTTCAACTCACATGTATTTCAGGAAATTAAACGGATCTGGCACGGTATGGAACGTTTTCCGCTGCATATTGTCATGAAGTCATCAGGGTTTAGGGGATGTGTCTCTTACCTGGACAAGACACAGTCTCTAAATCACGTTTATGTTATGTTTCAGTTTGTAATGTTGAACAAGGTCATGGTTGTTGGTTAAAAACAATGGTACTGTATTTTGATTTTCAAAACTTAATGGATGACTTGCATGGTTTTTAAATTCATATAGCTTGTTATGATTAAGCTATGGTATTAAGAAGTCACACCAAAATCAACCACGCTTCCGCAAAGCCAGGGTGTGACAGATCAAGCCGACCAGTATTAGGTTATGGTACCATAGGATCTGACAAATCCCGTTATCAGACTGCACCCATGGTTATGTGTGGGGGTTATGTGGGTAACGACTGAATCTGTGATTGTTAACTTACCCTTTGGTGGTTTGTTAATGCGAGAAGCGAGATAGACGAGTTGCGAAGGTTTGAATGTTATTAGCGAGACGACCAAAAGTAGTTTTCACAATTAAAACGAGTTAAACAATTTTGGGACGAGTTAAACAATTTGAAAATTTTTTGGAAACGATTGGTACAAGTTAAACGATTTGAACAAACGATTGGTTTTGGGTGGTGATTAGGTAATGGGACAGGTGTAACATGATAAAAGCATGGTAGATACGCCGCTGGTACTTCTTATATATAAGTGCTTTTATCATATTACATTCCGTGTCATTATTTAGTTCACTTGGGCAAACGATTTTGAAACGATGTCACATAACGATGTTTTCTAAATGATATAAACCATACGAGTTTTATTAACGAGTTTTTATGAGATGTTTTACAATTTGGTTTACTAAAACAAATGTTTTAGGGTTAAGAATCATGGCTACGAGATTTTATAAACTATAACCCACTTGATTTGAGTTGGTTAATTATGTTGCAATACTATACACTTTTCAAAACAAGGTTTTTTTTAAATAAGGTATTGCAACATGTAAACGAGCCATGAATCCGATACTCTCATAAAACCTATGTGCTCGCCAGCATTTCTTTGCTGACTTTGTTTTTACATATGTTTCAGGTGTAGATGCATGATGTTGATTGCTAGGATGCATGTTCACATAGGATCTGGACAAGGCCTTAGTGACATAATAACAATAATAGACGATGTGTAACTTGTTTGTTTAACTTTAAGACAATGTTAATGTTTAATATTATCAATAGAATGAAACTTTTGTATCCATGGTTGTGAAACAATAATTCTGTTGCATCACTCCCCGACGTTTCTGCCGCGGTTTCGTTGTTTTAACGTGGTCGGGGTGTGACAATCAATCTTGGATTCTGAGACTACTACCCACTCTAACTCTAACTATTGTGGTGGAAGATTTTGGTATTGTAGTGGTGGAAGTGAGAGAAATAGTTTGTCAAGGGATGAGTTGCAAGTGAACCAAGCACCTCTATTTATAGTTGGAAACAGTAGGTTCACACGGCCCCGTGCCTGGTAGGCACGACCCCGTGTCCTTCTCCTTATCTGTCTTCATTTAATGCTCTTGTTAGTCCTATCTACACACACGGCCCCGTGTGTCAACGGCACGACCCCGTGGCCCTTGTACTTACTGTACGAACCCAGATTTGCGAATCTGAGAGTTGACCACGGCCCGTGTCCATGAGACACGGCCCCGTGTCCCTTGTTGGCTTCTGTTTATCCTTTTCTTTAGGGAATCTTGAGTGGGGCACGACCCCATACCTGGTAGGCACAGCCCCGTGCTTGGCTTCTGGATTGTTGTTTTGTTCTTGGGGTGAAGCTCGGAGGGTCGGTATAGTGTATCAACATCCCTTCCTTCGTATTTATGTTGGTTTTAGTTGTTAATTTGTTCCTTCTATTTATTTAAGCTCTTTTACTCCTGAAAATCAAAAGTAAACAAAGAAACACACTTTTTCCAACATTAGTATTGAAAAGGGTTATTTTTATACCGTATTATGTGTTGCATTTGGCGCATATCAGAACCTACATGCGAACCCCGAACCAATGTTACCCTTTAACCCAGACCAACTAATAGGACCAATACTTTTTTTTATCGTGAACCTATACCGATCAATCCCAACCAATACCAGTGTTTAACCCAGAAGAAATCCCTAGGATCCCTGGACCTATACCAGATCCCATGGAACAATGGTGGACAAACGATTGGCAATTCCAAAACATAATGTAGGAACCCTATCCACAATTTCCACATTATATACCAAATGCCTATCCAGCCATGAACCCAGAAAATGTAGCTGAACTAAGACATCATGGAGCGTAACTGATGACCGCAGGAAACCAAATCCTCTCAATTAGAGAAAACCTCGTCTTGAAATATGACGAGCGGGAATTTCACTTCTGAAGACGATAAGGTCTTGTATAATATATATATATATGTATTTTCTCTGTATTTTATAAAAAAATATAATCAATGCATAACTAAAACTAAAATATATTGATATGTATAATTATGGTGTGTATGTGTTAGAGACGCAATATATATAAAAAGAGTAAACGTCGCAATGTTCGACGATTTTGATAAAATGTGCTTTGAGTATTTGTTTTGTTTTAATTATTATGTGGTATTAATACCTGAAATGTTTGCAGTTCAGATGTCGAATGAAGTATCACATAATCAAGAAATTCACGCTAGTAACGGAAATCCTTTGGATAAAGGTGCTATAGAAAATATAGTAGCTCAAGGAATAGTGGATGCCATGCCCTTAATCATTGAAGCTATTAAAAATCCTATGCCTGTAAACAGTAATATTACTATAGGCAGTAAGCATACTCATCACACTGAACCTAGCCAAAGTGTCAATGGAGACAATGATATTCTTGTCAGAGCTCCATTTCCCAAACGAAAGAAGGCCATAACCTATGGTTGTTCTTATAAAGGTTTCTTGTCCTGTAAGCCAGATGAGTTCTCTAGTAATGAAGGAGCCATTGCAGCATTGCGCTAGTTAGAAAAGACTGAAGTTGTTCTGAAAATTTGTAAATGTGCTGAAGAGTATAAGGTAATGTATGCTTCTAATCTTTTCAAAGATGAAGCATTAGAATGGTGGAATACTATTCTTCATTCAAAAGGAAGTGACATGGCTTATGTCATGGAATAGATGGAATTTAAGGAAATGACTGAAAGAAAATTTTGTCCTCCTCATGAAAAGGAACAGATAGCTAATAACTTCCTAAACCATAAGATGATTGGTGTAAATTGTCGCGCATTTACTACGAAATTCTTCGAATATGCAAGGATAGTACCAACCCTAGCTTCGCCGGAACCAATATTAATTTCTAGTTGTATCTAGGGATTAGTCAATGAAATCCGAGACATAGTCAAAGCAGCTAGACCGCAGACTATTGAAGAGGCAGTTGAACTAGTTAACACTCTGACAGATGGACTGATACGCACACGAGAAGATAATTAGAAAAAGGATTTAAGCCAAAAGATTACCCAAGAACTACATTCTGGTAATTCCTACCGAAGGTGAGGAGCGGGTCCGTCATCTGCACCACCTTTCTGTAAATTCCGTAAAAGGAAACATTCTGGAAGATTTGCTAAGTACTACAACTTCTGCAAAACACTTGGACACAAAGAAGAAGAATGTAGAAGAAAAACTAACACTAACGTATGCTTCAACTGCGGAGAGGCAGGCTATATCCATCCATACTGCCCAAAACTAGCAACAACACCTGACAATAAAGAAAAAGCAACCGAAAGACCCAAGAAGAAAGCACGAGCTTTTGTAGTAACCACACAAGAAACATAGATGATTCCCGATGTGATCACCGGTACGTTTCTCGTTCATGACGTCTATGCTAAAGTATTATTTGACTCTGGTGCAAACCAAAGTTTTATAAATACTGCTTTATGTTAATTACTCAATCAACACTTAATTACACTTCGCCAAGCTTGTACGGTAGAAATGACAAATGGAAACTCTATCAGCATACGCGAAATACTTCAGAAAGGAAAGATAGAATTATTAGGACATAAGTTCACGGCCAACCTACTACCAAGGAATCTAGCCGGATTCTATATTGTATTAGGAATTGATTAGTTAGCGGCCGATCATGCGCGAATCTTGTGTGATCTAAATTCTGTTGAGATTCGTACACCAACAGGAGAAAGGATCACAATCCAGGGAGACAAGCCGACAAAATCAACAAAATTCATCTTTGTGATGAAAGTTGCAAGCTACACATGAAATGGAGGAATAATGTATATGATCTCTACGATCATTAGCACTAAAGGAAACGAATTGAAGGATATTCCTGTAGTATCAGATTTTTTTGATGTTTTCCCAAAAGATTTACCTGGACTGCCGTCTGATCGCGAGGTCGAATTCCGAATTCACCTAACACCAGGAACTGCACCGATTGCCAAAGCACCCTATCGTTTAGCACCAACAGAGATGTCGGAACTGAAGAAGTAACTAGACGAATTATTGGAAAAAGGTTTCATACAACCTAGCTCATCCCCTTGGGGAGCACAGTGTTATCCGTAAAAAAGAAGAAGGATTGATGCGTATGTGTATTGACTACAGAGAATTGAATAAGGTCACAATTAAAAACTGGTACCCACTACCGAAAATTGATGATCTATTCGATTAACTTCAAGGAACTTGATTCTTCTCAAAAATAGATTTACGATCTAGTTACCATAAATTAAAAGTACAAGAGGAAGATATTCCTAAAACTATTATGAGTTTACAGTCATGCCATTTGGTTTAACAAATGCTTCAGCTGCATTTATGGACATGATGAATATGATATGTAAACCATACCTGGATAAATTTGTAATTGTCTTCATAGGCGATATACTTATTTATTCCAAAAGCAAGGAAGAGCATGCTAAGCATCTACATGTACTTCTAACATTATTGGAAAAAGAAAAGCTTTATGCTAAATTCTCAAAATGTGAATTCTGGTTACAAGAAGTACAATTTCTTAGACATTTGATTAATCATGAAGGAATTCATGTGGATCCCACAAAGATCGAGGCAGTTACCAAATGGAAAGTCGCTAATTCACCAACGGAAGTCAGAAGTTTTCTTGGACTGACAGGATACTATAGACGCTTTATTCAAGATTTTTCCAGAATAGCCATTCTGTTAGGATCTGTGTTTCTTAGATTATGTTGTTTAATTAGAATTGAAAGATGAAACAGAGAATTGAAGTGCAACAGAAATGGAAATAAACTTTGATCACACAATCAAGGAAGAATAGCTATAAGCAAACATGATTTCATTAAGTCAAAAGATTGTATCTATTACAAAATTCAACTTATGCATGCATGCACTAGACTCCCCCTCATCCTGAGCTCAGTGATTTGTTCGTACAAGATGACTTGTGAAGAAAGAGCTAATGGAACAGTACAGAGTACTGTTCTATTTATAGTACAAACGAAACGACTGAGCATCTTTGCTGACGTCACCATGAAAGTGACATCTAACCTCCTAACAAACTCTAAACACTGTTACATATAAACACTGATTACAATAGACACTGATTACATAAACCACTAATTGAGGTTTCCACGGTTGTAGTCTAAGCACTGATGTTGAGCATCAGTGCTTTCTTCAAAGGGTGATCAGTCCTTGAATGGGCAGTGCTTTGGTCTTCAACAGTGCTTGGGAGACATCAGTAGATAGAGCTTCAGTCTTTATTCTTCTTCAGTTCTTTGGCTAACAGTTGTTGAGATGATCATTGCTTGGAGTCTATCAGATGCTAGAAAACCACTGTCAAGGGGAAAGTCTTGAACAAGCTCTGCTTATGATGATCAACTTTTCTGAACAAGTTTTGGCTTTCCTTATCATCTGTTCTTCTGGGCTTGAATGCATGGGCCAACAATCTCCCCCTAGAACAGATGATGCCAAAACACTTTATTATTTTTTATCTTTATTGTCTCATCAACATTTTCCAAACTTGACCCTTGAATTGTAGTTAAAAGTTAACGGAATCTTCATCATCCTCATCCCTGCAAAGTTGAAGTTCTAAAAGATCTTGGAGGTCAGCTACACTCAGGCCTAGTGCATCCTCCCTTGATATGTGTTCAACTTATCCACTGGACTTAAGCAAAGTCAATACATGGGTCTTTTGATCAGACTTCTACTTTAGTATTTTTGAGTTCAGTAGGTTTCTTGGGAGAGTTTATATTTTTGATGAGTTTGGTGATGGAGGCATGGAGGCCTGCTCATAAATATTTTTGCAATTACTAGTAACTTTGATGAGTCATGATTCTCTTCAATCATTCTCTTGATGGCCACTTTCATAATGTCAACTTCTCTCTGTGCATCTTCTTCATCTATATGTTTTTGCCTTTTTCTTTGATTCAAGGCAATGATGGAAGTGTCAGATAATGTGAACAAAGGTTTTAGAGAGAGGGCCTACTGCTGTGACTCATCAGCTTTCTTGTTCTTGTATACTGGTTTCTTTGGAGCTTTAGGATCTGTCTCTCTTAGTTTTTCCAGCTTCTCATACACCATGTCAGTGTACTGCCTAGACCACTTAGATATGGTTTTTGCTGAACCATACTTGGCTGCAACCAACTCAGCCTTCTTTCTTTTGTATTCCAGGGTAAGTTCTGCAATAGTCTTTTTGTACTTATTCCAATCTGGTACAGACCTTTTCATACTGGGATCATTTCTTACCCTTTCAATTCTGCTTGCTTCAGCTTTGAGTGCAATGAGTGGCCAGTCTTTAAATTGATCAACTTTGGCAGGATAGAACTTGTCTCTCATGATTAGCTCTAAGAGATCTTTTCTCATCTCCTTTTGTAGGTCAGCATTTGGTGGTAAGTTTGACATCTGTTTGCTTAAGTCTCTTGCATAATCTTCCAATTTCTGGACTTTACTAAGCCCATGCTGCAATTGACTTGAGATGTTACTATCACCTTTCCCTTCACCTTCATACTTGGCTTGCAACTCAGCTTGTCTGTCTTTGAACTTCAAATACTCATCTATATTCTTTGGAGGTCTAAAGCCTTGAAGGGATGGGAACTTTCTTTTTGCAGGATCATCCACTGTATAGAATTGTCTCATTTCTCCTTTTACTGCATGCAACTCCAGTGGATAATCTGCTGCTAATGTAGCAATTCTTGAAGGATCATGACCTTCAAGTACTTTTGGGTCAACAAGTACATTTGGTGGTGGTGATGGTGGATGAATGAATTGTTCAGGGTTGGTTTGGATGAAAGGCTTAGATGATATAGGAGTAGGTGCAGGAATGTCATCATCATTCACCTGGAACTTTCTTTTTCTGGTGTAAACCTTTTTAGGAGAAGGGGTGTTTGTTGAAGATTGGGGAATAGGAATGAGTATGGTCTGGGAAGGGAATTGGAAGGTAGTGATTGGTTGACTAACAACTGTTGAAACAACTGGTGTCTCAACAGCTGTTGTCATAACAACTGTTGAAGTGTCAACATTTGTTGCAGCAGTGGATGGTATTGGTGAGGATGGTTTTGTTTTGAGCTTTTTGGTGGGCTGTTTTTGTGGTGGTGGTGTTGATTTAGGTGTGCCAGTGGTTGTTTTGGGTGATGAGGGTGATTTAGGATATGTGGAAAGTGGTGGTTTATTGTGTTTGTGGGATTTTCTTCTCTTAGAAATGCCATGACCCTTTGTTTTAATTTCCCATCCCTTCATTTCCTTTTGTTCTTTCTTCCACTGCCTTTCCTTTGTCTCATTTTGATTCTGAATTGTCTTTCTATTTTTCTCCACTTCATCTGCTAAAAGATTAAGGGTTTCATCAACTCCTTTTTTCCTTTCATTTGCAGGTGTTTCAGCAGTGGTTTCAGAAGACTTCTTTTCTGATTCTGGCTTTGTCCTTGGCTGCCTTGGAGTAGGTCTGCCAAACTTTTTCATATCATGTTTCTCCCCCTTTTGGCATCATCTTGATAATCATCTTTGTAGATAGATGCAGGGGCAGTGCCAGTAATTTTAACCAAGGCCTTTTTGATGGCTTTGATGTCAGCCTGAGTATCCTTGTATCTTGCATCAACCATATTTCTGAGTAGTGCCATTTGATGGTTGTGCTGAGTTTCTGCAAATACCCTTTGAGCTGTAATAATTGGCTGAACTACATTCCATAGCTCTTGGGAATATTATTGTGGAGTGGGTTGACTTTTGGAAGCTAGAACCAGAAACTCAATGGATGTGTTCATTTTTGTAACAATTGTTTCCATAGTAGAAAGCCTCTCCGTCAAATCTTGGTATTTTAAACCATCACCCAATTTAATGGGATCATCTGATTTCCCACTAGCAGTGGTTGTATCAGCTGTTGGACCAGGAGAAGTCTCCAATGGTTCATCAACTGATGCCCTTTGTCTTGGTATTGGGGACCTCCCTCTACTGTAGTTACCTTGGAAATCTCACCAGTGGTTAATTTGAACACACTAGTGGATACCTTGATAGCATCAGCAGTGGTTACCTTCAAGGGAGTCTGATTGATGTAACTACTGTCCAGGTGTAGATCAGTGGATCCAACACTTGTAGTAGCTGCTCCACTTGAACTACCAACTGGAATTTCATAGAATTCCAGTGGTGTAACCTCCTCATCTGTTTGTGGGATAACCAATTGAGGGGATTCAGACACAGCCATTGTTGTGGTTGTACTCTCAGTAATGTGTTGGTGAGAGGGGCTATTTTATGTCTGAAGCTCAATGGCATCAAATAATGTTTTGATGGATGGTGGAATTTGTGAAGTGGGGATATGTGTTGAAAGAGAGTTTTCCCCGGGAGGAGGGCTGTTAAGCGTATTCTCAAGTGAGGATAATACTTCATGATGTGGTGTCCCTATGCTTACAACCTGTTCCTTTTATGAGGAAGCAGGAGGAGTTAAGGCTTTTGGTGGAGATCTTTGCAACTATTGTGAGGAAGTAGCAACAGTAGTTATTGGTGACATTTGTGTTGTCACTGGATTAACTTCTGGGATCTCATCTTCCAGAAGGTCCTTTTTAGAGGGTTTGGCGGGCTTTTTGGATTTCTTTTTGGTCTTTTTGGGAGTTTTTGGTGGGGGTTGCACAGCAGTGGTTGTGCGGCTATGGTCACCATGAGCAGTGAGCTCAACAGCAGAAACCTGAGGAGCAGATGTGGACTCATCCAAAGTTCGCTCAGGTTCCTCTGTTTGTGTTTTGGAAGGTTTTGACTCTGACAACCTTGTAAAATTTTCAGCAGAAAGACTATTTATTTGACAAGGAGCATCTTGGACAAGCACTTGTGCACTGTCTTTTGGTACTTTCTTCTGTAAGTAAAAGCTCAAAAACCTTGGAAACAATAAAAATGCTTTATTCTTTTCTTTGATATTATTTACATTTTTTTACGAAATCATTGAAAATCTCTTGGGAGTAATCGAAATCAGTTTATGCCATTATAGCATATCCCAAGTATTGAATTTTCAAAGGAATTTCATTGAAAGCTATTGTTTTATTTGAAACACAGGTGAGCAGGGTATGAAACAGGAACTTCATGGGAGGTGGAAACTCTCCTTTTTCCATTGTAGCTTTTGTGAGTTGTCCTGCATACCCTCTTTCAATCAAATCTGTTTGGTACTCATCCTTTGAGAAAGAATTTTTACCCGTGAGATCGTTTATCTCAAAAACTTCTGATATGGATTGGGGTGTGATGGAAACCATAATTTCTCCTACTTTGGATGTAATAGCCCAAGGCTTGTTATCTTGAACTTCCAATTTTGCATTTTTCCATAAATCTCGTAGGGTATCTTGGTAGATGGGTGCGTTGCAGGCTCAACAAAGTTTTATACTTTGAAGATGAGAGAGCATCGATGATTGAGTGGAAATCTTTGTTTTTACTTGTTTTCTCAAGTGTACAAAGGTAGTTGTGTGGGTTTTTTAGAGCGAGAGCCATGATGATTTTGAGAAATTTGCGAGTGGAAGAAGATGAATGGAACATGGAAACCACTTTTGAAGGAATTTTGAATTCGATACGGCAGTGAAAACTCTGTTTGCGGTTTTAATTAGGGTTTTATAAAAGTGAAAAGTGAATGCTGACATGGCAGCAGTTACAAAGATCAGACTGCTAAGAACTGTCCACGTGACAACCTCTGATGGAAAGTGGACGACAGTTGTTTGGGAAACCACTGATGGACAATAGCAGTGGTTGAAAACAATTAGAATGTGAGCAGTGGCTGTTTTAAACTATCAGTGGATAGCCATTAGTGATTGAAACACTGATGTTTGGTCAACAGTGGTCAACCAGAAGAATGAAGGAACAGACGTTGTCTTTCAGCAGTGGATAATTTTCAACAATCAGATGTTTGAAACAAACAATGGTTATAACAGACTTTTAAGGATTAATGAAAACTTTCATTTTTAACTATTTTTAAGGATGGATTTTTTGATTTTCTGAAAACATTTTAATGCTTTTTATTCATAGAAAAACAGGATTTTGCATGTTATTCCATGTTAAGCATGCCAATTCTAGATATCAAGCTTTCAAAGGTGGATGTGTCTAATGCTTTTGTTAGCACATCTTCCAGCTGATCCTTAGTTTGAACATGATGCAGAGAAATCAAACCTTTTTCATAGCAATCCCTCACAAAATGATGTCTGATGTCAATGTGCTTGGTGGTTGAGTGTGAAACTGGATTTTTGATGATATTTTCAGCTGCTTGACTATCCAACATGAGGGGTGTCTTTAAAGCAGTTATACCAAAATCCAGCAGTTGATTTTGAAGCCATAACCTATGGGCTGTACAGCTTGCAGCAGCAATGTATTCTGCTTCAGCAATGGATGTGGAAACAACTGTTTTCTTTTTTGCTTTGCCAAGACACTAAGCAATTGCTTAGGAATTGACACCCTTATGAGGTGGACTTTCTTTTTGTGTTACATCCAGCAAAGTCAATGTCTGAGAAACCTTAAAGCTTGATATTTCCATCAGCTGGATACCAGCTACCAAGTGTGGGAGCACCTTTTATGTATCTGAATATCCTTTTTACAACAATAAGATTTGACTTTCTAGGGGCTGATTGAGATCTTGCACAAACACATGCTGCAAACATGATGTCTGGCCTAGATGCAGTTAGGTACAATAAAGACCCAATCATGCTTCTATAAAGAGTTTGATCAACCAAATCATCCTTCTCATCAGACATGACTATCTTGGTTGTTACCATGGGTGTACTACATGGCTTGCAATCATGTTAGTTCATACGTCTGTAGCTTCCGTCAGCATTTAGTCGTATTTTGTATGTTTATGTCCTTTGTGAACAATTATGTTATGTATGTATGTTAGATAGAACGACAGATCAGGAAATGGCACTTGGATGTAAAAGTGTTTGACCTAAGATTGACTTTGTGTCGTCCGATCAGATGGGCCATCCGATCGGACAGCAGTGTCGTCCGATCGGTCAGCACCTACCATGCTCCTGAGTCTGCCTATAAATACCCATCAGGGTATGTCATTTAGAACTTTGTCACTTTAGCAGAACTCTGTCAAGTCTGACTTCTATTGGCACTTGTGTACTTTCATATCAGTTGAATAGAAAGATCAGACGGTGTTTAAGCGTTGAATACTTTGTCGTACATCTATGATTTGATCCAATGGATTCAGCACATTGATCAAAGTCGATTCATCTAAGTTCCTGATGAACAGATCCTTTACGAGAGGGACCAACAAGTGGTATCAGAGCAAAGAAAATGGTCGATGATGGGATCATCGACACGACGAAAGAGATGAATGCAGAGAACCTAAAGAAAATGGCAGATAAAGTGCTCGCAGCAAAGGAATTAGAGGTAGATTCTAAGTCCGGAACTGAGTCAAAGAGCAAGGTCAGTTCTAATGATTCAACAAATGGGTCAGGTAAGACTGATAAAGCCAAGATTGATAGTGACTGCAAAAATTGCATGAAAGACTGCAAGATTTGTAGTACACATGCATATCTCAGTGCTAAAAAGACTGAAGAACTGACTGAAAGAGTTAGTTGAAAATCAAATCTTAAGTCATGACAAATTGGTGAAAACTTCAAATGATCGAATTAAGGAATTAACTGAGAAACTTGAAAAAGATAAAATTGAAGTAGACTGAATAAGAAAAGAAAATGAAAAGTTAATTCATGAAAATCGACAACTTTCTGAAAATCATGAGAAGTTAAAAAGAACGATAAAAGATTCTGATGAGAGAAATAGTAAAACCAGCAAAGAAAATTTTCAATTGTCAGGAGTCCTTCAGTCGAAAGAAAAGCAAATCAACCAATAGTTGGATGAGATTACTAATCTGAAGCTTCAGTTTCAGGAAGCTAAGATTGAAAATGAACGCATCAATCTGAAACTCAATAGTTACAACTCCGCAAGTTTTGTTCTTCAACACATAGTTCCCAAACCCATTGGGAAGAACAAAGCTGGCGAGGATGTATACTTTGATGGAACTGGGGTTGGATATCATTAATTTCCACCACCTGTGTTGAATAATTTTTCAATGAAAAAGTCTGGGTTGGTTAATGATGATGAAACAAATGAGATTAAACTTCCAGAAACAATTGACATCACATTCACTTCATCATCTGATGAAGACAGTGTTCAGTCTGAAGTTGTTAAAAATGTGGTTGAAAATGTTTTAAAATCTGACAGTGATTCAACTGAGGACGAAGAATGCTTTTTGAATAATTACATTCCGAAATCAATATCCAAAAACAACTTAAGTGAAAAACCTACTCTTGTGATATACAAGATGACAGGTTCGGATAAGTTGTATTCGGATCTTGAGTTTCCATTAGAGAATGTGAATGTTGACAAATTGAAAAATGTGTTTAAATAGGTTGAGATTGATGTTTGTGAAATTGAAGGTTTGAAACGTTCTGAAAGACAATTGAACTTTGAAAAAGATAAGTCTTACTACAAAAAACCTGTAGTACCGCCACGTTTTTCTAACAATTACCAAAACAAATGGTCGGGTGGTTATCAGGGTGGTAAGAATAATCAAAGAAGGAACTTTCAAAACAAGAAATTTGTTGAGAACAAGGTGTTTGTGAAAAGCTCGAGTTCACACTCCGAGCAAGAATCTGAGATTTTTTCGAAAACCAATGAAGAATTCTGTGACACCTGTGCCTCCACGGCCATCAAACAAATACCAAACCAATGAAATATTGTATTTCATATTTGGGATTTGTTCAAATATGTGTATCATTTTCACATATCAATTCTTGTTCGATCTCGGGCTCTAAATCGCTTTCTGGAAGGTTATACGCGCACCGATGCGTAAATATAACCAGTTTAATGCAACGAACACTCCGGAATAGTGAAATAGGATTCACATACCTTAAATAACCTTTACATAACTTAGAAATAAGTTTTGAAGGCTTTGGTATGACAAAATCAAGTTTAATCGCTTACAGGGACTAAATTCGACAAACTGCGAAAGTATGCCGATTTGAACTGTAACAGGCATTCCAGAACATGACCAGGAGTTAAACATACCATAAATATCCTTTACATAGCTTAGAAATAGGTTTTGAGGGGTTCGGTGTGCTAAAATAAACTTTTGGGTCATTCAGGGACTAAAAGCGTCAAAAAGTGCATAAGTTTGCATTTTCGCGCATAACTTACGTTCTGAATACATCCGGACATCCAAAAATTTATGTAAGCATTAAAATATTTTATTTTAGTGTTTGGCATAAGAAAAATCCATTCGTCACGCAATTTGGATAGTTTTTCGCACTTATGCGCATTCCGTCGTAATTAAGCGATCATCGTGATCGTACGACCAAACGAACCAACATCCGGCATATTTTTGAGCATGTTTCATGTCCACAATGTTTAGGCATCATTTTAGGGACTTAAAGTTGACTTAACGAGCCTTAAACATGTCGGAAATGGCCTTAATACACAACGGGGACTGAAATGGAAACTTTGGAAACTGTTTGCTGATCAGAAGGACCTAGGCGTGACACCTAGCCCCCTATGCGTCACGCGAGGCCCTTTCAGATCAGCAAAAGCTGTTTTAACAGCTCTTGTGCACTCTAAACCCAATTCCACATGTTGTTTCCTGCTTATGGGGGGCCAATGTGATGCACATGAGGTTACCAACAAGTGTAGGGATGAGATTATATCACGCTATTCAAGAAACGATCCTAACGGTGGTCCTTATACTATAAATACCCATCAAGTTCACTTGCAAAACCCACAAATCTGATCTAAGAATGCTCTAAGTTGAAGCCATTGCTTCATACCTGAGTTACTTGGATCAAGATTAGCTTTCGGGGACCCTTTGTAAGTGTTCCTTCGTTCTTTTATTCATTTTAGCGTTAAAGTCAAACTTTGTTTGACTTTCTGCATTGACCAGTTTATGGTCAATGCGAAGTTCGTTTGAACTTCATAACGTGAGGGTAATCACGATGGTTATAGTCCCTAGTGACTATACCTACTGATTACCACGTTATCTAGGCTCAGTGACGAGTCGTAGTTTCGGCCAAAATGCGCATTTTCGCGAATTTTGTAACCAAACTACTCTTAGGTATCAAAACCATTTGTTTTGATACCAAACCTGTTTTCTAAACTTAGTTAAGCATGTTTTAACATGCTTAGCTCGTCACTTTTAGTTTAGTGCTTATATAGGGTCGTAAGGTAAGCGATCTAAACAATCGCTTATACTTTCGAACCCGACCCGTTTGGTCGATCATTAGGATCCGACCAAACACATTAGGTGACCATAGTATGTAGGGAATAACCTTCCGAGGTTATACCTTATGGTCGCTTCGTTAAGTAGTTGTATGATAGGTAGTTTATATGCCTTAGGTAAATTACCAAAATGCCCTTTTTTACGCCAAAATTCATTTTAAGCATATGTAACATAACTTTTAACATCTAAACTGATTTGGCAACAATATTAGACATGTTAAGGCATATTTTACTTGTCATAGGACTAGTTAGGCGTTCCGAACGCGTTTCACGCGAACGACGCGTTTAAGTAACATAAGCTACCTAAACGGGTCGTAATGGGTCGTAAGCACTTAGGTTAGGTTTCATTTAGTATGTAGGCTTTGTTAAACCATATTACACGAGTCTCCATACTCGTTTGGTTTACGAACCCTCATTCTATCAAATCATCCGATTTAGGACCGGTATATTAACATAGTTACCTATATTAGGTGCCGTTTGATATCTGTGATCTCTAGCATTGTTTGGTTGTTACTCAAGGACTACTAAGCAATCTCAAGTGAGTACATAGACCCCTCTTTTACTGTTTTCAAACTGTTTTGGGGTGAAACACATGTGCCTACTTGTTACTTTCATGCTTTCCATGTTTTCACATCATATACTTGCTATGTTCGTTAGTACATTTATAGTACATGATTTACATTACATTGTTTTGCTATGTATGTTTACTTATCATACTTAGTACATTGTTTTACTTTACATTTCTGCTATGTATGTTGACTAAGCATGCTAGCACATTGATTTACATGACTTTTCTGCTTTGTATGTTAACTTAGCATACTTAGCACATTGTTTTCATTTAACATGTTTACAATCGGTATGACATTTGGTTTGCACAAACGGGACTTATATACGTTCATTAACATTAGCTATGCCGCTCGGTAGTAAGTACTGGTACCATAGGACTTGACAAATCCCATTCCTGACATCCCGGGTTTGTTTGGATGTAAGGAATGACTGAATCCGAAAACATTTCTTTTGATAACCTTGACTTAGGGATATCCGACTGTCTCAAGGCTTGAATGTATGCGTTAACTTACCACATAAGTGTTTGTATCAATGTAACATGCATTACTTTGCAAAACATAACTTTTTGATATATTCAAAATATTTTGTTTTGTACATTTTTACAATTGGTTTAAGTAACAACACACTACTTACCAGACATAACATTTGCTACACATTACTTGACTACATTTGAACTATTAACATTTGATATGATTTATACAAGGACTTTTGACAATTGGTTTAAACATAGACTTTAAACATTGGTGGTTTGTTTAAGTGACTTAAGTAACGAGATGTGAGTAATATGATACAAGCATGGTGGATACGCCGCTGGTACTTCCTATATATAAGTGTTTGTATTATATTACATATCATAGCGTTATTTAAATTATTCAATTTGGACTTATACATTTTACACAAGTAACACGATTCTCACAAGACTTTGGTTTACAAACAATTTACTTTATACACCACATTTTACTTGGTTATACATTTAACCACACATTATTCTTTTATTTATACATATCATTTGATCTTATCGCTTTTTAAATGATTTACAAAACAAAACAATTTACAAGGTTCATGACTGACTTTTGCTAAACAACTTTTTCTAAACTTATAAGTCATGAATCCTATTTTCACAAAACCTATGTATCTCACAGGCATTTTTATGCTGACGTACCTATTTTCACATGTGTTTTCAGGAGCTGTCGCTTAGGATGATGATCGTGACACTAGGGCGGACCTGTTCCTTCGAGACTTAAAATAAAGATAGAACTAGTTTAATTTTGTTCTGAACTCTTTATTTCCTGTTTTGAGACAATGTAACACTCTTGTTTGTTAAATAAAATATAACTTTGTATGCCATGGTTGTGAAACAATAATTCTGTTACAACACTCCCCGACGTTTCCGCCACGTTTTGTTGTTTTACGTGGTCGGGGTGTGACAGAAAAGTTGGTATCAGAGCCAATGGTTATAGGGAATTAGGTTATTAGTAATGCTTTGACCTAGACTATAACCTTTCTAGGACCCCAACGCAAGTTATCTTGTGTTTAGATCTTAAAACATGCACGTCACCTATCCTTAGGTGATAACCACGACGAGAACATCAATTCCGAATCCGCTTTGAAAATTAATCATCTGTTTTTGGATGATTGATTACTAGGTTTTGAACCCTCTATTGTAAGGTTTTGAACCCTCTGTTATAAGGTTTTGAACCCCTTCGAGTTTTC
The DNA here is from genome assembly GCA_030545235.1 of Helianthus tuberosus. Lineage (NCBI taxonomy): Eukaryota > Viridiplantae > Streptophyta > Magnoliopsida > Asterales > Asteraceae > Helianthus > Helianthus tuberosus. The sequence goes on along the minus strand of CM060408.1, from coordinate 82,409,466 downwards.
AAAATCTCGTCAAAGTTTTGGGTCCTAAATAGTGTGAACACGTGCAAACTGGAAGAGTGAATGCCTGTACCCTGAGTTTTCTGTCTAAGGCTAGAGTGTTCGTACAAATCCACATAATCGGACCAGTCACTCTTACCTGGGAACTCTTGGGGTGAGTGTCCACTTATAGGCGAGCATGTCTTCGCGATACATTATGAGGATCTAATTGCTTTGATTCAGCCTTTGTGTGTCGTTTGTTTGCTTCGTGGTTCAAACAAATGACCATCACCCATGATTTGGTCGGTAATTGTAACATCCTATTCTTACCCAATGCCATTTCATTTGTTTTCTCTCTTGTTTCCCCTTTTAGAATGCCTCCACGACGCGAAAATCAGGTATCTATTGAAGAGCTGGCAGCTGTCATTACACAGCAAATGACTGCTGCAATCCCGAACATCGTTGCTCAATGTAACCAAGCTCTCAACAACAATAATGCCCCCTGCAATTTCAAGACGTTCAACTCGGCTAAGCCATCAAAGTTTTCTGTGTCTCAAGGAGCGACTGCACTTCTGCAATGGTTCGAGAGTTTAGAGAGCACCTTCAGACATGTTCAATGTCCAAACGAGCGAAAGGTAGATTTCGCATCTAGCGTCTTTGAGAAACGAGCTTTGACGTGGTGGAATGGTGTGATGAGAGATAGGGGTGCCGATGTGGCACTGGCCCAAACATGGGAAGAGCTTCGAGCTCTGATGATGAAGGAATTTTGCCCTCGTCACGAGATCAGGGCCTTAGAAAGGGAATTCGACGATCTTAAGCAAGACAGCGGTGAACATCGAGCATACACTGGTCGATATGAGGAGCTGAGCCTGTTGTGTCCTACCATGGTTACGCCTTTGGATAAGGCGATCGAAAAATACATTGATGGTCTCCCTGACTCAGTTCAGGACATTGTTACTGGTAGTAACCCCACTACGGTTAGGCAGGCCATTGAGCTATCTGCTACCTTGACTGAATCTCAAATCAGGAAAGGTAAACTTTTCCGAAAAGATGATAAGAAACCAATTGAGGAATCAAAGACCATGGATGAACAGACTGGATCCCCTAAGAGGTCAAAGAAGCGAAAGGCTTCTCAGAACTTTGCCGTGGTCGCTCACAATGGTCAAGTCGTCCCCAACCAACCAGCTCAACCCCCTGCTAGGAAGCCATACAATGGAACTTCACCCTTGTGCAACCAATGTAACCTTCATCATCATGCTAGTGTGAAGTGCCGCGAATGCCAAATTTGTGGACTTAAAGGTCATACAGCAAAAGTTTATCGAGCAGCAGTGGCACCAAATCAAGCTGACAACAATCCTGCTCAAGCTCGCTTTCCACCAGGTTCTTGCTACAGTTGTGGCGAGATGGGTCATTTCCGAAGAAATTGCCCAAAGCTTGCTAATGCAAATCCAGCACATGGATGAGCATCTGACCGACTAGAAGACAACACCCTTTAGAAATAATCACGTCTTATGTATTATTTTCTTTTGTTGTCAAGGTCCATGAAACAGTTGTTATCATTGTTTATAAATAAATCTTTTATTTACATTGCAATGTATTTATGTGGTTATATGTATAAACAACATACCCCCTACAATACCGACAATCAAGGAATCGTATTCCTTGAAAAGCAAACTACCCCCCAAATTTTTTTCCCATTTTATGATATCTTGCGTTTCCACGAAATTCCTAAGTACCCGTTTCTTCTAAGGAAAACGAAGTACAAGGCGCAAGTTACAACACTGGACGAATACCCAAAGTACCACTATAAACCCTTAATAGGGTACCTAAGGGTATTTCCGTAAATCCTAAAATTGTTGTGTTCCTTAAATTTGAATATTACGTTTCTTTGAAAACAAAATCGAAATTTTGGGAGATCATCCTATCTTTTCAGATAGATCCTAGAGGACATTGAAGCCCATCTACTGGTTTCCTGGTGTACCTTGAATATCCATATTCAATCGATAACTAGTTAATAACAAATTAATAATCAAGTTAAACAACTATGTGATTATGTGCTTATGTGTTTCCTTTTTTGTGTAATCCAAGTTTTGTTATCCAAATCCTCGTAGAATCTTCCATATCTTCGTATAAGGGATTCATGGTAGGATATCCAAAGGTACTATATTAAATCCTCAATGAGCTTTTACGTAATAGTAAAGACCCTTGGATTATATTGTACTATTCCATAATTAGACCCCTTGAGTGGTCTAGTTAAACAGATTGATCCAAAAATCTGGTTAGGAATATCATGTGATGAAATAGCTGAAAAGACTCCTTGGTGGTCTAATTAAAAGAGATCATTTGTCGATCTAATTAAAAGGACCCTATGATAGTCTAGTCACACTCATCATAGGTTTAATTTTTCTTCCCCTTCACATTACAAAACAAATTGTGCGGACTGTGCAAGGAATTGCGTAATTATGGATGCATACATAATTATGGAATTTAGTGCACAGAAACCACAGCAAGTTTGGTCGTGTGTCTAGAGTTGACTCAGTGCATTTTCGTTTCTAAAGAAATTGTGGAAAATGACTCATTCCGTTCATTTTCGTTTCTGAAGAAATTGTGGAAAATGACTCATTCCGTTCATTTTCGTTTCTGAAGAAATTGTGGAAAATGACTCATTCCGTTCATTTTCGTTTCTGAAGAAATTGTGGAAAATGACTCATTCCGTTCATCTTTGTTTCTGAAGAAATTGTGGAAAATGACTCATTCCGTGCATTTTCGTTTCTGAAGAAATTGTGGAAAATGACTCATTCCGTGCATTTTCGTTTCTAAAGAAATTGTGGAAAATGACTCATTCCGTTCATTTTCGTTTCTGAAGAATACCCATTAAGGAAAATGACTCATTCCGTGCATTTTCGTTTCTAAGGAAATTGTGGAAAATGACTCATTCCGTGCATTTTCGTTTCTGAAGGAATTGTGGAAAATGACTCATTCCGTTCATTTTCGTTTCTGAAGAATACCCATTAAGGAAAATGACTCATTCCGTGCATTTTCGTTTCTGAAGGATACCCATTAAGGAAAATGACTCATTCCGTGCATTTTTCGTTTCTGAAAAATTTCCGTTAAAGAGGAATATCAGGATTTTGCCTTATCTTTTATGGTTATTTAAAAGTCACAGACAGGCTCCTACAAATAAATTTCGGGACGAAATTTCCTAAAGTAGGGGAGACTGTGACACCCGTGCCTCCACGGCCATCAAACAAATACCAAACCAATGAAATATTGGATTTCATACTTGGGATTTGTTCAAATATGTGTATCATTTGCACATATCAATTCTTGTTCGATCTCGGGCTCTAAATCGCTTTCTGGAAGGTTATACGCGCACCGATGCCTAAGTATAACCAGTTTAATGCAACGAACACTCCAGAATAGTGAAATAGGCTTCACATACCTTAAATAACCTTTACATAACTTAGAAATAAGTTTTGAAGGCTTTGGTATGACAAAATCAAGTTTAATCGCTTACAGGGACTAAATTCGACAAACTGCGAAAGTATGCCGATTTGAACTGTAACAGGCATTCCGGAACATGACCAGGAGTTAAACATACCATAAATATCCTTTACATAGCTTAGAAATAGGTTTTGAGGGGTTCGGTGTGCTAAAATAAACTTTTGGGTCATTCAGGGACTAAAAGCGTCAAAAAGTGCATAAGTTTGCATTTTCGCACATAACTTACGTTCTGAATACATCCGGACATCCAAAAATTTATGTAAGCATTAAAATATTTTATTTTAGTGTTTGGCATAAGAAAAATCCATTCGTCACGCAATTTGGATCGTTTTTCGCACTTATGCGCATTCCGTCGTAATTAAGCGATCATCGCGATCTTACGACCAAATGAACCAACATCCGGCATATTTTTGAGCATGTTTCATGTCCACAATGTTTAGGCATCATTTTAGGGCCTTAAAGTTGACTTAACGAGCCTTAAACATGTCGAAAATGGCCTTAATACATAATGGGGACTGAAATGGAAACTTTGGAAACTGTTTGCTTATCAGAAGGACCTAGGCGTGACACCTAGCCCCCTAGGCGTCACGCGAGGCCCTTTCAGATCAGCAAAAGTTGTTTTAATAGCTTTTAACAGCTCTTGTGCACTCTAAACCCAACTCCACATGTTGTTTCCTGCTTATGGGGGGCCAATGTGATGCACATGAGGTTACCAACAAGTGTAGGGATGAGATTATATCACGCTATTCAAGAAACGATCCTAACGGTGGTCCTTATCCTATAAATACCCATCAAGTTCACTTGCAAAACCCACAAATCTGATCTAAGAATGCTCTAAGTTGAAGCCATTGCTTCATACCTGAGTTACTTGGATCAAGATTAGCTTTCGGGGACCCTTTGTATTGTTCCTTCGTTCTTTTATTCGTTTTAGCGTTAAAGTCAAACTTTGTTTGACTTTCTGCATTGACCAGTTTATGGTCAATGCGAAGTTCGTTTGAACTTCATAACGTGAGCGTAATCACGATGGTGATAGTCCCTAGTGACTATACCTACTGATTACCACGTTATCTAGGCTCAGTGACGAGTCGTAGTTTCGGCCAAAATGCGTATTTTCGTGAATTTTGTAACCAAACTACTCTTAGGTATCAAAACCGTTTGTTTTGATACCAAACCTGTTTTCTAAACTTAGGTAAGCATGTTTTAACATGCTTAGGTCGTCACTAAAGTTTAGTGCTTATATAGGGTCGTAAGGTAAGCGATCTAAACAATCGCTTATACTTTCGAACCCGACCCGTTTGGTCGATCATTAGGATTCGACCAAACACATTAGGTGACCATAGTATGTAGGGAATAACCTTCCGAGGTTATACCTTATGGTCGCTTCGTTAAGTAGTTGTATGATAGGTAGTTTATATGCCTTAGGTAAATTACCAAAATGCCCTTTTTACGCCAAAATTCATTTTAAGCATATGTAACATAACTTTTAACATCTAAACTGATTTGGCAACAATATTAGACATGTTAAGGCATATTTTACTTGTCATAGGACTAGTTAGGCGTTCCAAACGCGTTTCACGCGAACGACGCGTTAAAGTAGCATAAGCTACCTAAACGGGTCGTAATGGGTCGTAAGCACTTACGTTAGGTTTCATTTAGTATGTAGGCTTTGTTAAACCATATTACATGAGTCTCCATACTCGTTTGGTTTACGAACCCTCATTCTATCAAATCCTCTGATTTAGGTCCGGTATATTAACATAGTTACCTATATTAGGTGCCGTTTGATATCTGTGATCTCTAGCATTGTTTGGTTGTTACTCAAGGACTACTAAGCAATCTCAAGTGAGTACATAGACCCCTCTTTTACTGTTTTCAAACTGTTTTGGGGTGAAACACATGTGCCTACTTGTTACTTTCATGCTTTCCATGTTTTCACATCATATACTTGCTATGTTCGTTAGTACATTTATAGTACATGATTTACATTACATTGTTTTGCTATGTATGTTTACTTATCATACTTAGTACATTGTTTTACTTTACATTTCTGCTATGTATGTTGACTGAGCATGCTAGCACATTGATTTACATGACTTTTCTGCTTTGTATGTTAACTTAGCATACTTAGCACATTGTTTTCATTTAACATGTTTACAATCGGTATGACATTTGGTTTGCACAAACGGGACTTATATACGTTCATTAACATTAGCTATGCCGCTCGGTAGTAAGTACTGGTACCATAGGACTTGACAAATCCCATTCCTGACATCCCGGGTTTGTTTGGATGTAAGGAATGACTGAATCCGAAAACATTTCTTTTGATAACCTTGACTTAGGGATATCCGACTGTCTCAAGGCTTGAATGTATGCGTTAACTTACCACATAAGTGTTTGTATCAATGTAACATGCATTACTTTGCAAAACATAACTTTTTGATATATTCAAAATACTTTGTTTTGTACATTTTTACAATTGGTTTATGTAACAACACACTACTTACCATACATAACATTTGCTACACATTACTTGACTACATTTGAACTATTAACATTTGATATGATTTATACAAGGACTTTTGACAATTGGTTTAAACATAGACTTTATACATTGGTGGTTTGTTTAAGTGACTTAAGTAACGAGATGTGAGTAATATGATACAAGCATGGTGGATACGCCGCTGGTACTTCCTATATATAAGTGTTTGTATTATATTACATATCATAGCGTTATTTAAATCATTCAATTTGGACTTATACATTTTACACAAGTAACACGATTCTTACAAGACTTTGGTTTACAAACAATTTACTTTATACAACACATTTTACTTGGTTATACATTTAACCACACATTATTCTTTTATTTATACATATCATTTGATCTTATCGCTTTTTAAATGATTTACAAAACAAAACAATTTACAAGGTTCATGACTGACTTTTGCTAAACAACTTTTTCTAAACTTATAAGTCATGAATCCTATTTTCACAAAACCTATGTATCTCACAGGCATTTTTATGCTGACGTACCTATTTTCACATGTGTTTTCAGGAGCTGTCGCTTAGGATGATGGTCGTGACACTAGGGCGGACCTCTTCCTTAGAGACTTAAAATAAAGATAGAACTAGTTTAATTATGTTCTGAACTCTTTATTTCCTGTTTTGAGACAATGTAACACTCTTGTTTGTTAAATAAAATATAACTTTGTATGCCATGGTTGTGAAACAATAATTCTGTTACAACACTCCCCGACGTTTCCGCCACGTTTTGTTGTTTTACGTGGTCGGGGTGTGACAAATTCTTTGAGAAGAAAGCCTCGCAGCCTCAGACCGAAGGCACAAGTCGGGTAGTTGACACCCGAACATGTTTCAAATGCAATCAAGTTGGACACATTGCACGAAAGTGCACCAACTCGAAGCCTAAGTCTGTGGTTGTCGAGAATCCGAAAAGAAAAGATGATGTAAAAGGAAAAGCTGCAATGTTTGTTGAGAAAAAGATTTTAAAGAAGGAAAATGCCAAAGTTAAAACTGAATCTGCAAAAGAGTCAGTTAAGAAAACTGAACCCGTAAAGAATTTGGTAACTAAAAATGACAAATTTTACAAGCGGGTTGCATCATCTCAACAAACATGGAAGCCAAAATCTGTTGAAAAGAAAGCAAGTTCTCCAAAACCAAAGGTTTCAGAGTCTGCAAAACAATCATCTTCTACCACACCGGTAAAGATGAATGTTCCTTTGGATTACTATGAGAAACTTGAGAAACAAACTTCTACTTCACCAGGGAAGAAGTATGTTCCGAAGAAAGACCAACCATCTGGTCAACCTCGAAAAGACGAATTTTTCTTATACAAAGAGGTTGAGGTTGGATCTAAAGAAAGTTTAAAGATGAATGACAAGAACTTTCCACCACTATACACTGCTAAAACACACATCAACGTTAAGCTACCTGAGTCAAAAGAGGCTTGGGTTGCTTCAAAATCTCACTAAATGTTTTTGAAATGTGCAGGAGCTTCCGAGATCCATCTCATGTTAGATAATGGATAGTGGAGCTTCTCGGCACATGACGGGGAAGAAAACCCTACTGTATGATGTTCGAGGGTTTAATGGAGGATATGTGGGATTTGCAGGCAATCAAGGTGGTCGTATATTGGTGAGGGAACTTTATCGAATGGTATTATCACGTTTGAAAGAGTAAACTACATCGTCGAGCTGGAAAAAATCTTCTGAGCATATCTCAAATTTGTGATCGTATGTATTCGACGCACTTCACAGATAAAGAATGTTTGATATTGAAACCGGGGTTTGTCATCCCCGAAGAGTGGGTCATCATGAGAGCACCAAGAGTCAACGATCTGTACGTGTTGGACATGTGCGTAGCAACTACTACCACGGGTTAGGCTCACTGCTTCATGTCAAGAGCCACTGAAAAGGAGTCAAAACTATGGCATTGAAAGATGGGCCACATTCATCTGCGAAAAATGAACTACCTGGTGCACAATGATTTAGTAAATGGTGTTCATCTGAAAGGTTTTCATCTTGAGGGAGAGTGCATTAGTTGTGTCAAAGGTAAACAACAAAAGAAATCTCACCATGGAAAGAAGATGAACTCAGTCTCCAAGCCATTGGAGAGACTTCACATGGATCTCTTTGGTCCTGTGAATGTCAAAAGTATAACTGGTGATCTCTACTGCTTAGTAGTCACAGATGACTTTTTGAGATTTTCGTGGGTAACATTTCTGAAGACAAAAGATGAAACATTTGAGAGTTTGATGACAATGTTCAGAAAGATTGAAAACTTGTACCGAACTCGAATTAGAAGAATAAGAAGTGACAACGGTACAGAGTTTAAGAACAACAAAATGGAAGAATTTTGTGATGAAAGAGGTATACTGCAAGAATTTAGCGCGCCATACACTCCACAACAAAATGGAGTAGCAGAAAGAAAGAATAGGACGCTGATTGAAACGGCCAGGACAATGCTTGCTGATTCAAAGTTACCGGTAAATTTCTGGGCAGAAGCGGTGTCAGCCGCTTGCTATACGCTCAACCGGGTTCTTACGGTGAAGAAGTTCAACAAGAGGTGTTTCGAGCTGATTAACAAACGCAAACCTAACCTGAAGTATTTGGAACCGTTCGGGTCTCCCTGCACGGTTCTAGAACCTTATGGTAAATTTGGTCCAAAGAGCATTGAAGGTATATTTGTGGGATATGCAAGCCTATTGAAAAGAGTCTTTGTTCCAAGCCTGAAGCGGATCATCGAAGCACATAATGCTGAGTGTCAAGGTTATACGATGCCACCTTAGAAACCTTCCGAGTCATGGCGTTTCAATTACGATACTCTGTGGGACTCATTTGACATAGAGGAAGAACCAGAGTTCTTTGATAAGTTGGATATTATAAGAGAATATGAAGCATCACAAGAAAGGTTCCCAGCAGAACCCTATAGTCGTCAACGATATGCTTCGAACGATGATGAAGCGGGTCCAAGCAATGCTGGAGAGAATGATGATGTTATGCAAACTCCGACATTTTCAGAACGTGAACAAGCTCCTAACAATCAGACGGCAATCAATGATAATTCAGAATCTGATGAAAGGCCAACATTTGATCGTGGTGATTCAGAGTCTGAGGGGGAGCAAATCCAGTCTCTAGATTAGACTATTCCTGTCAGTGAACAAGTCGCAAACCAGAACATTACGAATTTGGAAAGCGAGGTAGATGTTCCAGGCGAGGTGATGCCAAGAACTCTTTCATATCATCCAGAAGAGTTAATCATTGGAGAGTTGCAATCAGGCGTTCGCACCAGACGACAAATTGACCAAGGCCTTACTTGTTTTTATTCCACAGTTGCTCCTTTACAAATAGAGTTTTCACTTAGTTGTTTCATTTCGCAGATTGAGACGCGAACGTACAAGGAAGCACTAACTGAAGATTCCTGGGTTAACGCTATGCTGGAGGAGCTAAGTCAGTTTGAGAAGTTGGGTGTATGGAAATTGGTGGACCTGCCTGATGGTCATAGGAAGACAAACACCAAGTGGGTGTTTAAGTGCAAGAGGGATGATCGAGGGGTTATTGTTCGCAACAAAGCTCGACTAGTTGTCCATGGTTTCAGTCAGCGGGAGGGTATAGATTTCACTGAAGTGTATGCTCTGGTTGCTCGACTTGAAGCGATCAGAATCTTCCTAGCATTTGCATCTTGGAAAGGATTTAAAGTGTTTCAGCTAGATGTGAAGTCGGCATTTCTCTATGGCAAGGTGAAAGAGGAGGTTTATGTCGGACAGCCACCGGGCTTCACCGACCCAATTCACAAAGATAAAGTTTATCTATTGGATAAGGCGTTATACGGCTTACATCAGGCCCCGAGAGCCTGGTATGAGACACTGTCTCAACATCTGTTAGCCAACAACTTCATCCGAGGAAAGGTAGACGCCACTCTGTTCACAAAAGAAGTTGACGGCCATCTTCTGATAGTCCAAATCTATGTGGATGACATAATTTTCGGGTCGACAAATGAACAACTCTGCAAAGATTTTGAAAAAGTAATGAAGCTGAAGTTTGAAATGTTATCAATGGGTGAGATGAAGTTCTTCTTGGGGCTTCAGGTTGATCAACTACCCGAGGGAACGTTCATACATCAGACAAAGTATGTTCATGATGTTCTAGAGAAATTCGGGATGTCAGGAATGTCTCCAATGTCCACCCCGTTAGCGACAAACCATGGGATAAACCCTGATCTCACCGGATAGAAGGTGGATGAAACGTTGTATCGCTCCATGATCGGATCGCTGATGTATTTGACGGCATCAAGACCGGATATTATGTATCCAACCTGCCTCGCAGCACGGTTTCAGTCAAACCCTAGAGCCTCGCATATGATAATAGTGAAAAGGATATTACGCTACCTGAAAGGAACTCCATCACTGGGGTTGTGGTATCTAAAAGAAGGCGATTTCACGCTTGAGGGATATTCTGATTCCGATTTCGGATGCTGCAAAGTGAACGCTAAGTCAACAACAGCGGGATGCCAGTTTTTCGGACCACGATTGGTCACCTGGCAATGTAAGAAGCAGACCCCTGTCGCTGTATCCACATGTGAAGCCAAATGTATCTGCTAGCAGCTGCTGCTCTCAGATCCTATGGATCCAGCAACAGATGCGAGACTTCGGTTTGCAATTTCTTAACTCCCCTATCTTTGTTGATAATGAGGCAGCTATTAACATAACAAAAATCCTGTTCATCACGCTAAAACCAAACACATTGAAATTCTTCATCACTTCATCTGAGACTGTTTCGAGAAGAAGTTGATACGAATAGAAAAAATCCACACCGATGAACAAAAAGCTGACTTACATACCAAAGCATTTGACAAAACTCGTTTTCAATATCTTTTGAATCTTAATGGTATGAAGTTACTATCGGTTGCGGAGGGGATTCTTGGCGTAGATGAAGGTACCACTGTAGATGATGTTGAAAAGCAATCTGCAGTGGTTTGTCGATTTTTTACTTGTTTTGGTATTTAGGGGGAGATAGGTTTATATTTTCAGAAAATACAAAAACAATAAAAAAAAATCAAAAATCCAAAAACAAAGACGGTTGTACCAGATAACACGAAAAACAAAACTCCCTCAGTGAAAACTCCAATAAGTGATGAAGTCACAAATCATGATGAAGTCATAATTGAAGGTTGTGATGATGAATCTGATGATGAAAATGATAAAAAGAATATATTTTTGAAATTAAAAGAAAAATTTAAAGAAACTGTTCCACAATTTGCTGAAAAAGGGGAATGTTCAACTTCTAAGCAAAATAGGGAACAAAAACAAAATGTTAAAAATTTTAAAAATTCAAAAAATGTTCAAAAGAAAAGATCACCAGTTCAATCATCAAATCACTATAAAAACAAAAATTCACAAAAATTTGAAACTTAAAACTCACAAAAAGTTGATAATAAGTGGTGCAGGTTTGACCACGGTGCTCAAAAGTCAAATCAAGCTTACAAGAGAAGATGGAATGAAGATCCTTCAGAGACGAATCATTATGATGATAGAAAAAGGAGAAGTCATGATTACCACAAGGCAAATCAATGTTATGATCTAAGTGTTTGGTTTGAAAGTGGAGAATGGTACGATAACAGGGTGTGTTACAAATGTGGTTTTGAACGACACATTGCTGTTAACTGCCAGAGTCTGAGATTTGAGACGAGAAGATGCTATGAATGTCAAATCAGAGGTCATATTGCCAGAGATTGCTCAATGAGATCAAAGAGAATACCGAGGGCTGAATCTCATAGAATGGAGAAGAAAACAGTCAAAATTGAAGAAAAGCCCAAAGAACAGAAAGTGAAATTATCACAAGGGCAGAAAGATAGACTGAGAAAGAAAAGAAAGAAAGCAAGAGAGTATCTAGAAAAGATTTTGTCCTCGGATACAACCGATGAGCCAGATAACAATTCTGATGAATCGCTTTGCTCTCCAAAGAATGATCAGTCAAGTAAAACGAATTCATCAGATACAAATCTGAGGACAAAAGAGAGAATAAAAAAGAAAAAATTGGTTAATCAAATGATTAAAAAATCAAAGAAAGTTAAATTTTCAGATAAAATTTTTATAAAAGTGTTTGAATATAAAAGAAATTATGAAAGGTCATTCATGTCATATGTTGATGAATTTGGTAAACCTAAATCCAGTATGGATTGGGTTCCAATTCAAAACTAATCAAATTCATTTGCTTGTGCATGTGTTCACGGGCCAATTCAAGTTCAGCATGAATAACAGAACAGCCTGGCACACAAGGAGAAAACCGGTGTTTAAAACAGGAAGTGATTGGTTTAAATTGTTAAAATTTGAAATTTAAAAGGAATACGCCGAAACCCCCAAGGCTGAACAAACACATGATAAAACAAGATTGAAAAATGGTTTCAAAACGTTATAATCAAGTGGTTTGTAAATCATGGGGGTGCATGTGAGCTAAAAAGAGAATGTGAAGCAGAAATGGATGGCAAGATGAAGCTATCTACATCGGTTTGTCAAATTTTATTAAATGTTTTGGATTTTAGGGGGAGTAAAAATTTTCAAAATACAAAAACATTTGAAAATTTGAAAAAGTCAAAAACATGATAAAATTCAAAATGAGTTTTTGTGTAAAAAGAGGAAATGATAGTACATCAGTAGACAATCACAGCATGCTAAAGAATTGGAATGTTAAATATGTGATAAACAGTCTCACTGATGATATGCCAGTAGGGTTTTACACATTTAATAGATTAATTTCGAGATATAAATCTAAATCTAAATATCAATAGCTTTCTTATCTCGTGGGGAACATCTCTCGGATATATGGGTAACCCCCGAAATCTTGTTTGAGAGATTGCCTGATTCTGAGATACTAGGTCTTTATACTGTTTGATATCTGGTGTATTATACCTGGTCTTCTGATATTGCGGAAGCAATGGCCTAGACCTCGTATAATACTTTACGCGCTTTAAATAAAAGCTTTCCCTCAGCATAAAAATTGATAAATATCGAAAGATACAAATCAAGTGCTGTTGTAAAGAAGATCCCTAAGTGGGATACACCTAAAGTCGAGCCATCATCTCTCTGTCTGAACGGAAGTTCTAACCTGAGCTCTCATGGTCTCGCATTAACCCATAGAACAGATATCAAATTGGTATACTCACCTGTAAGACTAAATCTAGGGAATTTTGATACGGAAGTATATTCTGAGGTGGGACACGTGAATAAGTTAAGTGCTTAAAACACTAATTCTCGTATCTCGAAACAATTGAACTTTGTGTGAAAATTTAAGTAGATCAGTATACTGACAATCTAAGTGAATCGTTTAGAACTTAAAGTCTAAAAAGGTCAACGGTGCTAGTGATTTGTCATAAACTGATATGATCCTCTGAGACGAACTCAAACAAAAATAATTTCTGTAAATATTTCTTTACTGCTTTTCATTAATGAAAAATTACAAAAAGATTTTAGGAATGTTTTAGCATAATCTTTGAAAAATACAAAAAGATTTTGTTTCCACTTTATTTTCGACAACCGATCATGGAAAGCTGATTTTCAAAATCTGAAGATGCTGAACATAAACAAGTTCATTAATTTGAAACTTGAATTTCAAAATGAAAATTAAAAAAAAATGATAAGTTGGATAATCAAGGTCATTAATTTGAACTTGATCATCTGTGAGGGTTACTGAATTTGATCATGCTTAATAGTCAAATATGATAATAGACATTTATATGTTTAGAAAACTCTCACCAGTTAAATCTAAACGTTTGATTAATGATAAGATTTGATAGGAAGCTAAACGAAAGGGGGAGCAAGATTAATTGCCAAATCTAAGATTCGGAGCATTACTCAAGGGGGAGCTTACAGTTTTACTTTGTTTGCTTGAATATGCAATCCGAGGCAGATCTAGACTAAACTTCGCAGATTTCTAAGCTATGTCCAAGAGGGAGTCTGTGGTTGCTGATGATATCAAACCTTCAAGAAGACTCAGATAGAGAGAGACAAGACGCTATGATATTGACTGCGACAATATCCAAGAGGGAGTCTGTTAGTGCAGTATGTCTATCGTCTCCGTTAATCAGCATCGTAGCAAGACACTGAAGAAATCTAGAGCTTTTATTGTAATATTTAGATAAAATGGGCAAGGTGGCAATCTTGTAAATAAGGAGAAATCCTTATACCTTGTGCCTATAAATAGGAGCTTTAGGGTTTCATTTGTAGACTTTTGGCCATTTGAGATCTTGGAGCTTGGTGCTTAGAGAGAGAAAGTCTAGAGAGAGAAAGAGTTCGTAGGTGATTCTCGGTGCTTGTATTTGTCATAGTGTTCAATAAGAATCACGTTAATTGTACGATCTTGTGTTCGGTAACGTTCGTGTACGGATTCCGCACGTCACACGTTCGGTTTGCAATCGTTTCGGAGTTGAAAACCGGTCCTACAATTGCCGAACTCAACAAAGCAGCTAAAAGGGATCAAGGATCAAGTGCTCAACCTGAAAGTGTCAAAGGAAAAGAGCCTGAAGGTGTTGCACGAGATGACTCAAGTGAAGATGCGGATGATGAATCAACAGAAACTGAAACAGAGCTTGACCCGACTACACTTGGTCGTGGTAAGGCTCAGTTGAAGAAAAAGCCAACCAAGAAGCAGAAAGCATCTGATGAGGAGGATTCTACTTATGTTCCACCTGAGAAAAAGAAGCAAAGAGCAAAGCGAAAAGCAGTTCAAGCTGGGGTTGTTCCAAGAAGAGTTCGTGCAAGAAAAGGTAGTACTTCTGTACCTGAAGATAAAGAAGGAAAGAAAGAAAAGCATGTTGAAACGTCAAAGGTTACTGAAGCAGAAAAGAGTCAAAGTGTTCCATAGGTGCAGAATGTTGAAGTACCTGAGGTTGAAATTCAAAAGAAAAGTGGTAATGATGATTATGTTGAAATCACGGGGTATAAAGCTGCTACACCTCCACTACCACCTCCACAAGATCAACCAGAATCTTCACATCCAAAGGATACATCTTTTGATTATTTGTTTGAAGGTCTTCCACCTGCAACTGGAGTATTCAGAGAAGATATTCCAGAAGAAGATTATGATATGTTCAACAACGAAGCAGTAAAAGAATTGTTAAAGAAAGTTGCTGAACTCGAAAAAGAGAAAGCTGAAGCACAGCGTGACGCTTTAAAGAAGCAGGTTGAAGTGTTGATGAAAACAAGTGATGAAATAAGAATGGTTTTGATAGATCAAGAGGAAAAGTTGGAAAAGATGAAAGATGATAATGCAAAGCTCTTTGATATCATGCAACAAGAAATCTCAGATTTGAATAAAAAGATGCTAAAGATGAACGATATCAACCAGACATTGAATCAATTGATCAGTGAACTTACTGAAGCATCAGCGAATGAAATGAAAGCTATGAAGCTGGAAATGGAAGCCATGAAAGCTGATAAAGTGATGAAAGATAATCAGCTCAACATGCTATATGCTGTCATGAAAAGTCACCTGAAAATCGATGTTCATGCTGCCTTTAATGATCTGGAAGTTAAGAGGTGAGGAAAGAAGAATTGAAAGAGAAAGGCGATTAGCTGAAGAAGCTACTCAGAAGAACAAAAGTGTTATTGAGGAAACTCAAGAAGCTGGTGGGTCTTCAAGCCAAATTGATGTGGAAATGTCTGAAGCAGAAGCAGATCCTAAGGGATTCATACTGATTGGTGAGTCTTCTACTCTGTCCTTTGATCTTAATGAAATTGTTCGTCGAGTTTATGCTATTCAAAAGAAAAGAAAGGCGAAAGAAGTGCTGTTGTTAAAGTGGAGAGATGAGGAAGAAGTAGAGGAAGAGACACCGAATTTTATTCTTATTGGTAAAGCTTCCACAGTACATTATAGCCTTCAGGAGATTGTTCGCAGAGTCAAAATTGATGAAAGGCGAAAAGAGGCTAGAAGGGCTCGTGGAGAAATTGTTGAAAGTGATTCTGATCTGGAAATCCTTGGTGATGAAGATGAAGGAGAAGAAGAACTTGATAAGCCTGATAAGGAAGATGAGAAAGATGATAAGGATGATAAAGATGATAAGGGTAATGATGATGATGATGATCAAGGCTCGTCTGGATTGCTGGTTGAGAATCCTAATGTTGAGCAAAGAATTGAAGATTTTCTTAATGATGAAATCAATGAACAAGAGGATGATGATCAACAAGAAGGCTCCACATCTGGAAATCAGCACGTTGACCAGGTACTCCTCATAAATCCAACTGTTATTTACTTACATGCTCAACATGAGGGGGAGCTTGAGGTTCAGAGATCCAGAGCAGAAATATTGGAGGAATTGGGTTTGGATGATGGGAAGTTTAAGTTCGACATTGAAGATGAGATACCTCAGTCATCTGAAAATATATTTGAGCCTAGATATGCTCAGGAAGCTGATCACTACAATGACGTTATTGTTGAAGATGCTTCAGATTCATCCGATGAAGAAACTGATTTTCATTATTCTGGTATTGATGAAACATTTCCTTCTTTTGCAGAAATGTTCAAGGATCGAAACGAAGATGAGATTAGGAGAAAAATTGTGGAGAAAGTTTCAAGTGAAGGTGTTCCAAAGACAATCCCAAGAGAAAATCTGGCTGAGGAGAGGAAAAAGTGGTTTAAAGTGATGCCGAAAGAGAGGAAGACTCTTAGGGCACTTCAGTACTTCACTCACAACAAAGACATCTCATGGGGTGACATTTATTATGGGGATATTTGGAAGATCTGCAGGTTTATGCAATTCGACGTGAGCAAGGTGTTCAGTACTTCGAATTCCTGTCAGATATCAAAACACTTCCATGGTGGGATGTAGATGAACTTGTGCAGACGAAGAACATAAATCAATTTTATTATGGTTTGGATGTGAAAGTATGTAACACCTGTGTCATTTCAACCATCAAACAAATGCCCAACCAGTGAAATATTGTATTTCATACTTGGGATTTGTAAAAATAGGTGTATCGTTTACACATATCAATTCTTGTTCGATTTCAAACACTATATCGCTTTCTGGAAGGTTATACGCGCACTAATGCGTAAATATAACCAGTTTAATGCAACAAACACTCCGGAATAGTGAAATAGGCTTAACATACCTTAAATAAACTTTACATAACTTAGATATAAGTTTTGGAAGGTTTGGTGTGGTGAAATCAAAGTTTAATCGCTTACAGGGACTAAAGTTGACAAACTGCGAAAGTATGCCAATTTGAACTGTAACAGACATTCCGGAACATGACCATAAGTTAAACATACCATAAATATCCTTTACATAGCTTAGAAATACGCTTTGAGGGGTTCGGTATGCTAAAATAAACTTTTGAGTCATTCAGGGACTAAAAGTGTCAAAAAGTGCACAAGTTTGCATTTTCGCGCATAACTTACGTTCTGAATACATCTGGACATCCAAAAATTTATGTAAGCATGACTACATTATATTTTAGTGTTCGCCTTAAGAAAAATCCATTCGTCGCGTCATTTGGATCGTTTTTCGCGCTTGTGCGCATTCCGTCGTAATTAAGCAAACATCGCGTTCGTACGACCAAACGAACCATCATCCGACATATTTTTGAACATGTTTCATGTCCACAATGTTTAGGCAACATTTTAGGGCCTTAAAGTTGGCTTTACGGGCCTTGGAAGTGTCGGAAATGCCTTAAAACACAACAGGGACCATTGCTGCCAACTTTCAAAACTTGCTGATTCAGGAGAGGTGCTCGCGTAGCGCGAGCCCATGAGGCCTATCCGTCGCGCTACGCGACTGACTTTTCTGGGCAGATTCAATGTTTTAACAAGCGGGTCCCATCTGTTCGATTCTCAACCACACGTTTCTTATCGTCTAGTCAGCGGATAAGAACAACATTTTAGCCACCATAACATCCCGACAAGTGTACGCCTTGGATTCGATCACGTACTACGAGAAACGATCCTAACGGTGGTGCATATCCTATAAATACCCAACCCCCCTTCCATTCAAAACCCACAAATCTGATCAAGAAAGCTCTAAGTTGGAACCTTCGTTTCATACCTGAGCTATTTTTATCTGGGTTAGCATTCGGGGACCCTTCGTAAGTATTCTTTCGTTCTTTTCCTTATAGTTACTGCTTTTCGAGTCAGAAAGTCAAACTTTGTTTGACTTTCAGCGTTGACCAGTCATGGTCAATGCGAAGTTCGTTTGAACTTCGCAACGTGATTGTAATCACGATGGTCATAGTCCCTTGGGACTATGCCTACTGATTACCACGTTGTCTAGGGTCGTAGGGTAAGCGATCTAATGAATCGCTTATACCTCGAACCCGACCCAGTTTGGTCGATCATTAGGATCCGACCAAACACATTAGGTGACCATAGTAGGTAGGGAATAACCTTCCGAGGTTATACCCTATGGTCACATCGTTTAAGTAGTTGTATGATAGGTAGTTTATATGCCTTAGGTAAATTACCAGAATACCCTTTTCATATATAATTGGTAATTAAGCATATGTAACCTAAACCTTTGTCACATAACTGATTATGTAATATGTTTAGGCATATAACACTTGTCATAGGGCTAGTTGGGCGGTCCGAACGCGTTTCACGCGAACGACGCGTTAAAGTAGCATAAAGCTACCTAAACGGGTCGTAATGGGTCGTAGACACTTAGGTTAAGTTTCATTTAGTATGTAGGCTTTGTTAAAACCAAAAGACACGAGTCTCTACACTCGTTTGGTTTACAAACCCTAATGCTACCCGATTTTCCGATTTAGGTCCGGTTTATTAATGT
The DNA here is from genome assembly GCA_030545235.1 of Helianthus tuberosus. Taxonomy (NCBI): domain Eukaryota; kingdom Viridiplantae; phylum Streptophyta; class Magnoliopsida; order Asterales; family Asteraceae; genus Helianthus; species Helianthus tuberosus. The sequence goes on along the minus strand of CM060408.1, from coordinate 82,390,698 downwards.
AGCTACCTATACTAGGTGCCGTTTGATATCCGCGATCTCTAGCATTGTTTAGTTGTCACTCAAAGACTCCTAAGCACTCTCAGGTGAGTACATAGACCCCTCTTTTACTGTTTTCCAAACTGTTTTGGGGTGGAACACATGTGCCTACTTGTTACTTTCCTGCTTTCCTGTTTTCACATCATATACTGCTATGTTCTTTAGTACATTATAGTACATGATTTCATTACATTTCATGCTATGTATGCCCAAATTGTGTGCGTACTTAGTACATTGTTTTACATTGCTTTTCTGTTGCATATGCTTTTCTAGCATATGAATACATTATACTACATATTGAACCGTTGTAATCATTTGACTGTGATCCGTTGATATCTGTGAACCGTTGTATCTGTGAACCGTGTGAACCGTATTTGACATAGACATTTCGGCATAGACATTTTAACATGATTGACATTTGATCATGCATTTTCCCACAAAACATAACTTTGATTTAAACCAAGTTTTACTTTAATACTTTGTTTTTGTGTATGTGGTTTAGTTGAGACATTTCACTTGCCATACATGATATTTCGACATAGACATTTGACATGGATATTTGACTTAGACATTTGACATGGATATTTGACATAGACATTTGACATGGATATTTGACATAGACAGTTTGACATTTGTTTGGTTTGATTAAGTGATTAAGTAACGATGCGTGTGTAATATGATACAAGCATGGTGGATACGCCGCTGGTACTTCCTATATATAAGTGTTTGTATGGTATTACATATTGTAGCGTTATTTGAATCATTTCAGTTTGATACATATAACATTTTATACAAATAACATACTTTTCACAAGACATAGTTTTACAAACAACTTATCTTATACAAATCCGTTTTACTATGGTTATTCATTTAACCATACATTATTTACTTATTTATACATATCATCTGATCTTATCGATTTTCAAATGATTTACAAAACAAAGCAAATTACAAGGTTCATGACTAAACTTTTTCTCAAACATAAGTCATGGAACCTATTTTCACAAAACCTATGTATCTCACCGGCATTTTTATGCTGACGTACCTATTTTCACATGTGTTTTTCAGGAACTGTTGCATAAGATGATCAAGATACATATAGGCAGACTTGGGCTTTAGTGACAATAAAAGATGCAAGACTAGTTAATTTTGTTGTATTTTCCTTGATTGATTAGACTTGTAACACTTTTAATCAATAAAACGAAACTTCAATTGCCATGGATTTGAAACAATTAATTCTGTTACAACACTCCCCGATGTTTCCGCCGCGCTTTGTTGTTTTACGCGGTCGGGGTGTGACAGAAAAGATGGTATCAGAGCCAATGGTTATAGGGAATTAGGTTATTAGTAATGCTTTGACCTAGTCTATAACTTTCTTAGGACCCTAACGCGAGTTTACTTGCGTTTAGTCATAAAACAATACCGTCACCTATCCTTAGGCGACTACCACAACAAGAACATAAATTTCAAAACCGCTTTGAAAACTAATCATCTGTTCTAGGATGATTTATTACAAGGTTTTGAACCCTCTGTTATATGGTTTTGAAATTTCAAAATCTCGTCAAGGTTTTGGGTTTTAAATAATGTGAACACGTGCAAACTGGAAGGGTGAACGCCTGTATTCTGGGTTTTCTGTCTAGGCAAGCACTTCGTATACATCTCAACCAGACGCGAGACCAGTTGTGCTTACCTGGGAATTCTTGGGATGAGTGTTCACTTATAGGCGAGCATGTCTTCGCGATACATTATTTTTGACCTATTTACTTTGATTTTTCACCGAGGTCGTTTGTTGCTTTGTAGTAACAAACAAATGACCACTATCCATTGCGTTCATCAAATTTGTTTCATCTCATTCTTTTCGTCTAATTCTCTCACTCGTTTCCTTTCATGTTTTCTCTTTTAGAATGCCTCCTCGACGCGAAAACCAGATAGCGACTGCCGAGCTGGCAGAAATCATTGCGCAGCAAATGGCTGCTCAATTCCCAAACCTCTTTGCTCAATGGAATCAAGCCAACAACAACAACAATGGTCCGTGCAACTTCAAGAGTTTTAACTCGGCGAAACCACTCAAGTTTAGTGGTTCTGAGGGAGCGACTGGGCTTCTTCAATGGTTCGAGAGCATTGAGAATACTTTCCGCCATGTGCAGTGTCCTGACAATCGCAAGGTCGAGTTTGCTTCGAGTGTGTTCCAGAAGAGAGCCCTTACGTGGTGGAATGGGATTATGAGGGATCGTGGTGCAGAAGTTGCTCTAGCACAGACATGGGCTGAACTTAGGGCCCTTATGATGAAGGAATTCTGTCCTCGACACGAGATCAGGGCTTTGGAAAGGGAATTCGACAATCTTGAGCAAGACAGCGGTGAGCATCGAGCCTACACGGACCGTTATGAAGAGTTAAGTCTGTTATGCCCAAACATGGTCACGCCTTTGGATAAGGCAATCGAAAAGTACATTGATGGCCTCCCTGACTCAATACAAGACATTTTGACTGGTAGCAACCCTACTACAGTTAGACAGGCCATTGAGCTATCTGCAACCTTGACTGAATCAAAGATCAGGAAAGGTAAACTTTTCCGAAAAGGTGACAAGAAGCCGGTCGAAGAATCGGAACCAATCGAGGAATCAAAGATCATGGATGAACAGACTGGATCCCCTAAGAGGTCAAAGAAGCGAAAGGCTTCTCAGAACTACGCTGTGGTCGCTCACAATGATCAAGCCGTCCTCAATCAACCAGCTCAACCCCCTGCCAGGAAACCCTACAATGGAACTGCACCCTTGGGCAACCAATGTGGCCTACATCATCATGCTGCTGTGAAGTGCCGCAAATGCCAAACTTGCGGACTCATAGGCCATACAGCAAGAGTCTGCCCAGCTGCAGCTGCACCAAATCAAGTTAACAACAATACCGCTCAAGGTCGTTTTCTACCAGGTTCTTGCTTCAACTGTGGCGAGATGGGTCATTTCCGAAGAAATTGCCCAAAGCTTGCTAATGCAAATCCAGCACAGGGATGAGCATCTGACCGAATGGAAGACAACGCTGTTTAGAAATAATCAATCCTTATGTATTATTTTCTTTAGTTGTCAAGGTCCAAGAAACAGTTGCGATCATTGTTTATAAATAAACCTTTTATTTACATTACAATGTATTTATGTGATTGTATGTATAAACAACATATCCCCTACAATACCGACAATCAAGGAACCGCATTCCTTGAAGAACAGACTACTCCCAAATTTCTTCCGTTGTATGATCTCTTGCGTTTTCCACGAAAATCCTAAGTACCCGTTTCTTCCAAGAGAAACGAAGTACGAGGTGCCAAGTTAATTGCAATCAATAACAAGATAATAACAATTAAATAACTATGTGTTTATGTGCTTATGAACATTACAAGACAAACTGTGCGGACTATGCAAGGAATTACGTAATTATGGATGCATACATAATTATGGAATTTAGTGCACAGAAACCACAGTAAGCTTTGTAATGTGCCTAGGAGTTAACTCCGTTCATTTCCGTTTCTGAGGAAACAACCGTAGAAAATGACTCCGTTTGTTCATTTTCGTTTCTGAAGATTTTCTGTTAAGGAAATGAATATCCGTTTGTCCATCCATTCATTTCCGTTTCTGAGGAAACAACCGTAGAAAATGACTCCGTTTGTTCATTTTCGTTTCTGAAGATTTTCCGTTAAGGAAATGAATATCCGTTTGTCCATCCTTTTCATTTCCGTTTCTGAGGAAGCAACCGTAGAAAATGACTCCGTTTGTTCATTTTCGTTTCTGAAGATTTTCCGTTAAGGAAATGAATATCCGTTTGTCCATCCTTTTCATTTCCGTTTCTGAGGAAGCAACCGTAGAAAATGACTCTGTTTGATCATTTTCGTTTCTGAAGATTTTCCGTTAAGGAAGTGAATCCCCGTTTGTTTATTCCTTCATTTCCGCCTCTGAAGAATACTCGTTGAGGAAAATGACTCCGTTTGTTCATTTTCATTCTGAAGAATGTCCGTTAAGGAAATGACAGGATTATGCTTCACATACCTCTGGTGGTTATCTGACACAACGTCACAAATAGACTCCTACGAATTAATTTCGGGACGAAATTTCCTAAAGTAGGGGAGACTGTAACACCTGTGTCATTTCAACCATCAAACAAATGCCCAACCAGTGAAATATTGTATTTCATACTTGGGATTTGTAAAAATAGGTGTATCGTTTACACATATCAATTCTTGTTCGATTTCAAACACTATATCGCTTTCTGGAAGGTTATACGCGCACTAATGCGTAAATATAACCAGTTTAATGCAACAAACACTCCGGAATAGTGAAATAGGCTTAACATACCTTAAATAAACTTTACATAACTTAGATATAAGTTTTGGAAGGTTTGGTGTGGTGAAATCAAAGTTTAATCGCTTACAGGGACTAAAGTTGACAAACTGCGAAAGTATGCCAATTTGAACTGTAACAGACATTCCGGAACATGACCATAAGTTAAACATACCATAAATATCCTTTACATAGCTTAGAAATAGGCTTTGAGGGGTTCGGTATGCTAAAATAAACTTTTGAGTCATTCAGGGACTAAAAGTGTCAAAAAGTGCACAAGTTTGCATTTTCGCGCATAACTTACGTTCTGAATACATCTGGACATCCAAAAATTTATGTAAGCATGACTACATTATATTTTAGTGTTCGCCTTAAGAAAAATCCATTCGTCGCGTCATTTGGATCGTTTTTCGCGCTTGTGCGCATTCCGTCGTAATTAAGCAAACATCGCGTTCGTACGACCAAACGAACCATCATCCGACATATTTTTGAACATGTTTCATGTCCACAATGTTTAGGCAACATTTTAGGGCCTTAAAGTTGGCTTTACGGGCCTTGGAAGTGTCGGAAATGCCTTAAAACACAACAGGGACCATTGCTGCCAACTTTCAAAACTTGCTGATTCAGGAGAGGTGCTCGCGTAGCGCGAGCCCATGAGGCCTATCCGTCGCGCTACGCGACTGACTTTTCTGGGCAGATTCAATGTTTTAACAAGCGGGTCCCATCTGTTCGATTCTCAACCACACGTTTCTTATCGTCTAGTCAGCGGATAAGAACAACATTTTAGCCACCATAACATCCCGACAAGTGTACGCCTTGGATTCGATCACGTACTACGAGAAACGATCCTAACGGTGGTGCATATCCTATAAATACCCAACCCCCCTTCCATTCAAAACCCACAAATCTGATCAAGAAAGCTCTAAGTTGGAACCTTCGTTTCATACCTGAGCTATTTTTATCTGGGTTAGCATTCGGGGACCCTTCGTAAGTATTCTTTCGTTCTTTTCCTTATAGTTACTGCTTTTCGAGTCAGAAAGTCAAACTTTGTTTGACTTTCAGCGTTGACCAGTCATGGTCAATGCGAAGTTCGTTTGAACTTCGCAACGTGATTGTAATCACGATGGTCATAGTCCCTTGGGACTATGCCTACTGATTACCACGTTGTCTAGGGTCGTAGGGTAAGCGATCTAATGAATCGCTTATACCTCGAACCCGACCCAGTTTGGTCGATCATTAGGATCCGACCAAACACATTAGGTGACCATAGTAGGTAGGGAATAACCTTCCGAGGTTATACCCTATGGTCACATCGTTTAAGTAGTTGTATGATAGGTAGTTTATATGCCTTAGGTAAATTACCAGAATACCCTTTTCATATATAATTGGTAATTAAGCATATGTAACCTAAACCTTTGTCACATAACTGATTATGTAATATGTTTAGGCATATAACACTTGTCATAGGGCTAGTTGGGCGGTCCGAACGCGTTTCACGCGAACGACGCGTTAAAGTAGCATAAAGCTACCTAAACGGGTCGTAATGGGTCGTAGACACTTAGGTTAAGTTTCATTTAGTATGTAGGCTTTGTTAAAACCAAAAGACACGAGTCTCTACACTCGTTTGGTTTACAAACCCTAATGCTACCCGATTTTCCGATTTAGGTCCGGTTTATTAATGTAGCTACCTATACTAGGTGCCGTTTGATATCCGCGATCTCTAGCATTGTTTAGTTGTCACTCAAAGACTCCTAAGCACTCTCAGGTGAGTACATAGACCCCTCTTTTACTGTTTTCCAAACTGTTTTGGGGTGGAACACATGTGCCTACTTGTTACTTTCCTGCTTTCCTGTTTTCACATCATATACTGCTATGTTCTTTAGTACATTATAGTACATGATTTCATTACATTTCATGCTATGTATGCCCAAATTGTGTGCGTACTTAGTACATTGTTTTACATTGCTTTTCTGTTGCATATGCTTTTCTAGCATATGAATACATTATACTACATATTGAACCGTTGTAATCATTTGACTGTGATCCGTTGATATCTGTGAACCGTTGTATCTGTGAACCGTGTGAACCGTATTTGACATAGACATTTCGGCATAGACATTTTAACATGATTGACATTTGATCATGCATTTTCCCACAAAACATAACTTTGATTTAAACCAAGTTTTACTTTAATACTTTGTTTTTGTGTATGTGGTTTAGTTGAGACATTTCACTTGCCATACATGATATTTCGACATAGACATTTGACATGGATATTTGACTTAGACATTTGACATGGATATTTGACATAGACATTTGACATGGATATTTGACATAGACAGTTTGACATTTGTTTGGTTTGATTAAGTGATTATGTAACAATGCGTGTGTAATATGATACAAGCATGGTGGATACGCCGCTGGTACTTCCTATATATAAGTGTTTGTATGGTATTACATATTGTAGCGTTATTTGAATCATTTCAGTTTGATACATATAACATTTTATACAAATAACATACTTTTCACAAGACATAGTTTTACAAACAACTTATCTTATACAAATCCGTTTTACTATGGTTATTCATTTAACCATACATTATTTACTTATTTATACATATCATCTGATCTTATCGATTTTCAAATGATTTACAAAACAAAGCAAATTACAAGGTTCATGACTAAACTTTTTCTCAAACATAAGTCATGGAACCTATTTTCACAAAACCTATGTATCTCACCGGCATTTTTATGCTGACGTACCTATTTTCACATGTGTTTTTCAGGAACTGTTGCATAAGATGATCAAGATACATATAGGCAGACTTGGGCTTTAGTGACAATAAAAGATGCAAGACTAGTTAATTTTGTTGTATTTTCCTTGATTGATTAGACTTGTAACACTTTTAATCAATAAAACGAAACTTCAATTGCCATGGATTTGAAACAATTAATTCTGTTACAACACTCCCCGATGTTTCCGCCGCGCTTTGTTGTTTTACGCGGTCGGGGTGTGACAAAGTACATGATCAACATTTGTGGGATTACATAAAGCAGCAGGCCAAGGTTGGATATCCTGACTGGGAGCCTCAACGACCAAAGCAAATTGTCACAATGTTGGAGAACAGAGAGAAAGATATAACGTTAGATATCAAGCCTCCAAGATGTTTGAAGAATATGCCTCTCAGAGCTATTGAGCAAGATTTTCATGATTTATTCGAAGGGTGGTTGTACAATGAAACAACGGCTGAGGCAGTAATCTCACTGTTCGACAAGTCCACTGGAAAGTCACGAAGAATCAGTATTCTGGATCTGATGTGGCTTGTTAACTGTTCGAAGAAAGATATTGACTGCTTGTTCTACAAAAAAGATTGTATATGAGAAGAGAGACAAAGACCAAGCGTTGCAGTATCAAACGATCGTGGATGTGTGTTTTACCCAAGACATCAACTCAGGAAGATACTCGAAGACGAAATGGAGAGATCTTGAGATTGATGAATTCTTGAAAAGATACAAGCGCAACCAGAAGTTTAAAGAGATTGCTGAAAGAGCAGCTGAGCTTGGCAAGCGCAAGTTGGGAAAATCGATACCAACGGATCAAACACCAATCGAGAAAGAGGAAAACAAGATTCCCAAATGGGATCGGAAGCGTGATGGTGATCCATTTTATAGAAAATGGTGGATCAAAGAGGGAAGGCATATAATGTCACACCCCCAAAAATCCACACGCGGAGTATCACCGCTTGGAGGCATGACTGACCAGGATCAAGCCACCAATCATATTGAACAAGCATGTAAGTAACCATAATTCAACCAAACAATATGAAAGGTGTTCAAAAACCAAAGCATAGTTAAATGTTTAGCGGAAGCATAATTTGTAAAACCCATATCAAGTATTAAATGTGAAATAAAGTAATGTTTAAAGCATGGCACACACTCCCATGTCCCACAACGACCGTTCCTCCATGTGCAAGCTCCATGGGAACCTAATGACCTGCAAGGCATGTAGCAACGAATCAACAACAAAGTTGAGCGAGTTCACAGTTGGTTGTTTGGTTATAGTATTCATTTCGTAAATCGTATGTTCGTTTTGTAAACCATGTATCGTATTTATCCTTATCGCGGCCAATCCAGGCATATGTGCGATGATTAGTGGGGGCTTCCCATGTGTTACAAGACCACGCGTATCGACTGCTACGAAAATGTAAGAGGTGCCCTAAGTCAATGTCTATCAGCATTGACCCTTTGCCCATAGTCCATTAGTACATGCCCGTCCGACTGGCACGGTGTGAGGTTTGTTAAACCTAATAGCGCTATTAACTAATGACCCGTTCGCCCTAGGCCTCGGCGATTAAGTCGATAATTGAGGGACTTCCTTTGATAGAGGTGATGGTCTTAAGATCGTGTACATAGGCTTTACGTACGTGCCCTTCATTCCGAGGACAGTAGTAAGTATAACTGTACGTAGGTTTTACGTACGTGCCCTTCAACCGAGGACAGTAATAATTTGTTTAATAGTAATAGTTGTACGAGTAGTTATTCAATCCCATTCCCAACCCCTGGGAATCCCATGCCTTGGCTAGGGTGAACTCACCTTGGTTTGCTCGGCAGACACACAGAAAGGTCAAGTCTAGCTGCTAGTGGTCAACCACGTCCTAACATGGTTACCATACAAGTCAGGTTTTGGTTCGAGTAAAGCACGTATGTTTACACATAAGTTAGCAGGTTGCAAACACGTATAGATCATAGCAAACACGTATAACACATTAGCAGTCAAATTCATAACATACTAACACTTGTACGATCCCAAAGATAAAGCCCAATAAACAGGCGGCCCAACCTATTGTGCGATCAGCACAACTTGTGCGATCCACAATGGGTTGTGCGACCAACCTTATACCCGGCCCAATAACACATTAGCAGACATTTCAACTTGTGCGATCCAAAGTATCTTGTGCGACTGGGGACATCTTGTGTGACTGAACTTGTGTGTTTGGTCTTGTGCGATTAGTTTAACAAACTTTCTAAAAATCATGCAAATCCCTTTCTCAAATAATACCAATAATCATGCCAATCAGTTACAAGAAGTTCAACGGTTTCCAATTTCACATTTATTGACCGAATCCATCGTTTACCAAACCATTCCCCAAGAACCCTAACATAATTCTAACAATTACGTCGATTAGATCATATCATCATTCGATAGTCAACAGTCATAAATGAGTTATTGGAATCATCAAGTAACATTATCATGATCCTGACATCATCATGGATCAGTCCACATTCATTGTCTGCATGTGATACTCCATTAAACTAAAGCAACATTTGTAGGTTAACATGAGTCAAACCCCATGTGTTTATTTGTTCCAAGTTGTCGGCCACTAAACAATAGATTATCTAATCATCATGCAAATACAATCATCACCCAATTAACAGTTTAACCTACGCATATATATGCATGTATCATCAACCAGTCTACTCGCATGACATATTACATAACCGGACTCCTGATCATGTTAATATCATTCAGATCATCATTAGCAGACACACACAGTCGAACATCTCATCCAATAAACATAACAGTTTGTGAACAACCACATAGATATACATACATAACGATTAAACATCCATAAATGCCAAATCATCCAAACAAGATTACATCGAAATCATACGATAAGCATCTTAGTCAACAGAACATGTAGATCACTAACCAAAGATCAAACAAGAAGGGTTTGGCTTCGACCGAAGAGAAGGGCTGCCGTCGGGTTCCAAGGGTAGCGAGAGAGGGAGAGAGAGTGTGAGATGTGATTAGGGTTTTGTCAGTTATCAAATACACGCACAGAATAAAACAAATCCTATATTCATTCGATACTGGGCCAAAGCCCACTTTTGTTTTCAATGAAAACCATGGTGGACGAAAACACTCTCTAGTGTTTTCGTGGGAAGAGTGTTTTCGGCTAGGAGGGTTGATTTGTGAGTTACATTTTTGTTATTATTATTATTATTAACATACATGCTCATATTGCACAACAATATATAAAACACACTTATAAGGCACATCATGCATATAGAAACGACATCTAGTGAACAAGTACTAAGTCAAGTAGAAACCTTGGAAACTCGGGTTGTCACATTATCCCCAACTTGAAAGAAATTTCGTCCCGAAATTTAGTACGCGGTTACTGAGGAAGCTAGTTGTGTTAAGTAGTTTACCGGTTTTCCTGGGGTGTCACATCATCCACCCGTTGATTTGGAATTTCATCCCGAAATTCTGTAGTAGCTTCAGCCTCAGTAGTAGTTGCATTGTTTTTCGAATAACTGGGGATACTTGAATTGCATTTGATCTTCTCGTTCCTAGGTGAACTCTGGGCCACGACGGGAGTTCCAACGAACTCGAACAAGAGGTATTCTAGTGTGCTTGAGGACCTTAACGTCTCGGTCCGTGATTTCAACTGGTTCCTCGACGAATCGTAACTGCTCGTCGATAGTGAGCTCCTTCAAAGGAACTATGTGGGTCTCGTTTGACAGGCACTTCTTCAGATTTGACACGTGGAAAACGTTGTGAACTACACTGAGTTCTGCTGGTAAGTTTAGTTTGTAGGCCACTTTGCCTATTTTCTCGATGACTTCGAAAGGTCCAACGTATCGTGGGTTAAGTTTACCTCGTTTACCAAAACGAACCACACCCTTCCAGGGTGAAACTTTGAGTAGCACCCGCTCCCCAACCTGGAGCTCGAGGGGTTTCCTGCCCTGATCGGCGTAGATTTTCTGACGGTCACGAGCTGCCGCCATTCGTTGTCGTATTTGAGCGATTCATTCTGTTGTGTCTACCACAAGTTCTGGGCCAGTGATCTGACTATCCCCCACCTCTGCCAAACAAAGAGGTGACCGGCATTTACGCCCGTACAATGCTTCAAACGGAGCAGCTTTAATGCTGGTGCGGTAGCTGTTATTGTATGAAAATTCCACAAGTGGCAGATGTTTTTCCCAGCCGTTGCCAAAGTCAATTACACATGCCCTAAGCATGTCTTCGAGGGTCTGGATGGTGCGTTCAGACTGCCCATCCGTTTGCGGGTGATAAGCTGTGCTCATATCTAAACGTGAGCCAAAGGACTTGTGCATTGCTTGCCACAATTCCGAAGTAAAACGTGCATCACGATCCGAGATAATAGAGGTGGGCACTCCGTGCCTCGAGACAACTTCCTTGAGATATACGTCTGCTAGAGTGGAGAACTTATCCGTTTCCTTGATAGCCAAGAAGTGAGCAGACTTTGTGAGTCGATCCACGATCACCCAAATAGTATCGTTACCACGTTGAGATCTAGGCAGGCCAAAAATAAAATCCATGGAAATTTGCTCCCATTTCCATTGTGGTATCTCTGGTTGTTGGAGTAGGCCTGAAGGTTTCTGATATTCCGTCTTGACTCTCGCACAAGTCAAGCACTTGCTAACGTACGTTGCTATGTGTGCTTTCATGCTAGGCCACCAATATGTAGTTTTGATATCGTGGTACATCTTATCTGAACCAGGATGTACTGAGTAGCGAGACTAGTGTGCCTCATCCATCACAAGCTCTCGTAGGTTGCCATAGAGTGGGACCCAAATGCGTCCTGTTACGTAGTAAGCACCGTCTTCCTTTTGTTCTAATCGTTGCCTTGAGCCGCGTAGGGCTTCAGCCCTGATGTTTTCTGGTTTCAATGCTTCCACCTGAGCATCTCGTATCTGTGCAGGAAGACTAGATTGAATCATGAGTTGTAAAGCTCGTACGCGCTTAGGCGCAGTTGTCACACCCCGACCGCGTAAAACAACAAGCGCGGCGGAAACATCGGGGCGTGTTGCAACAGAATTAATGTTTCATAACCATGGATACCAAAAAATGTTTCGTTTTATTAAACATTGAATAATTACATCGTCTTGAAATCTAAATACACTATTTAAACATAGTCTATCATTGTTATTGAGTCACTAAGGCCTTGTCCAGTCCTATGTGAGCATGCATCTTATCAATCGATATCATTCAACAATACCTGAAACATATGTGAAAACGAGGTCAGCAAAGAAATGCTGGCGAGTACATAGGTTTTGTAGGAGTGTCGAAATCATGGCTAGTTTAGACGTTGCAATACTTTATTTAAAAACCTTGTTTTGAAAAGAGTATAATATTGCAACTTAATTAACCAACTCAAATCAAGCGGGTTATAATTTGTAAAACCTTGTAGCCATGACTCTTAACCCAAAAACATTTGTTTTAGTAAATTATTTGAAAAACAATGATAAGTTCAGGTGATATGTATAAATAAGAGAATAATGCATGATTAAATGAATAACCATGTAAAATGAGTTTGTATAAGATAAGTTGTTTGTAAATAAATGTCTTGTGAAAAGTATGTTACTTGTATAAAATGTTCTATGTCTCAAACTGAAATGATTCAAATAACGCTACAATATGTAATACCATACAAACACTTATATATAGGAAGTACCAGCGGCGTATCCACCATGCTTGTATCATATTCCACACGCATTGTTACTTAATCACTTAATCCAAACCAAACCACCAAAGTAATGTTCATGCCCAAATGTAAATCATGTAATATGTATAACCAAAATAATATCGTATATCGCTTTGAACCCAATCGTTAACCCAATCGTTAAAACATCATGTGAAAACCAATCGTAAATCGTTTAATTCGTTTTAGGTCGTGAAACTACTTATAAGGTCGTCTCGCTAATAACATTCAAACCTTCGTGACTTTCATCGCTTCTCGTTTTCGTCGCTTCTCGTTTTCGTATTAACAAACCTCCATAGGGTAAATTAATAATTACAGATTCAGTCGCTACCTACCATACCCACACATAACCACGGGTGTAGTAAATAACGGGATTTGTCAGATCCTATGGTACCATAACCTAATACTGGTCGGCTTGATCATTGCTAATGAATGTCATTTGTTATGTAACTACAACCAATAAGTTTGTTCACTTTATGAAATCGTTATTAGTTTTGTATAAATCGTCTTAATTGTTTTTGAAACCATCGTTATAACATCGAAAACATTTAGCACATATGAGTCACCCCAAAACAGTTGAAAACAGTAAAATAGGGGAAGAATGTACTCGCCTGAGAATGCTTGGAGGTCTTGAACAACAACCAAACAAAGCTAGAGAGAGCACGGAATCAGTCGGCAAATCTAAACTATATAAATAAACCGGACTTAAATCGGGAGATCGGATAGGATGAGGCTTGGTAAACCAAATGAGTGTTGGAACTCATATGATATGGTTTAACAAGGCCTACATACTACAATGAGACTAACCTAAGTGCTTTCGACCCATCGCGACCCATTAAGGTAACATATGCTACTTTAACGTGTCGTGCGCGTGAAACGCGTTCGGACCGCCTAACTAGTCCTATGATAAGTGTTATATGCCTAAACATGTTACAAAATCAGTTATGTGACAAAAGTTTAGGTTACATATGCTTAATTACCAATTATACATGAAAAGGGTATTCTGGTAATTTACCTAAGGCATATAAACTACCTATCATACAACTACTTAAACGATGTGACCATAGGGTATAACCTCGGAAGGTTATTCCCTACCTACTATGGTCACCTAATGTAATTGGTCGGATCCTAATGATCGACCAAATGGGTCGGGTTCGAGGTATAGGCGATTTATTAGATCGCCTACCCTACGACCCTAGACAACGTGGTAATCAGTGGGCATAGTCCCAAGGGACTATGACCAACGTGATTACAATCACGTTGCGAAGTTCCTACGAACTTCGCATTGACCATTACTGGTCAACGCTGAAAGTCAAACAAAGTTTGACTTTCTGACTCTAAAAGCAATAAAATAAAGAAAAGAACGAAAGAATACTTACGAAGGGTCCCCGAATGCTAATCTCGATCCAAGAACTCAGGTATGAAACAATGGTTTCAACTTAGAGCTCTCAAATCCAGATTCTTGTGCAAAATGAGGTTGTGTGGGTTGGGTATTTATAGGAATACCCGAACCGTTAGGATCGTTTCATGGAAAACGTGCCATGAATCCAACCCGTACACTTGTCGGAACCTTATGGTGACTAAAATTGGTTCTTATCTTTTGACTAGGCAATGGAGAACATGTGGTTGTGGATTAAACAAGTGCAAACAGGCTGTTTAAAACATTGAATCTGGTCTGCAGACTGCTTTACGGACCTCAAAGCTGCCAATGTTGAGGTCCGTAAGGTAACAACTTTGGCAGATTTACAGTTTTGGTCCCTGCAGCCCCTAAACTTGGTTTTCGATGTATTTTTGACACGTTTAAGCCCCGTTAACCCCATTTCAAAGCTCTAAAATGAAGTTAAAGTATAGGGAACTTAAATTGTGCTCAACAATATCTCGGATGTCGGTTCGTTTAACCGTACGGTTGCGATGTTCGGTTAATTACGACGGAATGCGCACAAGCGCGAAAAACGATCCAAATGACGCGACGAATGGATTTTTCTTATGCCAAACACTAAAATAAAATATTATAGTGCTTACATAAATTTTTGGATGTTCGGATGTATTCAGAACGTAAGTTATGCGTAAAAATGCAAACTTGTGCACTTTTTGACACTTTTAGTCCCTGAATGACCCATAAGTTTATTTTAGCACACCGAACACCTCAAAGCCTATTTCTAAGCTATGTAAAGGATATTTATGGTATGTTTAACTTATGGTCATGTTCCGGAATGTCTGTTACAGTTCAAATTGGCATACTTTCGCAGTTTGTCAACTTTAGTCCCTGTAAGCGATTTAACTTGATTTTGCCATACCAAAGCCTTCAAAACTTATTTCTAAGTTATGTAAAGGTTATTTAAGGTATGTTAAGCCTATTTCACTATTCCGGAGTGTTCGTTGGATTAAACTGGTTATATCTACACATCGGAGCGCGTATAACCCTCCAGAAAGCGATTTAGAGTTTGAAATTGAACGAGAATTGATATGTGCAAATGATACACATATTTTTACAAATCCCAAGTATGAAATATAATATTTCATTGGTTTGGTATTTGTTTGATGGCCGTGGAGGCACAGGTGTTACAGTCTCCCATACTTTAGGAAATTTCGTCCCGAAATTTATTTAGAGGAAACTTGTGAGAGCTTGAAAACATGAAGTTGAAAAGATCAAGCAACATTGGTTAGGGTTCTGAACTTCTAGTAACTTTAATAACATCATGTTTGCAATGTAAGAGGGATACTTATATACAAGTATATGAAGCGTCATTGGTGCGTCCACCGTACCTCCATTACATCGTTCTCATTTCGTTATTGTTGTCACTATCGGTTCTTACACATAATAAATCTTACTGTGGTTTCTGTGCACTAAATTTCATAATTATGTACGCGTCCATAATCAGACAATTCCTTGCACAGTTCACACAGTCTATTTTATAGTGTGTAGGGGAAAACCAAATGAACAAACCGGTGATGAGTGTGACTAGACCACCATAGAGTCCTTTAAATTAAATCAATAAATGATCTAAATAGACTATCAAGGAGTCTGTTCAGCTACATCACTAGATGTCGTTCTCTAACCAAATTGTGAATCAATCTTTTTGACTAGACTACTAAGAGGGTCTCTTATCGAATCATGGAATGGTACTATATAACCCAAGGGTCTTAACTACCAGGTAGAAGCCCATAAGGATTTAAGGTAGTACCTTTTGAATATCCTACTATGAATCTCTCATATGAAGATATGAAAGATTCTATGAGGATTTGGAAAATCGTAACACACAAAAACATAGAGGAGAACACATAAACACATATCATATAACCACAAAAATTGTTCGTTAATTTGTCTTGTAAATTGCGTACATGCATTTAAAGCACACTAGGAATCCATTTCGTGGATTTCATTTGGTACTTTAAACGTTACTAAGAATCCAACTATAAAGATAGAAAGATTTCAAAAGAAAATTCGATTTCGATTCTAGGAACCGAAGTGTTCGAATTAGGGTACAAAAGGAATCCAATTAAGGACTCTGATTTGAATGATAATCATCCACAAGGATCTAATTGTAAAGATAAAAAGATCCCATATGAATTTTAGAAGTTGAAGATGTTTTGAAACCTTGCACTGGATGTGCTTAGGTCAAAACATGATATAAAATGCTTATGAAGTTGAGATGCTTGATATGTCAAGGCGACATATGAAGCAGAATTTTGAAGGTTAAGTCAATGTATGAGGAAAATATTTTTGAAAACTATGCATGGGGTTCTTTTAAGAAAAATGTGTTTAACGTTTTTGAAACCTTATATATAATACTTTTTGAAATCATAAAGTAGGTGTATTAGGTAGATATATTTACAAAAATGTTTTTAAAATCATGCGAGATGAATTTTGAAATTATGTATAAGGTTTTTGAAAGATATGAATGATGCTTTTCGAAATCATGCACTTGATCAGAAAATGTATTGTGTTAATATTGTCTTCAGACTATATGAAATATTTTGAAATTAGAAAGGTTGGTTTTGATAACATGGCCAATGTTTTTGAAATAACATAGACAATGCATCTAGAAAAATTGTTTTCAAACTATATGAAATGTTTTGAGATCATGAAGATTGTTTTGAAATACTGGTACTGTGTATGTTGAAAAAATCAAAACGTAATGGGTATGAGATTTGAAAATATCCTTAGTTATCTAACCAAGGATTCAAAGGCACAGATGTGCGAAGAGCACGATTACTCATAATGTCACTTAATTTTCTGTACTTTGTTTCTTAGAGTGAAACGAGTACTTAAAATTTTCGAGGGGATCATGAGCAATCATTTGAAAGAGAGAAATCACAAGAGTAGTTTGTAAGGTACATAGTTCCTTGATGTAGGTATCATAGGAAAAGCCATATACACCTAGCAGGGGGTTGAGCTGGTTGGTTGGGGACTGCTTTACCATTGTGAGCGACCATGGCGAAGTTCTGAGAAGCCTTTCGCTTCTTTGACTTCTTAGGGGATCGTTCATCCATGGTCTTTGATTCCTTGATTGGTTTATTGGCTGATGGTGTTGTCGCCTGACTAGGTCCTGCCTGTCTTGGTGACTCTTGAGTGGCTTCATCCTGGAGATGATACATGGCAGTAGCTAATTCAACAGTCTTCAGGACCACTTCGCCTATTCGCTGAGCTAATTTGGCTGCTTGCTCAGATATCTGGGCGTCATCGTGATGAAGAGACATTCTTTGAAGAAAAAGAAAGGCATAGGGAGAAACAGGTGAAAGATTATTGGACAATCAAAACAGAATGATAACGCATGAAGATTGCGATCATTTGTTTGTTACCTAAGGCAAACAAATGAGACGGTGACTGATCAAAGTAAATGGGTCAAAAATAATGTATCGCGAAGACATGCTCGCCTATAAGTGAACACTCATCCCAAGAATTCCCAGGTATGCACAACTGGTCTCGCGTCTGATGAGATGTATACGAAGTGCTTGCCTAGACAGAAAACCCAGAATACAGGCATTCACCCTTCCAGTTTGCACGTGTTCACATTATTTAAAACCCAAAACCTTGACGAAGTTTTGAAAACTCAAAGAGGTTCAAAACCATATAATAGAGAGTTCAAAACCTTACAATAGAGGGTTCAAAACCTAGTAATCAATCATCCTAGAACAGATGATTAGTTTCAAAGCGGTTTTGAAATTTATGTTCTTGTTGTGGTCGTCGCCTAAGGATAGGTGACGGTATTGTTTTATGACTAAACGCAAGTAAACTCGCGTTAGGGTCCTAAGAATGTTATAGACTAGGTCAAAGCATTACTAATAACCTAATTCCCTATAACCATTGGCTCTGATACCATCTTTTCTGTCACACCCCGACCGCGTAAAACAACAAGCGCGGCGGAAACATCGGGGCGTGTTGCAACAGAATTAATGTTTCATAACCATGGATACCAAAAAATGTTTCGTTTTATTAAACATTGAATAATTACATCGTCTTGAAATCTAAATACACTATTTAAACATAGTCTATCATTGTTATTGAGTCACTAAGGCCTTGTCCAGTCCTATGTGAGCATGCATCTTATCAATCGATATCATTCAACAATACCTGAAACATATGTGAAAACGAGGTCAGCAAAGAAATGCTGGCGAGTACATAGGTTTTGTAGGAGTGTCGAAATCATGGCTAGTTTAGACGTTGCAATACTTTATTTAAAAACCTTGTTTTGAAAAGAGTATAATATTGCAACTTAATTAACCAACTCAAATCAAGCGGGTTATAATTTGTAAAACCTTGTAGCCATGACTCTTAACCCAAAAACATTTGTTTTAGTAAATTATTTGAAAAACAATGATAAGTTCAGGTGATATGTATAAATAAGAGAATAATGCATGATTAAATGAATAACCATGTAAAATGAGTTTGTATAAGATAAGTTGTTTGTAAATAAATGTCTTGTGAAAAGTATGTTACTTGTATAAAATGTTCTATGTCTCAAACTGAAATGATTCAAATAACGCTACAATATGTAATACCATACAAACACTTATATATAGGAAGTACCAGCGGCGTATCCACCATGCTTGTATCATATTCCACACGCATTGTTACTTAATCACTTAATCCAAACCAAACCACCAAAGTAATGTTCATGCCCAAATGTAAATCATGTAATATGTATAACCAAAATAATATCGTATATCGCTTTGAACCCAATCGTTAACCCAATCGTTAAAACATCATGTGAAAACCAATCGTAAATCGTTTAATTCGTTTTAGGTCGTGAAACTACTTATAAGGTCGTCTCGCTAATAACATTCAAACCTTCGTGACTTTCATCGCTTCTCGTTTTCGTCGCTTCTCGTTTTCGTATTAACAAACCTCCATAGGGTAAATTAATAATTACAGATTCAGTCGCTACCTACCATACCCACACATAACCACGGGTGTAGTAAATAACGGGATTTGTCAGATCCTATGGTACCATAACCTAATACTGGTCGGCTTGATCATTGCTAATGAATGTCATTTGTTATGTAACTACAACCAACAAGTTTGTTCACTTTATGAAATCGTTATTAGTTTTGTATAAATCGTCTTAATTGTTTTTGAAACCATCGTTATAACATCGAAAACATTTAGCACATATGAGTCACCCCAAAACAGTTGAAAACAGTAAAATAGGGGAAGAATGTACTCGCCTGAGAATGCTCGGAGGTCTTGAACAACAACCAAACAAAGCTAGAGAGAGCACGGAATCAGTCGGCAAATCTAAACTATATAAATAAACCGGACTTAAATCGGGAGATCGGATAGGATGAGGCTTGGTAAACCAAATGAGTGTTGGAACTCATATGATATGGTTTAACAAGGCCTACATACTACAATGAGACTAACCTAAGTGCTTTCGACCCATCGCGACCCATTAAGGTAACATATGCTACTTTAACGTGTCGTGCGCGTGAAACGCGTTCGGACCGCCTAACTAGTCCTATGATAAGTGTTATATGCCTAAACATGTTACAAAATCAGTTATGTGACAAAAGTTTAGGTTACATATGCTTAATTACCAATTATACATGAAAAGGGTATTCTGGTAATTTACCTAAGGCATATAAACTACCTATCATACAACTACTTAAACGATGTGACCATAGGGTATAACCTCGGAAGGTTATTCCCTACCTACTATGGTCACCTAATGTAATTGGTCGGATCCTAATGATCGACCAAATGGGTCGGGTTCGAGGTATAGGCGATTTATTAGATCGCCTACCCTACGACCCTAGACAACGTGGTAATCAGTGGGCATAGTCCCAAGGGACTATGACCAACGTGATTACAATCACGTTGCGAAGTTCCTACGAACTTCGCATTGACCATTACTGGTCAACGCTGAAAGTCAAACAAAGTTTGACTTTCTGACTCTAAAAGCAATAAAATAAAGAAAAGAACGAAAGAATACTTACGAAGGGTCCCCGAATGCTAATCTCGATCCAAGAACTCAGGTATGAAACAATGGTTTCAACTTAGAGCTCTCAAATCCAGATTCTTGTGCAAAATGAGGTTGTGTGGGTTGGGTATTTATAGGAATACCCGAACCGTTAGGATCGTTTCATGGAAAACGTGCCATGAATCCAACCCGTACACTTGTCGGAACCTTATGGTGACTAAAATTGGTTCTTATCTTTTGACTAGGCAATGGAGAACATGTGGTTGTGGATTAAACAAGTGCAAACAGGCTGTTTAAAACATTGAATCTGGTCTGCAGACTGCTTTACGGACCTCAAAGCTGCCAATGTTGAGGTCCGTAAGGTAACAACTTTGGCAGATTTACAGTTTTGGTCCCTGCAGCCCCTAAACTTGGTTTTCGATGTATTTTTGACACGTTTAAGCCCCGTTAACCCCATTTCAAAGCTCTAAAATGAAGTTAAAGTATAGGGAACTTAAATTGTGCTCAACAATATCTCGGATGTCGGTTCGTTTAACCGTACGGTTGCGATGTTCGGTTAATTACGACGGAATGCGCACAAGCGCGAAAAACGATCCAAATGACGCGACGAATGGATTTTTCTTATGCCAAACACTAAAATAAAATATTATAGTGCTTACATAAATTTTTGGATGTTCGGATGTATTCAGAACGTAAGTTATGCGTAAAAATGCAAACTTGTGCACTTTTTGACACTTTTAGTCCCTGAATGACCCAGAAGTTTATTTTAGCACACCGAACACCTCAAAGCCTATTTCTAAGCTATGTAAAGGATATTTATGGTATGTTTAACTTATGGTCATGTTCCGGAATGTCTGTTACAGTTCAAATTGGCATACTTTCGCAGTTTGTCAACTTTAGTCCCTGTAAGCGATTTAACTTGATTTTGCCATACCAAAGCCTTCAAAACTTATTTCTAAGTTATGTAAAGGTTATTTAAGGTATGTTAAGCCTATTTCACTATTCCGGAGTGTTCGTTGGATTAAACTGGTTATATCTACACATCGGAGCGCGTATAACCCTCCAGAAAGCGATTTAGAGTTTGAAATTGAACGAGAATTGATATGTGCAAATGATACACATATTTTTACAAATCCCAAGTATGAAATATAATATTTCATTGGTTTGGTATTTGTTTGATGGCCGTGGAGGCACAGGTGTTACAGCAGTGTCCTTTCGACTGAGGGCGTCAGCCACAACATTGGCTTTGCCTGGGTGGTACCTGATTGAGCATTCGTAGTCATTCAGTAGCTCGACCCATCGTCGTTGTCGCATATTCAGTTCCTTCTGTTTGAAGATATGCTCGAGACTCCAATGATCTGTGTAGATGGCGCACTTGGTACCGTACAGGTAGTGTCTCCATATCTTAAGTGCAAAAACAACAGCTCCCAGCTCTAAATCGTGTGTAGTGTAGTTCCTTTCATGAACTTTAAGCTGGCGTGAGGCGTAGGCTATAACTTTATCCCGCTGCATCAATACACAACCAAGACCCTGAATGGATGCGTCGTAGTAAACCACAAAGTCGTCTGTACCCTCTGGCAATGAAAGGATAGGTGCACTGCAAAGTCTATCCTTTAAGTGTTGAAACGCTAATTCCTGTGCATTTCCCCATCGATAAACAACGCCTTTCTGCGTCAGTGAAGTGAAAGGCTGTGCAATCTTGGAAAAACTCCTTAATGAACCTCCTGTAGTAACATGCCAATCCCAAGAATTGGCGAATTTCCGTTGGCGTACGAGGCGCAGGCCAATTCTTAATCGAGTCTACCTTAGATGGATCTACATGAATCCCATCCTTGTTCACCACATGGCCTAAGAAATGGACTTCACGGAGCCAGAAGTCGCATTTTGAAAACTTGGCGTACAGCTGTTCTGTTCGAAGGAGTTCCAGAATGAGTCGTAGATGCTGCTCGTGTTCCTCCTGACTCTTCGAATAGATCAGGATGTCGTCGATGAAAACTATGACAAACTTGTCTAGATAAGGCTTGCACACTCGATTCATCAAGTCCATGAAGACCGCAGGTGCGTTTGTCAGCCCAAAAGGCATGACCAAAAACTCATAGTGTCCATAACGAGTTCTAAAGGCTGTTTTGGAGACGTCCTCTTCTCGGACTCTCAGCTGGTGATATCCTGATCTCAAATCAATCTTCGAGTAAAAGCTCGACCCTTGCAACTGGTCGAATAGGTCGTCGATGCGTGGAAGAGGATAACGATTCTTCACGGTCACCTGGTTGAGTTCACGGTAGTCGATGCACATTCTGAAGGTACCGTCTTTCTTCTTCACGAATAGCACTGGAGCTCCCCAGGGCGAAGAGCTAGGACGAATAAAACCCTTATCCAAGAGTTCTTGTAGTTGCGTAGATAGCTCTTTCAACTCTGATGGAGCTAAGCGATACGGTGCACGAGCTATGGGCGCTGCTTCAGGAGCTAGCTCGATTTGAAACTCGACTTGCCTGTGAGGCGGAAGGCCAGGCAATTCCTTAGGGAATACCTCAGGATAGTCGCGTACAATTGGAAAATCTTCTATCTTCTTCTCTTTCTTCGAGGTGTCAGTAACTAGAGCCAGAATAGCAGTGTGACCCTTCCTCAAGCACTTCTGAGCCTTAAGGAAAGAGATGATGCTCACAACAGCACCACTCTTGTCGCCTTGAACTTCGAGAGGTTCTTTGCCAGTACGGGGAATACGAATGACCTTCTCCTTGCATAGGATCTCTGCTTGTTGTTGGAATAACAAATCCATCCCAATGACGATGTTGAAACCATCACAACGTTGAGGTCATTCCTAACATCACCCTGACCAATCACGAATACTCGACCCCTGGCACCATTGTCGTCGTTATTACCCCCGTTGTTGCCTCCATTGTTGTTGTGGTTCTGATTCTGGTTCTGGTTCAACTGTGGGCAGTGTCTCATGAAGTGACCTTTAGCACCACACTGATAACATCCCTTGTTACCCTGCTGTTGCTGCTGATTCTGTAGAGCTTGTGGCTGCTGTTGTCGGTTCTGGTTTGCAGGACGTGAGCTTCTACAATCCTTGGCTCCATGACCAAGCTTGTTGCATCTCTGACAACGATCTTTGTTGCACGGCCCGTTGTGGTGTAAATTACATCGATAGCACTTAGGGTGGTTTCCCCTGTATCCACCCTGACTTCAATTACCAAAAGACTGCTGACTGGGGCTTCTGTACTCGACTGGGATTGAACCGAAGTGAGACCCTTGCTCAAATTTCCATCCCTCTTGCGTTTGTTGTCACTGGGAGTAGCAGAAGTAGTAGTAGTAGCACCAATATGCTTAGGCAGCTTGTTCTGTTCCACTGCCCGGTCGGTGAGACGATGAGCAAAACGAGTAACATCCTGGATAGTAGCAAGGTTAGCAGAAGTCACATGACCTTGAATCTCTGGTACTAAGCCTTTGGGGTACAATTCAATGCGCTTGGTGGGAGGATCCACCATTTTTGGACATAACACTGCTAGTTCGTTGGATCGTTTCGTGTACGCTTCTATCTCTGACCCCGTCATCATCAGGTTGTAGAACTCGACTTCCAACTTATGAATGTCATCACGACTGCAGTATTCCTCCTTGATTATCTCTTTAAAATTGTTCCATGGGGTGGCGTTAGCAGCAACCAACCCCAGCATTTGGACCTGAGCGTTCCACCATGTAAGGGCTAAACCCTCGAGAGTACCGGTAGCATACTTCACCCTGCGTGCCTCAGGGCATTAACACATTTCGAACACAGACCCTAGTTTCTCAAACCAGTGGAGGAGACCTACTGCTCCTTCAGTGCCGCTAAAAGTAGTGGGTCGGCAATCCATGAACGTCTTAAATGTGCATACAGGAGGCTGAGCGTTCGGACCTTGTTGCGCGAGGAAGAAAAGACTGGGTTAAGCGCGAGAGTTGGGTCATGAGAGTAGGATCTAACATCCTAGGGTAGGTTCGTAACAGCAGGTTATACATCCTGCCTGAGCGGCTGCGAATGCTGCCGTAACTTGTTCGTTGATAAGAGCCGTTAGCCGGCTTGAGTTAGGTTCTCACGTTCCCTCATGATCTTCACATCGAAAGAAACACAAGTAGGAAAGGTGTCGCGTATGTGCGTAAGTGTGTAGTGACAGTAGGGAGCAAGCACAAACGTGTTTTCAAACTATAGTTGCTACGTTTATCTAAGCATACCATGAGCAAAGTTCTATGCAATCTAGCAAGTAGGCAATATAAACATAATTCATACCACCTAGAATGTCGAGCCTTGCACGTGGAGTGAAGCGTCGTTGTGGATCGTTGAGCACTGTACAGGTTATAGTCTGGTTTTAACAAAACGTTTTCCCTTATTAAAACCAAGTTCACTATAACCAATGGCTCTGATACCAATCTGTCACACCCCCAAAAACCCACACGCGGAGTATCACCGCTTGGAGGCGTGACTGACCAGGATCAAGCCACCAATCATATTGAACAAGCATGTAAGTAACCATAATTCAACCAAACAATATGAAAGGTGTTCAAAAACCAAAGCATAGTTAAATGTTTAGCGGAAGCATAATTTGTAAAACCCATATCAAGTATTAAATGTGAAATAAAGTAATGTTTAAAGCATGGCACACACTGCCATGTCCCATAACGACTGTTCCTCCCTGTGCAAGCTCCATGGGTACCTAATGACCTGCAAGGCATGTAGCAACGAATCAACAACAAAGTTGAGCGAGTTCACAGTTGGTTGTTTGGTTATAGTATCCATTTCGTAAATCGTATGTTCGTTTTGTAAACCATGTATCGTATTTATCCTTATCGCGGCCAATCCAGGCATATGTGCGATGATTAGTGGGGGCTTCCCATGTGTTACAAGACCACGCGTATTGACTGCTAAGAAAATGTAAGAGGTGCCCTAAGTCAATGTCTATCAGCATTAACCCTTTGCCCATAGTCCATTAGTACATGCCCGTCCGACTGGCACGGTGTGAGGTTTGTTAAACCTAATAGCGCTATTAACTAATGACCCGCTCGCCCTAGGCCTCGGCGATTAAGTCGATAATTGAGGGACTTCCTTTGATAGAGGTGATGGTCTTAAGATCGTGTACGTAGGCTTTACGTACGTGCCCTTCATTCCGAGGACAGTAGTAAGTATAACTGTACGTAGGTTTTACGTACGTGCCCTTCAACCGAGGACAGTAACAATTTGTTTAATAGTAATAGTTGTACGAGTAGTTATTCAATCCCATTCCCAACTCCTGGGAATCCCATGCCTTGGCTAGTGTGAACTCACCTTGGTTTGCTCGGCAGACACACAAAAAGGTCAACTCTAGCTGCTAGTGGTCAACCACGTCCTAACATGGTTACCATACAAGTCAGGTTTTGGTTCGAGTAAAGCACGTATGTTTACACATAAGTTAACAGGTTGCAAACACGTATAGATCATAGTGAACACGTATAACACATTAGCAGTCAAATTCATAACATACTAACACTTGTACGATCCCAAAGATAAAGCCCAATAAACAGGCGGCCCAACCTATTGTGCGATCAGCACAACTTGTGCGATCCACAATGGGTTGTGCGATCAACCTTATACCTGGCCCAATAACACATTAGCAGACATTTCAACTTGTGCGATCCAAAGGATCTTGTGCGACTGGGGACATCTTGTGCGACTGAACTTGTGTGTTTGGTCTTGTGCGATTAGTTTAACAAACTTTCTAAAAATCATGCAAATCCATTTCTCAAATAATACCAATAATCATGCCAATCAGTTACAAGAAATTCAACGGTTTCCAATTTCACTTTTATTGACCGAATCCATCATTTACCAAACCATTCCCTAAGAACCCTAACATAATTCTAACAATTACGTCGATTACATCATATCATCATTCGATAGTCAACAGTCATAAATGAGTTATTGGAATCATCAAGTAATCATCAAGTAACATTATCATGATCCTGACATCATCATGGATCAGTCCACATTCATTGTCTGCATGTGATACTCCATTAAACTAAAGCAACATTTGTAGGTTAACATGAGTCAAACCCCATGTGTTTATTTGTTCCAAGTTGTCGGCCACTAAACAATAGATTATCTAATCATCATGCAAATACAATCATCACCCAATTAACAGTTTAACCTACGCATATATATGCATGTATCATCAACCAGTCGACTAGCATGACATATTACATAACCGGACTCCTGATCATGTTAATATCATTCAGATCATCATTAGCAGACACACACAGTCGAACATCTCATCCAATAAACATAACAGTTTGTGAACAACCACATAGATATACATACATAACGATTAAACATCCATAAATGCCAAATCATCCAAACAAGATTACATTGAAATCATACGATAAGCATCTTAGTCAACAGAACATATAGATCACTAACCAAAGATCAAACAAGAAGGGTTTGGCTTCGACCGAAGAGAAGGGCTGCCGTCGGGTTCCAAGGGTAGCGAGAGAGGGAGAGAGAGTGTGAGATGTGATTAGGGTTTTGTCAGTTATCAAATACACGCACAGAATAAAACAAATCCTATATTCATTCGATACTGGGCCAAAGCCCACTTTTGTTTTCAATGAAAACCATGGTGGACGAAAACACTCTCTAGTGTTTTCGTGGGAATAGTGTTTTCGGCTAGGAGGGTTGATTTGTGAGTTACATTTTTGTTATTATTATTATTATTATTAACATACATGCTCATATTGCACAACAATATATAAAACACACTTATAAGGCACATCATGCATATAGAAACGACATCTAGTGAACAAGTACTAAGTCAAGTAGAAACCTTGGAAACTCGGGTTGTCACATTATCCCCAACTTGAAAGAAATTTCGTCCCGAAATTTAGTACGCGGTTACTGAGGAAGCTAGTTGTGTTAAGTAGTTTACCGGTTTTCCTGGGGTGTCACATATAAGACGAAGAATGTTAGAAGAAAAGGCTGAAAAGAGAAGACAGAGGGCGAAAGAACGAAGGCGTAACAGGAAGGAATGAAGACTATGCTGGAAGGAACTGCAGCTACATCCGAGGGGGAGTCTGTTAGTTCATAGTCTGTAGCTTCCGTTAGCATTTAGTCGTATTTTGTATGTTTATATCCTTTGTGAACAATTATGTTATGTAAGTATGTTAGATAGAACGACAGATCAGGAAATGGCACTTGGATGTAAAAGTGTTTGACCTAAGATTGACTTTGTGTCGTCCGATCGGATGGGCCATCTGATCGGACAGCAGTGTCGTCCGATCGGTCAGCACCTACCATGCTCCTGAGTCTGCCTATAAATACCCCATCAGGGTATGTCATTTAGAACTTTTGTCACTTTAGCAGAACTTTGTCAAGTCTGACTTCTACTGGCACTTGTGTACTTTCATATCAGTTGAATAGAAAGATCAGACGGTGTTTAAGCGTTGAATACTTTGTCGTACATATGTGATTTGATCCAATGGATTCCGCACATTAATCAAAGTTGATTCATCTAAGTTCCTGACGAACAGATCCTTTACGAGAGGGACCAACAAATCATTCATCTCAAATTTGTTTAGAAGTTCTTTAGCATATTTACTTTGATGAATGAAAGTGCCATTTTGCATCTGCTTAACTTGGAGACCAAGAAAGCATTGTAGTTCACCTATTGCACTCGTCACAAACTCAGCTGTCATGAGTTTTCTGAACTCTTCACACATTTTATTACATGTGCTTCCAAATATGATGTCATCCACATAAATTTGGACAATCATCAAATCTTTTCCTCTCCATTTTAAAAATAGTGTTTTGTCAATTTTACCTCTTGTGAAACCAATAGAGATTAGAAAAGTGGAAAGAGTTTCATACCAGGCTCTTGGTGCTTGTTTTAGTCCATACAAAGCTTTGTTTAGCTTGTAGACATGATTTGGATTAAATGGATCCTCAAAGCCAGGAGGTTGACAAACATATACCTCTTCTTGAATCTTACCATAGAGGAAAGCACATTTGATATCCATTTGAAACACATGTATGTTGTGGTTGACAACAAAAGTCAAGAACAGTCTGATAGCTTCCAATCTTGCTACATGGGTAAAAGTTTCATCATAATCAATGCCCTCTTTTTGTCTAAATCCTTGAACCACAAGCCTAACTTTATTTTTGACAACAATACCCCTTTCATCAGTTTTATTTTTGAAGACCCACTTTGTGCCAATATGACTCACACCCTCTGGCAGTGGTACAAGTTCTCATTGTTGTCTTTTAAACTATTGGAGCTCTTCTTGCATGGCTTCTACCCAACTGTTGTCTTTCAGTGCCTCTTGGTACTTGACTGGTTGATGAAGAGATAGAAAGCCAGCAAAAAGACAAATGTTTTGGAATTGACTTCTGTTGAGAACCCCTTCATTCATGTTGCAAATGATTTGATCTAGTGGATGGGACTTCAGGAAGATTAAATCTCCTTTGTATGGAACAATGGCATTAAATGGTGAAGGCTGCAGATGTGAGTCATCTGAGCTAACATCTGTTGGTGACTTTGATGATCTAACCTCTGTTTGAAATGGAGGTGGAGGGATAGCAGGATTGGGTGTGGTACAATGTTGATTTTTATCCACTGTTGGCAGATTTTTATCAACAGTGTTTGTGGATATGGTGTCAGAGGTTGAAGGGCTACTTTCGTCAACAACTGTTGATGCAGCAGTGGTTGAGCTTTCACAGCTGTTTTGAACATCTACTGCTCTGGTGGTGTATGTGAATTTTTGTTGTGGAATCACAATTTCATATCCATTGTCTTGTGGTGGAGATTGTGGTGTACCTGCATGGTTAGTCTTGACAGACACATCTTCAAAAGTGAATTTATTTAGATCAAACAATTCAGCAGGATTTGGTGGGATTTTCAGAGATGAAAGTTCATTGAACTTAACATTCAAAGTCTCTTCCACACACCTAGTCCTAGTGTTAAACACTTTGTAGGCCTTGACAGTGGTTGAGTATCCCAGATGATAACCACAATCTACTTTGGCTGCAAATTTTGAAATTGAATCTTTTAAGTTTAAAATGAAACATGGGCAGCCAAAGATTTTGAAATATGAGATCAGTGGTTTGATTTTATACAGAATTTCATAGGCAGTCTTTTGATGCCTGGGGTTGATCAAAACTTTGTTCTGGACATAGTAGGCAGTGTTTACAGCCTCTGCCCAGAAAGTTAATGGTAAACCTGAATCTGTAAGCATGGTTCTGGCAGCTTCAATCAAAGTTCTATTTTTCCTTTCAACCACCCTATTTTGTTCTGGTGTTCTTGGGATGCTGTACTGCCTTACAATCCCTTTTGACACACAAAACTCATCCAACTCCCAATTCCTCAATTCTGTGCCATTGTCACTCCTAAAGATTTTTACTGGCAAGTCAAAATGCTACATATGGACTTGTTTGGCCTAGTAAAAATCATGAGCTTGAAAAAGAAAATATATTATTTGGTAATTGTAGATATTGGATATCACAATCGTAGTCCCTCCTGAACTAATTGTTTGCTTGATGTGCAGGGAGCTTCTGCATGCTTAGATAATCTTTGGTATGTAGATAGTGGAGGCTCCAGGCACATGACTGGATGTAGAGCCCTACTCAAAGAATTCAAAACTCATAGAGGGGGTGATATATCTTTTGGTAACAATTCTAAGGGTAAGGTTTTGGGGTCTAGATCAGTTCAGTCTGGAAAAGTCAAGTTTGCAAAATGTTAGGATCTGAGTTTCTTAGATTGTGTTGTTTAATTAGAATTGAAAGATGAAAAAGAGAATTGAAGTGCAACGGAAATGGAAATAAACTTTGATCACACAATCAAGGAAGAACAGCTATAAGCAAACATGATTTCATTAAGTCAAAAGATTGTATCTATTACAAAATTCAACTTATGCATGCATGCACTAGACTCCCCCTCAGCCTGAGCTCAGTGATTTGTTCATACAAGATGACTTGTGAAGAAAGAGCTAATGGAACAGTACAGAGTACTGTTCTATTTATAGTGCAAACGAAACCACTGAGCATCTTTGCTGAAGTCACCATGAAAGTGACATCTAAGCTCCTAACAAGCTCTAAACAATGTTACATATAAACACAGATTACAATAGAAACTGATTACATAAACCACTGATTGAGCTTTCCACTGTTGTAGTCTAAGCACTGATGTTGAGCATCAGTGCTTTCTTCAAAGGGTGCTCAGTCCTTGAATGGGCAGTGCTTTGGTCTTCATCAGTTCTTTAGCTAACAGTTGTTGAGATGATCAGTGCTTGGAGTCTATCAGATGCTAGAAAACCGCTGTCAAGGGGAAAGTCTTGAACAATCTCTGCTTATGATGATCAACTGTTCTGAACCAGTTTTGGCTTTCCTTATCATCTGTTCTTCTGGGCTTGAATGCATGGGCCAACACATTCCATTAACCAAGTTAACATGTAAACCAGTTAAGTTTGAATGGGGACCAAAGCAGGAGGAAGCTTTCAAGATCCTGAAGCAAAGATTAACTAATGCGCCGATACTTGCTTTACCGAAAGGAACTGAAAATTTTATAGTATATTGTGATGCATCAAAATCAAGTTTTGGATGTGTGTTGATGCAACGCCAGAAAGTAATTGCTTACGCCTCTAGATAATTGAAGAAACATGAAGAAAACTACACAACGCATGATCTGGAATTAGGAGCAATAATTTTGGCCCTCAAAATTTGGATACATTATCTATATGGTAGTAAGTTCATTATCTTTACAGATCATAAAAGTTTAAGATATATTTTTGAGCAAAAAGAACTGAACATGAGGTAAAGACGTTGGATGGAGATTCTTAGTGACTACGATTGTGATATCCAATAAGGTAAAGCTAACGTAGTAGCTGATGCTTTAAGTCATAAGTATCATGAAAAGCCAAGAAGGGTACGCGCTCTCAGATTGAATCTACAAATAAACTTAATGGAACAATTGAAAGATACTTAAGATGCAGCAATCAAGGATGATGCTAGAAAATTAAAAGGAATGATGACTGAAGTATAAAAAGGAACAAATGGAATTTGGAAAGTGATTTACTAAAGTCGCGATAATAATTGCAAATGAGGCATGGTTTAAATAATAAGGAATAATGGATTTTAATAATCTCAACTATTAGTCGTTAGCCGGAAACGGTCCCAACTTCGAAAATAACAAGTGGTGATTCCACATTTTCACATATTTTAAACCAATAGAAATAAAGAGATTTACGAGATTAAGTAGTTTTTGCAAAGAATATGTACGAGGTTCTAATACTAATCGCAAGTAAAGAAATTTGAGAAAGTGTACCTATACACGATATGTTTTGTTGTATCAAGTGGGGAGTCCTCTTGATGAACAATAACAACCTTTAAATCACCTAGTGAGGTGACTCTTGAGAAGGCGACATATAGTTGTCCATGACTGAAGACTGAATGTGGTAAATAAACACCAATTTTGGTTAGTGATTGACCTTGGCTTTAGTTAATTGTCATGACGTAGCATAACTATAATGGGAATGGTTTTCTTTTAAAAAAAGAATGGTGGTTCGTCGTTTGTATGGGTAAGACATATTCGTGGTATATATACATGATGGCCAATGGCAATTCCTGTTATGACCTAGGCCTCGATAACTTTAGGTAATAGCTATGTGATGATTAGACTTGTACCATTACAAAGCTGTGTTGTTTAATTTATGTTTCGAAATAATATAATTGGGGAATTGACCTTCAATTCAAGGCGATGAGGCCGTAAACAAAAAGTAATTGTTTTTGTTTTACCGGTACCTCGATGCCCGTAAATGAAAAGTAAGACCTATCCATTGGACACCAACAATTTGTATGATCAACTGATAAATGGCCTTTTGCTGAGAATTAAGTTGTGTCCGGTAACACTCATGGTTGGAGGAAAGCGGAAGCCTGTCATAATTATTCAAACGCCCTTTGATATATACTTGAACAAATATTTAATCATCATGTTCCACCTACAGTACTCAGTGCCTGATAGTGAAGGTAGAGATGCATGTTGTATGGTACAACGTAAGCATTATCTAGTCTAACACCATTCTTAAGCATAAAATGCCCTATTGATCGTTTTCTATAATGTGTAAATCCATTTTTGTCAAACGTCGTTGTTGCCTCGTAAGCTTTTGGGAACTTTTTTGAGCAAGAGGATGATGACATGCAGGGTGCATTAATTAGGCTTGGCGAGGCCACATGATCCATGCATCATCATAACTTTATACAATTCTGGCTCAATGATGATATCGGGGATCTCGGCAGAGATATAGTTATCAAGCCTATCAGGGTTCCTTATCTTATGTGCAGAAGTAACCAATAGTAGCAAATGACAATGAGGGGGTCCTCTTTTTTTGAAATTCATTGTATATAGATCTACATACAATTAACAGACAACATAAGATCAAGATATCAAATATTAAGAAGCAAAGTTTTAGGCTAGAAAAAAGTAAGGCTGAATAACATAGCTACGTGCAGCTACTTGGCTAAAAGGTTTGCTTGTTTTAAGAATCTTGATAAGTGAGCCAACTTTAATTTGAAAGATCCTGGCAATGATATCTGAAGTTACACGTGAACATGGTAAACTACTCGGGATTCCAATGAACTCTACAAATATCTAAAGCATCTTAGTAGTGCTTATACATGAAATGTGGGCTGCCAATGAAAGATGTTGGAAGAACAGTTCTTTTTCCAATATCACAGTCCTCGGTGTCACCATGAAGAATAGAATCATGAAACCCTAAAGATATTCACTTGTAAAGGTATTTTGTTTTAGTCGTATGTAATCTCGTTGCATCCGTGAATCGCGCGACCAACCGCCCTTACCATATATGAACAATAAATGGTATTGTAAAGAATATATATATATATAAACGATGCAACTTGTTAACTCGATGTGGATCTGCATCCCTAGGTCGTATGATAATGTCAAACTTAGTTGATGTAGAATCACCTTCATACACAATTGCATCAATAGAATTTGGAGTTGACATATCATAAGATAATTCTCTTTGGATGTTTTATAAATGAATACCAAAATTTGTGTCACACCCTGACTTTTGGGGAAGCGTATGATGTGTGACTTGTTCAATATCCTTGCATTCAATTATAATAAACAACTATGTGATTAAAACATGATGTTCATCCATTCATAAGCTTGAAAAGTTACAAACACAAATCCTTTTAAGTTTCAACCAAAGTCCTCAAGTTATGTTTCAATACAAAAGTGGATGACATCAAAACTTGGACTTTACGTCTTGAAAACAACACCAGCGCCCAAGATCGATCTCGTTTCCTGAAATAGATGTAATTTTGAAAATATCAACAAAAGTTGAGCGAGTTCATGTGATTCTGTATGAGTTCGAATATTCTTGTAAACAATTGTATGTATGCCTTTGTAATCCAGTATGAAAGCGTCTATGAACAGATCATTAATGTGTAGCTAAGACATTAATATGTGTGGTATGTAGGAAGTGCTCAAACCTAGCGAATTTCCTCCGCTCCATCCGGCGGGAACGACATAGACACCACATGCGGCTACACAAGGACCCATGGGTGGGGCTGGCTTGTGACAACCCACACTAAACCAGGTATCCGTACAACTTAATTAATGATTAATTACTACTTGATTACTGTGCTTGATTGAACTAGCTGATGAACTGCTACCTGCATACTGATACATGCACTTACTTGCATCATACTTTATTTGCTGTCACTACATTATTTACATACTGGACCCTAGTGACAAACATGATGCACAAAAAGCACAGTAGCACTAAACGGATACACAGTGAACATGCTGATATAACCAGCATCAGGCAGACACTGCCTCTAAGGCCTGTTAAGAGCCTCATATATTTTGACTACACTGGTAGTGAGTGTAGGGATATAAGGGTTATGGTACCGCGTCTCTAGGAATAAGATACACTGATTCGGATGTGCCTAAAACGTACTTTAAGTACCAAACACAGCACTTTAATAAATAAACCAGCTTCTAGCTGACTAATAAAGTGCCAGAACATGAGAAAATAACACTAGACACTTTCTAAAGTGTTGGAAACAAGATGTGTCACTAAAAATGTTAATAACGACACTTTAAAGCATTACAAAAGACTTTAACGGATTACTATCCAACCGAACACCCGGACTTTACCCGGAACATGAAAATATTATATTTTCACTAAATATATTTTTCTGAGCTAGTTAGGGTCCCTGATTACCCTAACACCCGGCATAACACGCTTTATTTTACTAACTAAGTTAAACACCTAGACTAACTTAGTTAACCTAACTAAGCCCTAACTAACCTACTTAAAATCGAACTAACCCACCCCCCATCCCATAACCGGCCCCAAACTTGGGGAACACACAAGAGTACTAGAATGATTATTTTAATAAGTGGTGCTTAGTATCTTGAGGACATGAAAACCCATGGATAATACCCCTAATTTTGCCTATAAGATCACAAGATTACACATTATAATCTTTCACTCCACACACCAACAAACCAAGCTCTCTCTTGCTCTCTTGGTTCTCGGCCGAAACCCCCACCACCTACACACCCATTTTCGGTTCTAGTTCACTCCATTCCAAGATCATACAAACATCACAAGTCGCGTATTAGGAGCTCTTGTGCACTCGGAACGCGAAGGACCTCTACCGTTAGCTTTTATCCACCCACTTTCCGTCAAGATTCTTCCCTAGCCCCGAGCTAGAGGTATATTGTTTAAAACTTGTTCTTGAATGTATTTAAAGTGGTTAAAAGGAATATTGTCGGTTAAATATCGAAAACATAAGTTTTGATGCATTAAAGTCTAGTAAAATCACAAAAATGGTGGATAATAACATATAACTTGTGTAAAAGTCGTAGGACTTGAAATATGTGTTTATTGAGACCCGATCTATGATGTGGTAGCTCGGATCTCCGTTTAACCCGACTTTGTAAGATCATGTATCTTCACATAAGCTCGTTTTTTACTAAATACAAGGGTTAAAGGTGAAACTCTACCACACAAAATACATGAACTTGTGCAGAAATATTTTACTTGTGTAAAAGTGATTTAAGCGGTAAAATGGTGTTTAAAACTAGCGGATCTACGTATCCGCAAGTGGTATCTTCAAAGAACCACACATTTAAGAAACCATGTGTTTTAAAAAGCGGATCTTACACTAGTAAACATGATTTTATGAACCACAAGTGTGTAAACACTTGTGAAACAAAGAGATCCGACAAAGAAGTAAATTTGTCACTTGTTACTAGAAGTTGTAAAGACGGATTTCTCTAAACACGAGGTTTTTATGAGATTAAAGTTACTTTATATAAAGATCTACATATATAAAGGGTGTTTACACTATAGATTCGGAAAAACTACAAGTTCATGCGATTATGCAAATTTACATACTTGTCGACTAGTTTGTTGTGTCGGAAATTGTTTGATTGAATAAAGAAGATTGTTGAATTGATTTGGTAAAAGAAAATGATACGCTTGAAAGCGTGGCCACCTCCAGTTACAGAGGAAACTCTGGCGAAATTTTCTAAAAACCTAACACTTAGAATTATTTACACAACAAGTGTTAGAACTATTTTGGACATATTTTCAAAACATAAATTTCGCCGGCACTATATTTTACTAAACATTCGGAGGTGGGGTTTTCACAAAGATTAACGTGATAAATATATTTGTCACAACACTGTTTATGATTATTTTGTGAAATACATAAATATTATTTTAGTGTGAAAATAATATTTACAAGCGTTAATGATCCCAAAACTTTACGAACGCTTCCACAAACATATAAGTTACACCGGTAATTACATTACCACAAGATTGATAAAACGTAACTTACGCACATGTATTGTATCCCCCATCCTTGGGAAGAAGAATAACTACCAAGTGTATACGTAACATAAACACGAAATAGTTGTCTAACTATTTCCCAAAGACATAAACTGTAAAGCTAAGGCACGGCCGTCCGTCTAATAGAATTAGCACTTGTAGGTCGTTGCACAGCTTACTGTATTGGAGACACTTGGTAGAGACGCGCATTCACTGTGAGTTCATGTCCCCCTTTTCTCTAACTATTTTCAGTTTTCTTAACTGCGGGGGTGAAATACATGTTACTTTGTTTACAAGTACTTTATACACGGTATGAATAACGTAAGGAGGTTTAGATCATGTGAATGGGTAGTTAGAACACCGAGGGACTCGAGCGGTAGATCTATCTGGGTGTAGCGAGCCCAGCTCCCGGCCCAACAGAACAGGCCTCTCGGAGGACTAACAGAACGGACCCGGAGTGACTTGGTACCCAACGCAAAATCGGCTAGGGTGTGTCTTTCTTACTTGCATTTCACAACATGCTAATGGCCTTGCAAACCATTGGTGATCACAAGTCCTCTTACACTGCTACATACCAGGAAACTTTTATACTTACAAGTGTTTTACTTACTCACTTGCACATGAACTCGCTCAACATTATTGTTGATTTTTCAACTCACATGTATTTCAGGAAATTAAACGGATCTGGCACGGTATGGAACGTTTTCCGCTGCACTTGTCATGGAGTCATCAGGGTTTAGGGGATGTGTCTCTTTCCTGGACAAGACACAGTCCTTAAGCCACGTTTATGTTATGTTCCGGTTTGTAATGTTGTTGAACAAGGTCTTGGTTGTTGGTTAAAAACAATGGTACTGTATTTTGATTTTTAAAACTTAATGGATGACTTGCATGGTTTTTAAATTCATATAGCTTGTTATGATTAAGCTATGGTATTAAGAAGTCACACCAAAATTAACCACGCTTCCACAAAGCCAGGGTGTGACAGCTTGGTATCAGAGCTCTGATCATAGCGAACTAGGATTCTTTCTCGAGTCTAGACTATGATCACTAGGGCTCTCACGAAAACATTTTTCTGCATACCACTTAAGTCCAGATCCACAACTTTTTACAAACAAATGTTGAGCACATTTTATTATTTATAGGCTCAGCTTGGAGGGCTGAGGATCGGTCTGGAGGACCAAGGTGATCGAGGTAGTTAAGCACGTTGGTTTGTTATAGGATCGATCTGGAGGATCGAGATTTGGTTTAAGTGAAGGATAGAGCAGTCTTGTAGACTGGATGAAATTGGCTAGTAAGAGTAGGAGAAGTATGTGATACCTTACTTGGTGACTTATGTGATTAACTGATTATATGATTAATTATTATACGTATATGTGTTTGTGTTACAAACGTTATGCTTTCATCAAGTACTAGAAAGATGGGCACTACGAACCCCATGACCATAGTATCAGACGACATAGTTCAACGAAGCACGAGGTGTACATTTCTGATACTACCGGCACAGACAATGACGACTTTCAGCCCTTTGTGCACTGCCTGAAGTCGTAGCAGAGCCTACTGATGGCCATCTTGTTGGGAATTTACCACTGGCGGTGATCCCTGCTCCTGTGCCCCTTGCCACTTATCTCGTTGTTGATATGCCTCCGACATTGCCTCTAAAGACGATGTCGAACTATTAAGAGGAGGACCCACTTGAGGGCAAGGCCCTCTCGCTGCTAGCACTAGACTACTGCATGCGGACGCTCCTGCAAGGGAAACTCACTCCCTTATCCCAGACTCACTTGAGTCTCTGACATCCGCGTCTTCGCACATACAGGGAATGCAGCACCACTTACACGACGCCGACCCTGATATGGCATCATCAGCTGCACCGGATCCCACACACAGCTTTGAGTTTGATCGCGATTATGAGGACAATCCTGTTTTTCCGCCTGGTGTTGATCCAGACCATGACATTGAGTTCATGCACTTAGACCAGCCCTTGGGGGATCCTGTAACCCCTGTGATTGTTGATCCAGCTGATTTTGAGATGGAGTTTTTGATTCGAAGCTAGCCGTGGCCCCTGAGCCAGGCGTTGCTCCTGACCCCGCATTGGAGTATGACCCTGTTCATGCCGATGCACCGGCTGTTGCTTCTTGATTGATCATCTGCTTGGATGAGAGAAAATTTGGGGTAACTGTGCAAGACAATTTATTATTACGGGGGCCCACGTAATAACGATTTGTAGTGCACAGGAATCCTGGTGGACTCTGCAGGTCAAGCTAATGATAACCAATAACTTAAACACAAATGACCTAGGCGATGTAGCCTCGAGTTCATTCTATTACAAGCAACAAGCCAAGTTGACAAGCCTATGTGAAGGCTCAGGAATTTATTTCCCCACTTATACAGTGAGTATATTTGCGTGTGAAATGGGGTGATTACATGATGGCTTACGTGCTATATATATACCCCATAGACAATTGAAACATTGTCCAACCCGCTTCACACTATTTCGACAAAAAGGGAATGTCACCCAGACGTGACACAAGCACCGGTACGTTACTGAGGACAGAAGACGAGCTGCAAGAACGCATCTCACAGATAAATGCACGACATGAAGCCCTCCACTCTAAGTACAACGATGGCATTACTGGAGATAACCCTCCAACTGGCTGCACCTATAAACAGTTCCTGAACTGCAAGCCTTTGAACTTTGTCGGAACAGGAGGCACCGTTGCATTTGTTCGTTGGTCCGAAAAGACCGACTCCATTTTAAGGATGAGTAACTGATCGCCAACAGAGTGTTACCTACATCTCAGGGATATTTCTAGATGGCACACTCTCTTAATGGAACCTCCAGGTTCAGACCCTTGGCACAGACGCTACTTATACACTGAGCTGGGACGAGCTCAAGGAAACGATTGAGAAGAAATGTTGTTTTAGGACAGAAATTCAGAAACTTGACGTGGAGTCCTGAAATTTGAGAAAGGACGAACCAGAGACTCCTGAACATGACCAGCGATCGCACGACTTGTCTAGGGTCGTCCCCTACTAAGTCATTGATGTAGTATGATATAGTGGTGTACTTGTGAGCTTTACATTGTGGTCTTGAATTGTGGCAATACAATCGCAGTATTCTCATCACATGCGATGTTCAATCAATTGTTTATGTCCTATAGCATAAGAAGTTATGTGATTGACTTGTTGATAACATGAGATGATATGTGTTGGTATTGTTGAATGCATACACTCTACTTACTATGACCTAACCTATGTGAAACATCTTTTAGAAGATGCCGCCAAGACGCGAAATGCGCATGCCCACCTCCGAGGCAGAACTGAAAGAAATAATTGCTGCAGCTATAGCACAGCACGAGGCCCTACGCTCCGAACCTATCAGAGGTACCTCAGAAAATAACGGTTGTTCCTACTGGCACTTCCTCAACTACAAGCCTTCGAAGTTTGACGGCACTGGGGGTGCCATAACTTTTGTAAAATGGGCTGAAAGTATGGAATCCATCTTTCGAATGAGTGGCTGTACGCCAGAACAACAAGTCCCATACATTTCTGAGTTGTTTCAAGATGGAGCCCGATTATGGTGGAATCTTCAGGTTCGAATAATGGGCCTAACTACAGCATACGCGTTAACTTGGGATGAGTTGAAAGGAATGATGCATAAGAAGTATTGCCCCCACACGGAAACCCAGAAGTGGGAAGATGAATTTCGGAGCCTAATGATGGAAGGTCCGAAGGTGTTGGAGTACGTGCAACGACTTCATGATCTGTCACAAATTGTTCCATACCTGGTAAAACCAGAGCTGAAGAAATTGGAACAATTCATTTGGGAACTGGCGCCTCAAGTTTTGAGCTTGATGACGACATCAACGCCACCAACAACTGATGCTGCAAGTAAGATGGGTTTGGCGCTCGCTACGGAGGCAATTAGACTAGAAAAACTTGCAGACCCAGACAAGGAGACTCAGGTAGAGTCATCCGGAAAGAACAAAAGGAAGCTCACTGAAGGTACCCGAACGAATAATGAGAACAAAGAAAAGGGTTATATGGGCACTCTGCCCAAGTGTAACACATGCCAGCGTCATCATTCTGGCCAATGTGGACTGAAAACATGCGAAGTATGTGGGAAACGTGGTCACTTGAAGGACACTTGTTGGGCCCCTGCCGGTCGGGGAGGCCAAGGAGGATTTGGGAATAAAGATAATAACCGTGGTGGTTTTGGAAGTCGCCCACAGGGAAAAGATTACAAGGGTATCCTACCTAAGTGCGACAATTGTTTACGTTATTATGTCGGGCGATGCAAATATGGAAATTGTGGTAACTGTGGCAAGGTGGGACATGTCAAGGAAACTTGTTGGCAAAATACTAAACTTAGTAATGGGGGCCAGGACGGTAGTGAGAATCACGAAGGGGACAACGACAACGATAATTGTCGAGTCAAAATGAGTGATGAGCAGAAGCGTGCTCGAGGGTGTTTAAACTGTGGAAGCAAAAAGCATTTCAGAAGATATTGCCCGAAGACAATCAGGCGCAAGGATGAAAGCTCCCCGTCGGAGCTAGGGAGGCACGCCAGAGATCCAAGCATGGGTAGCGGTACGTCCCACATTACTCAATATTATGCATCTGTATTGCCAACTACTGCTGCAAATTTTACGATTCACAATTCTAGTATTCAAGGACATAATTGGTTTACGTAGCGAGTGAGTAATTATTCCAGTACCCATTAGAACTAGCTTGGGGGAAGCTAGTGGAAGTCAACGCAGTAACTGAAATCGGCACGATAGAACCCGGAGATCGTAAGTTTACGCAAGATCTATTGCCAGTCGAGTTTGGAAGCTTCGACGTGATGATTGGGATGGACTGGTTGACGAACAACCATGCGGAGAATGTCATCCGCGCCCCGAAAACGAACGAAGAAATTATCGTGGCTCATGAAGCAGGATACGCTCCTACGGATTACCAGGCTAAGAAGACCCGAAAATTCTCGCACAGAGGATGTGTTGCATTCTTGGCTCGTGTTGTGGAAAAGGAAGTCAAAGAACCAAAACTCGAAGATATCCTTGTGATTGGAGAATACCCCGAAGTCTTCCTCGAAGACTTGCCGGAATCATCTCCTCACGGTTAGTCGAATCCCGCGTCGACTTAATTCCGGGCACTGCACCCGTAGTCGATGCATTATAGCAACTTACATTTTCGGGGGTGCAAGGACTGACAGAGAAATGTTAGCAATGGTTAGAGAAGGAAGATAACAGACCAAAATTTCCTCTTGGGGTAATCCCATCTTTTACCCATCAAAAAGAAGGACGATGATTTTCAATAAACATCAACTACCGAGAACTGAATAGGCTAACGATCGAGGATAGATATCCTCTGCCAAGAATCGACGATCTGTTCGATCAACTTCAAGGCTCAAGCTGTTACTCTAAGATCGATCTTCGATCTGGATACCATCAACTAAGGATACAGGAGGAAAGTATCTCGAAAACAGCCTTCCGAACTCGTTATGGACACTACGAGTTCCTCGTTATGCCATTTGGTTTGACAAACGCACCTGCGGTATTCATGGATCTAATGAATAGAGTTTGCAAGCCATACTTAGACAAGTTCGTGATTGTATTCATCGACGACATCCTGATTTACTCAAAGACGAAGGCTGAACACGAGCAGCATCTTAGAACCATATTGGAGCTGCTAAAGAAGGAACAGCTGTACGCCAAATTCTCCAAGTGCGAGTTTTGGCTACGCGAAGTCCAGTTTCTTGGACATGTGGTTAATGGGGATGGAATTCATGTTGATCCCACAAAGATCGAGGCAATCAAGAATTGGGAAACGCCTACAACGCCAACCGAGATTCGACAATTCTTGGGTTTGGCTGGCTACTATCGAAGGTTCATCGAGGATTTCTCGAAAATCGCTCAACCTTTGACGCTCCTCACGCAGAAGGACAAGACGTTTGATTGGGGAATCAAACAGGATGAAGCGTTTCAGATATTAAAGGGTAAGCTTTGTAACGCGCCAATCTTAGCTCTACCAGAAGGTACTGATGACTTTGTGGTATACTGCGACGCATCACGTCAAGGATTGGGTTGTGTGTTGATGCAACGCCAAAAGGTCATTGCTTACGCATCACGCCAACTGAAAGTGCACGAAAAGAATTATACCACACACGATTTAGAGCTTGGCGCAGTGGTTTTTGCATTAAAGATCTGGAGACACTACCTGTATGGTACGAAGTGCACAATCTTCACAGATCACAAAAGCCTGCAGCATATATTCAACCAGAAGGAGTTGAATATGAGGCAAAGACGATGGGTTGAATTGTTGAACGATTACGACTGCGAGATAAAGTATCACCCAGGGAAGGCAAATGTAGTTGCCGATGCCCTAAGTCGTAAAGAAAGAATCAAGCCCATAAGGGTTAGAGCATTGGAAATGATTATACGAACCGACCTTTCCTTGCGCATTCGTGCTGCACAAAAGGAAGCTCTCAAGGAGGGAAACCTTGAGGAAGAATATCTCCGTGGAATGGAGAAGCTTTTGGTACCAAACGAGGAAGGAACGTTATGTTTTGAGAAAAGGATTTGGGTTCCTCTGTTTGGTGGATTAAGGGAAGTTATTTTCGACGAAGCGCACAAGTCACGGTACTCTATCCACCCTGGATCGGAAAAGATGTACAAGGATCTCAAAGATTACTATTGGTGGCCTAGGATGAAAGGCGACGTTGCTGTTTACGTGGGCAAATGTTTAACGTGCGCTAAGGTCAAGGTGGAATACCAGAAGCCTTCGGGACTTCTGCAACAACCTGAGATTCCCAGGTGGAAATGGGAACAAATCTCAATGGATTTTGTTACAAAATTTCCAAGAACGCCAAGAGGCCATGATATGATTTGGGTGATTGTCGACCGCCTAACAAAGTCCGCACACTTTCTGCCAATCAAGGAGAAAGACAGTACTAGTAAACTTGCGGAAATTTACTTGAGAGAGATCGTAGCACGTCATGGAGTACCTCTCTCGATCATCTCTGATAGAGACGGAAGGTTTGTGTCAAGAATATGGCAATCCTTCCAAGAATCTTTTGGCTCACAATTGAATCTGAGCACTGCGTTCCATCCGCAAACTGACGGCCAGAGCGAGCGAACGATACAAACTTTGGAAGACATGCTGAGGGCATGTGTTATGGATTTAGGCGGTAGCTGGGATAAACACTTACCTTTGGTCGAATTTTCATACAACAACAGCTACCACACCAGTATTGGTGTCGCGCCATTTGAGGCCCTATACGGACGCAAGTGCCGATCACCACTATGTTGGTCTGACGCAGGTGATAGGCAGCTTGCTGGTCCCGAAATCGTCCAAGAGACGACAGACAAGATCGCGCAAATTCTTAAACGCATCGAAGCCGCTCGCCACAGACAAAAGGCCTATGCGGATCCAAACCGAAAACATACGGATTTTCAAGTCGGAGAAATGGTTTTACTGAAGGTATCACCCTGGAAAGGGGTGGCGCGCTTTGGAAAGCGTGGAAAGTTAAATCCACGCTACATTAGTCCCTTTAGAATTCTAGAAAGAATTGGGACGGTAGCATACAAGTTGGACCTACCCGCTGAACTAAATGGGGTTCACGATACATTTCATGTATCCAATTTAAAGAAAAGTCCAACTCAAATTGACGTTGCCATTCCTATCGACGAGATTCATATTGA
Organism: Helianthus tuberosus; assembly: GCA_030545235.1. Taxonomy (NCBI): domain Eukaryota; kingdom Viridiplantae; phylum Streptophyta; class Magnoliopsida; order Asterales; family Asteraceae; genus Helianthus; species Helianthus tuberosus. The sequence continues at coordinate 82,346,851 of CM060408.1, read as the reverse complement.
CGACACGCTCCACTTCGTTGAAGAACCTGTTGAGGTCACGGATTGGAAAGTTAACAAGACCCGCCGGAGCAGTGTCAAACTCGTCAAAGTACGTTGGAATGCCAGACATGGTCCTGAATTTACCTGGGAACGTGAGGACCGGATGAAGGAGAAATACCCCCACTTATTTCCTAAGAACCCTGCTTCTACAAGCAGAACTTAAATTTCGGGACGAAATTTATTTAACGGGGGGAGAATGTGACAACCCACACTAAACCAGGTATCCGTACAACTTAATTAATGATTAATTACTACTTGATTACTGTGCTTGATTGAACTAGCTGATGAACTGCTACCTGCATACTGATACATGCACTTACTTGCATCATACTTTATTTGCTGTCACTACATTATTTACATACTGGACCCTAGTGACAAACATGATGCACAAAAAGCACAGTAGCACTAAACGGATACACAGTGAACATGCTGATATAACCAGCATCAGGCAGACACTGCCTCTAAGGCCTGTTAAGAGCCTCATATATTTTGACTACACTGGTAGTGAGTGTAGGGATATAAGGGTTATGGTACCGCGTCTCTAGGAATAAGATACACTGATTCGGATGTGCCTAAAACGTACTTTAAGTACCAAACACAGCACTTTAATAAATAAACCAGCTTCTAGCTGACTAATAAAGTGCCAGAACATGAGAAAATAACACTAGACACTTTCTAAAGTGTTGGAAACAAGATGTGTCACTAAAAATGTTAATAACGACACTTTAAAGCATTACAAAAGACTTTAACGGATTATTATCCAACCGAACACCCGGACTTTACCCAGAACATGAAAATATTATATTTTCACTAAATATATTTTTCTGAGCTAGTTAGGGTCCCTGATTACCCTAACACCCGGCATAACACGCTTTATTTTACTAACTAAGTTAAACACCTAGACTAACTTAGTTAACCTAACTAAGCCCTAACTAACCTACTTAAAATCGAACTAACCCACCCCCCATCCCATAACCGGCCCCAAACTTGGGGAACACACAAGAGTACTAGAATGATTATTTTAATAAGTGGTGCTTAGTATCTTGAGGACATGAAAACCCATGGATAATACCCCTAATTTTGCCTATAAGATCACAAGATTACACATTATAATCTTTCACTCCACACACCAATAAACCAAGCTCTCTCTTGCTCTCTTGGTTCTCGGCCGAAACCCCCACCACCTACACACCCATTTTCGGTTCTAGTTCACTCCATTCCAAGATCATACAAACATCACAAGTCGCGTATTAGGAGCTCTTGTGCACTCGGAACGCGAAGGAACTCTACCGTTAGCTTTTATCCACCCACTTTCCGTCAAGATTCTTCCCTAGCCCCGAGCTAGAGGTATATTGTTTAAAACTTGTTCTTGAATGTATTTAAAGTGGTTAAAAGGAATATTGTCGGTTAAATATCGAAAACATAAGTTTTGATGCATTAAAGTCTAGTAAAATCACAAAAATGGTGGATAATAACATATAACTTGTGTAAAAGTCGTAGGACTTGAAATATGTGTTTATTGAGACCCGATCTATGATGTGGTAGCTCGGATCTCCGTTTAACCCGACTTTGTAAGATCATGTATCTTCACATAAGCTCGTTTTTTACTAAATACAAGGGTTAAAGGTGAAACTCTACCACACAAAATACATGAACTTGTGCAGAAATATTTTACTTGTGTAAAAGTGATTTAACCGGTAAAATGGTGTTTAAAACTAGCGGATCTACGTATCCGCAAGTGGTATCTTCAAAGAACCACACATTTAAGAAACCATGTGTTTTAAAAAGCGGATCTTACACTAGTAAACATGATTTTATGAACCACAAGTGTGTAAACACTTGTGAAACAAAGAGATCCGACAAAGAAGTAAATTTGTCACTTGTTACTAGAAGTTGTAAAGACGGATTTCTCTAAACACGAGGTTTTTATGAGATTAAAGTTACTTTATATAAAGATCTACATATATAAAGGGTGTTTACACTATAGATTCGGAAAAACTACAAGTTCATGCGATTATGCAAATTTACATACTTGTCGACTAGTTTGTTGTGTCGGAAATTGTTTGATTGAATAAAGAAGATTGTTGAATTGATTTGGTAAAAGAAAATGATACGCTTGAAAGCGTGGCCACCTCCAGTTACAGAGGAAACTCTGGCGAAATTTTCTAAAAACCTAACACTTAGAATTATTTACACAACAAGTGTTAGAACTATTTTGGACATATTTTCAAAACATAAATTTCGCCGGCACTATATTTTACTAAACATTCGGAGGTGGGGTTTTCACAAAGATTAACGTGATAAATATATTTGTCACAACACTGTTTATGATTATTTTGTGAAATACATAAATATTATTTTAGTGTGAAAATAATATTTACAAGCGTTAATGATCCCAAAACTTTACGAACGCTTCCACAAACATATAAGTTACACCGGTAATTACATTACCACAAGATTGATAAAACGTAACTTACGCACATGTATTGTATCCCCCATCCTTGGGAAGAAGAATAACTACCAAGTGTATACGTAACATAAACACGAAATAGTTGTCTAACTATTTCCCAAAGACATAAACTGTAAAGCTAAGGCACGGCCGTCCGTCTAATAGAATTAGCACTTGTAGGTCGTTGCACAGCTTACTGTATTGGAGACACTTGGTAGAGACGCGCATTCACTGTGAGTTCATGTCCCCCTTTTCTCTAACTATTTTCAGTTTTCTTAACTGCGGGGGTGAAATACATGTTACTTTGTTTACAAGTACTTTATACACGGTATGAATAACGTAAGGAGGTTTAGATCATGTGAATGGGTAGTTAGAACACCGAGGGACTCGAGCGGTAGATCTATCTGGGTGTAGCGAGCCCAGCTCCCGGCCCAACAGAACAGGCCTCTCGGAGGACTAACAGAACGGACCCGGAGTGACTTGGTACCCAACGCAAAATCGGCTAGGGTGTGTCTTTCTTACTTGCATTTCACAACATGCTAATGGCCTTGCAAACCATTGGTGATCACAAGTCCTCTTACACTGCTACATACCAGGAAACTTTTATACTTACAAGTGTTTTACTTACTCACTTGCACATGAACTCGCTCAACATTATTGTTGATTTTTCAACTCACATGTATTTCAGGAAATTAAACGGATCTGGCACGGTATGGAACGTTTTCCGCTGCACTTGTCATGGAGTCATCAGGGTTTAGGGGATGTGTCTCTTTCCTGGACAAGACACAGTCCTTAAGCCACGTTTATGTTATGTTCCGGTTTGTAATGTTGTTGAACAAGGTCTTGGTTGTTGGTTAAAAACAATGGTACTGTATTTTGATTTTTAAAACTTAATGGATGACTTGCATGGTTTTTAAATTCATATAGCTTGTTATGATTAAGCTATGGTATTAAGAAGTCACACCAAAATTAACCACGCTTCCGCAAAGCCAGGGTGTGACATGGCTACACCCAGATAGATCTATCACTCATGCCCCTCGGTCTTAAACTAGATTAATGGCACTTAAGAGAGATACTACATCATCCATGTGATCTAACAGTTCATTCCTTAGCTAAGTCATACCATTGAAACATTTGAACATCTGAAACATGTATTTCACCCCCCGAGAGTTATAAAACTGAAAACAGTTAAAAGAAAAGGGGGACATGAACTCACAAATTTGCGTCATGTCTCCTGTATACCCCAAGTATGTATCCTTACGCCGTACTACAACCTACACACGTCCTGATTTTATTAGAAGTTAAGGTCGTGTAACGACTCTTAATCTTAGTTGTTTAGTAAGACTTGTTTCGGAGTTCTTGGTATACTTTGAGTTACATCTTTGATGTTCATTATATAATTCCAAGGTATATAATTATTAGTTAAAATAATAATATTTTAACTTAAATTATATTCATCGATCATTTGGAATATTTGTTAAAATAATATATTTTAACTTGGTATATTATGTATTTCTACATATGTATTCTCCCAAGTATGGGTGTACTTGTATTTTGTGTATCTTCCTACTTGTGTATCTCTGTACATGTGTATTTTTATACTTGTGTATTTGTGTATTTTGCTAAGTATCGGTGGTGTATTCCGGTGTGTATTTGTACGTGCGAGAATACGTATCTTCTTGTATTTATTAAGTATTTTCATACTTAATCTTGGATTTAATTTCCGGAATATTATTTTTAGACAACTAAAAATCACCAAGTTTATATTCTCAAAATATATATTTTAAGAGAATTTTTATAGAAAAATATCTATAAATCTTTCTTGGCAAAAATAAGTATACTTTCATATAAACCTCAAAAATAATATATTTTCAAGATTAACTTAGAAAATGTATATTTCCATTTTTCACTCAAAATAATATATTTTTAACTTGTTTAAGAAAAATATATGTATTTTCTCCTTTCACAATAATATATCTTCAAATTGTTTAAGAAAATATAAATTTTTCTCCGCTCAAAATAATATATCTTCAAATTGTTTAAGAAAATATATATTTTTCTCCACTCAGAAATAATATATTTCCTATTTGACAAAATATGATATAATTTGTAATACTTGTAAGAATCATGTTTTCCGTTTCCTTGGTTTCCAAAATACCGTTTATCATACTTGTCGAAATATATGAATTTATTTCCGGAATCTATATTTTTATAGTCCATAGTCCTTGTTCGGTTTGTCCACTATTCGGATATAAATTATATATTTATTTTCTTATGATTTTTGTAATATTTTGTATTACAACTTTGGTATCTTGGTGTGTTATATTATTTTCGAGTTCCTAAAATAATATAACTAGTATACATAATATACAAGTAACACACAAATTATGACATCTAAATATATTTTCCTAAACATATACATAGTCACTTTTATTTATCAAAAATCAACCTTCAATAATTGTAATTTTTGTAACAAAAATTATGGCAAGTTTTTATATGAAAAACCATGATCAAAATTTATTTATAAACACTTGTTTAAAATATTTTTATAAGTGTTTAATTTCTACAAAAATTTTGCCATAGTTTCCCATTAAAAATGGAGGTTTCCATGCTTTAAAATCATCATCAATCATCAACAATTCAATCAAGACTTACCATAAGCCAAAATCATGCAATTTACACTACATCATGAACTTGAAATTTTGTAAAAGTTTGTTGTAACTTAATATGTTGTTAAGTAAGTTTAGTTACCCCTAAAAATATGGTTATTTGTTTATAAATCTCATTCTTGTAAAATTTAGTCTTTTACAACTTACATGAAGATTTTCTAAAAATAATTCTTTTTGTATTCTTCTTGGTACAAACATTTTTCTAATCTTGATTTATCACTAATAACATGTTTAACTTCTTTAAAAATCATGATTATGTAAATCTTGTAAATAACTTTAGTTTCTTGAGAAAATTAGTTTTGTAATCATCCATTTACAAGACTTATAACATGCATCAATCATCATCATACTAAAAAACAACTTCATTTTTGTGACACCCCGCACTCTCGTTGTCAAGGGAAGAGTATTTTGGTAAAAACGTGCGCCTAATAATTTCTATTATTATTGTCATTATTATTATTATTAGGATAATATTTGTTATTAGGATAATATTTGTTATTACTATTATTATTTCGCAAATAATAATCCATGACGAGGGATTCTATTATTTACGTATGAGTTATCGAGACCGGGCCAGTCCGTTGAGCAAGGAGCCTAATCATTTGACGAATTCACGCACTTGGGCTAGGCCTAACCCAACTAGCCTAAACCCTACACTATATATTCATCCTAAAACCCCTTCCTCCTACTCTTTTATTAAAAACCCTAAACCCACTAACTAATTTCCAGCCGACACATGCACCCCTCTCACTGCTATCTCTCTCTCTAGAACACCGGAGTCCGATGATGCTCTCCGGCGATTGCCGGTCGAAGTTTCTACTAGCAACACCCCAACCCCCTTCTTGTATTACCCGACACCCCCTCATCTCGTTCCTCTTTAAACACCGACACATACACCAAACTCCCCTCTGTCTTCTCCCTCACTGCACCGGCGACTGGAGCTGGGTATCGGCTGGTACTCCGGCGCCCAGCTTCTCCGACGCGCACCCCCCTGACTCTTTCTCTCTGGTCCGAGTTCTAGCGCCACACCAGCGCTGATGATGATGTTGACGCAGGTCGAATATGGCGAATCGATGATGATTAGGAAGATAAAGATGATATTTGCGGCTGAGATAATGACCAGAGCTGGCGGAGGAGCCGACGACCGAGATGATGGTGGAGGAGCCAACGGCAGCGGTGGCCGCCGGAGCTCTGGCCAGTAGCAGCAGCAGCAATGTTCAAAAAAAAAAGGGAGAAACCCTTTCGGTCAGTATTATGCTATGTTTAAATATTTGGGTTTGTTGTGAATCTTGGTTAAGTAGTTATGTATGTTAACTGTTGTGGTTAAGTATCCTTGATTTCTTACATTTTGTGATTCTTGGCTAGTGTATGACCACAAATTGCATCAGTTATGATAATACAACTATAATAAAATGTGAGCATAAGCTGTTTTGAATGTAATTTGACAAAAAGGATAAAGTGTGCATTTCGTAGTATGTGTTTCCTTTTCAACCTGATGTGTAATGGTAGGGTTATCTCATGACAATCAGTTACATGTTTGATTGACTTATTTTGGGTTTTTAGTTTTTGCTATAAGTTATAACCAATCTGATGGTTTTTATTAAGGGTTTTGAGTGATTATAAGCTAGTGTTGGAAACATTAAATCCCGTTAGATGGTGCACATGATCTTGTGGATGGCGATGATCGTAGGAGTCCTCATAGGTGAAATAGATAAGGGTATTATGTTGATAAAACAATGTTAGAATTATTTGGGTTAGATTTGTTTGGACCGATGTTAATAAATAAGATGAAGAACATGATGAACTGTTTGAAGGTGCTATGAATGTTTGAAATTGTTGTGTTTTGATCCGATTCTAGGATTGTACGGTATTGAAAACATGTTAACGAAATTTGATTGGACAGTACATGTTAATGAAAATGTATTGGATAGTACCGAATTGGATAAGGGGTCTAGAAGCTTCGGTGGTGGTTGCGAGTCGAGACCGTAAGGTTGCGACTCGAAACCAGACCATGACAAGCCGAAACCTCCGGTTGCGACTCGAAACCCCCGGTTGCGACTCGCAACCAAAACATGACAACTCGAGACCGTCTGGTTGCGACTCGGAACTTCATGGTTGCGACTCGAGACCTCTTGTTCTCGATTCGAGACCACCCGGTTTCGACTGGACTACTCTGCTTAGTTATTGGGCCGCACAAACTGATGTTTTGAACTACGTGTTACTATTAATGTTTAACTGTTACTGTTTAACTGTTTGCATGCTAGGATAGGCCCAATAACGTATATGCTAGTATGACTTACGTGCTATGTGTTAGATACGTGTAGTTATACGTGACATTACTTGCATACGAACCTAATAAATGTTTAATAACCATAATAGGGTATGGTTGACCAACGTAACACGAGTAAATTAATTACCGAGCAAAGCAAAGGTGAGTTCACTACTTTTTACTTAAAGCATGCGTTCCCGGTGGATTGGGAAACGGAACAAAACACTTTTCCTGGTTTGGGATTGCTTACTATCTCCTTGTGCGGGATACGGTATTTCTATCTCCTTGTGTGGGATACGGGTAACAACGCTATCCCCTTATGAGGGATACAAACTTACTTTTCTTCCCTTGTTACTGGGAACAAACTTACTTACTTCCCTAGTTACTGGGAACTTTTAGTTAATTACTGTTTATACTGGATGCAACAAGCAACACTAAACAAAACTCTATCACTCAAGTCCTCACTTCTTAATACCGATTAGTCGCCGGGGCCAGGCGAACGGGTTATTAGTTGATAGCGCTATTTAGGTCTCACCAACCTCACACCGTGCCAAGGTATGGGATCGGTCGTGAACTAATGTACTCTGGCAACCGTCAATGATGATAGAACATTGACAAACGGGGCACTCTACGGAAACGTACGGATGAATAGTATTCGGTATTGTAAAAACAGTTTAGTCGCTTACTTATGGGGTAGCTCCCCATCGCATGTATAAACGGATAAATTAACTGGTTAAAACAAGTTTTTGGAATTAAAAACTGGAAAACTACAAACACGTGAACTCGCCAACGTTATGTTGACACTCTACTGCATGCTTTGCAGGTTGCTCGATACAGCTCTGGACGGACGTTGCAATCGGATGGAGTGCGTGGTTCGTAAGTTTCGTATGAACAACTTGCGGGTTTAAATTATGATATGTATTTTTTTTTCCCTTCCGCTGTGAACTTAAACTATGTTTTGAAAAATTTAAATTAGGTCACTAATTATGCTAATGTTCATAACAATAACTAACCCGTTCAAAATAATTAGTGGCTAAGATCCTGGTCGGTCACGCCTCCAAGCGGTGGTACTCCGCATGTGGATTTTGGGGGTGTGACAGATTGGTATCAGAGCCATTGGTTATAGCGAACTAGGTTTTAAATATAAAATATTTTTGGCTTGGGAAATAAAAATATTTTTATATGGAAACCAGACTATAACCGTTCTTTAGTGTGAACCACAACGACACCACACTCCGGATTGCAAGGTTCGTCAACTTCAGATGCTCACCTGGTAATGGTAGACTAACGAACTTTTACTTGTGCATAACTTATGTGTGTGAATACGCATGTGTGTATGTATATAATTAGCATGTATGTGCGTATATTTAGTATTTAACACAGTGGATCATACGAAGGCTAGGCTAGCGTGTTACGTGTTAAACAGGAGCGAGTCCTCCTAAACCTGGTTCGAAACAACAATACACTAAGGACAGGGAACCTATTTATTCCAAGCCCCCGTCCACGTATTTCCCGATATCCTCCCTGGACTGGAAATCAATGCGAGGGACGTCCGCTCGACAAACCTGCCTAAGAAACGTCTGCTACGAAGCACTTAGAGAAGTTTTGAGAACGAATCGACGAAGGGGAGCCACCCCTATATCATGGGATATTAGAAGGAACGACGACGTCATCCGCATCCTTTTTACTTGCGTGTTTCTTTTCCCAACCTAAGTAGTGAGACCTGTTCCCTCATACGACTGATCACCCGGATTTTTGAAGCACACTAGTAATTTTACATTTTTTTTTCGGGTCTCTGTTTGCACGTCTTGAAAACGAAAAGCATGCGCGGTAAATGCTTCTCATTGCAGTACTAGCAATCGTACCACATTTCCATCGACCACGAAGTTATTTCCCCTAATTCCTCGTTACATGGTAAATTCTTATTCAAGTTCAACCTTATACCCTAGCACGCCCCAAGACCCAACAAAGTGATATCTTTCTTACAAACCGGCGTATTTGGAAGCGTGGCAAGACGAAGACACAAGCCAGTCAACCCACCGAAGAGTACGGTAACCTAGATGCTTACCTTATCCTTCGTTCGTCAGAACCGTTATTCTTTGACGACTTTTCTGATTCCGTGGATCCTCTCGCTAACTTTTGTACGAATTCGCACTTCTTGCTCAATATGGTATCCCCGCTTCTATCGTTTCTTTATCACGACATCCATGTTTCTTCGTATAGAAACCTTGACCAGATCTCTCTTCAGTTTGGTGAATTCAACAAACTCGACCTTTAGTCAACAAACTTTTTAGCCCTTGAAATTCAACAACGTGTTACTTCAATCGTACTTTCCTGAAAACCTGTTTTCATAGTTCCACATCGAAACCCCCCCCCCCTCATACTGAGACCTTGATCAGATCTCCCTCTAGTTTGGGAAATTCAGCAAGCTCGACTGCTAGTCAATAAACTTCTTGAATCTTAAAAATTGTGACGCGTGATCCAAATGTATCCTTTCAGACATGTTTTTATTACCTTACATGGAAGCCTTTCGACGACGCAAGCACTACTTAGGACTCGTCCTCACGACTTCGGCAGTCTATTCAAATTTGGTCACTTACCGGTTTGGGAGATCACAAACTCGTGGTTCGCATACGGCTCAGCCCAGAACATCTTGTTAGACGTTTCAGTGAACCTTAACCCCCCCCTGACCCATACGACGACCGTCCTTCTCTATCATTGGTTCTTGTTGTGCCATTCATACTGACGTAACACCTCTTATTGGCAAAACGACATTCTTTATCCTAATCGCCCACGGCTTGTGTACGACCAGCTACTTCATCGACATCAGATAAATCCCTATTGCCGATCCCAAAGCCTTTATGTTTTGTCTCAAGCTGAACGCATAAATTTTGACTACCCTTCTTACATTACCTCGCTACACGTGTTATGAATTCCCTGATTCTTATCCAACTCTATTCTGCACAAATCTCCGTTTGGACGAATTACTTCCTATGAATGTTACTCGTTGGGGCAACGAGCCAAAGTTATCCCGGGGGTAACGGGTATCGCAAGCACTGTTCTTCGAACTCGATACGATCCACACCTAGTTGCGACACTCGAATTTATTCCATCCTGTCAGTATTCGACACTTGTTTCTCTCGACGACGTCCAAACCTATTCCGAAAACCAGTGGGAATCCAAACGACTCCTACACTTTACCTTGGAACTTCTACGACGCAAAACCGCCTTGCGCTAAGTTTTCAGTACACGGCTTTTTAACGCCACAAAGCCCGCACTTCTCGACCGTATACGCAACCTCTCACGATTTGAACTCAAGAGGGGCATCACCTAGAATCCGAGAGATCCTCAAACGATCCGCAACTCCAGCAATTGGAAGATAACCTACGAGGTGCTTCTATCTTATGCTATCATATCCGGGGCATCGATAACATGTCTGCTGGCAACAACACGCGACCAAAGAAACGGACAAGTTTCCGAACTTGCAACCATCTACTTGATAGAAGTAGATACTAGGCACGAGATGCCAACTTCTCTTTTACCTGATCGTAACCCACGTTTTGCATCCGATTCTTCGCAAGGCTGTGCACGAAAGACTTTTGGGCTCACTGTTAGGCATGAGCACCGCCTATCGCCCGCAAACTGATGACTGGGCCAAATGCACCATCCAAACACTCAAAGGCATGCTAAGAGCATGTGTTATCGACCCTTGGATACTAGTGACACTTCCCTTCTGTAGAATTCTCTTCCAACAACTGCTACCACATTAGCATTCAGGCAACACCATTTGAGGCACTGCACTAACGCAGATGTCGGTCACCTCTGTGTTGGGCGGAAGCCAAAGTACCGGCCCAGAACTTGCACTTGACACGACGGGTGGGATTGCCCAGAACAGACAACGCATGACGGCAACTCCAGTCCGTCAGAAAGGCTACGCGGATAAGCGTAGGAAACCTCTAGAATTCCTACTCGGAGACGGGATTCTACTTAAAGTTTCACCCTGGAAGGGTGTAGTACGTTTTGACTAACGGGACGAACTTAATCCGCGATATGTTGGACTATTCGAAATTTCCTAAAGGATCGGTAAGGTATCTTTATAGACTAAACCTGCCTGAAGAGCTGAGTGCGGTACACAACGTCCTTCACGTGCCTAGTCTAAAGAAGTGTCTGTCAGATGAGACATTCGTTGTTCTTTTTAGGAACTCGTGATCAGCAACAAACTACGCTTTGTTGGGAAACCGGTTGAGATCAAGGATCAAGAAATCAAAACCCTCAAGTGTGGTATAATATGCTAACAGACCGAGTTCGTTAGATATCGCGCTGTGGCCCAGAGCTTACCAGGGAACGGGAAAACCAGATGATGCGCATGTATCCCCAGTTGTTTACGAACATTACTTCCAGCGCTGAGGCTACCGCCAAATTTCGGGGAGAAATTTCAAACCAACAAGGGGTGATGTATCGCCCTACAAAAACGTTTAAACACACTAACTTGTCAGTGGCTGCGCGCTAAATTTCGAGACGAAATTTCTTGAACTTGGGGATAATGTGACACTTTGGGTCTTCCTGTACGTTACTTGGATGTTATAATTACTTGGATGTTATAATTAAATTTGTGAAATTCTATACTATGTGAAATACGTACAAACTCTGTGGATCTTGTGCTACGTGACTGTTACGTGCTATTTACGTGCTATATAACCTTATGCACTATGTGTCTTATACGTTCGTTTTGTGGACTTTCGTGAAACTGCTTATATCTACGTATGGTAATGGAGTCTATGTATACCTTTTGAGCGCATCGTATAACCCTTACTTAAATTTCGAGGACGAAATTCCTGTAACCTGGGGAGAATGTGACACCCCGCACTCTCGTTGTCAAGGGAAGAGTATTTTGGTAAAAACGTGCGCCTAATAATTTCTATTATTATTGTCATTATTATTATTATTAGGATAATATTTGTTATTAGGATAATATTTGTTATTACTATTATTATTTCGCAAATAATAATCCATGACGAGGGATTCTATTATTTACGTATGAGTTATCGAGACCGGGCCAGTCCGTTGAGCAAGGAGCCTAATCATTTGACGAATTCACGCACTTGGGCTAGGCCTAACCCAACTAGCCTAAACCCTACACTATATATTCATCCTAAAACCCCTTCCTCCTACTCTTTTATTAAAAACCCTAAACCCACTAACTAATTTCCAGCCGACACATGCACCCCTCTCACTGCTATCTCTCTCTCTAGAACACCGGAGTCCGATGATGCTCTCCGGCGATTGCCGGTCGAAGTTTCTACTAGCAACACCCCAACCCCCTTCTTGTATTACCCGACACCCCCTCATCTCGTTCCTCTTTAAACACCGACACATACACCAAACTCCCCTCTGTCTTCTCCCTCACTGCACCGGCGACTGGAGCTGGGTATCGGCTGGTACTCCGGCGCCCAGCTTCTCCGACGCGCACCCCCCTGACTCTTTCTCTCTGGTCCGAGTTCTAGCGCCACACCAGCGCTGATGATGATGTTGACGCAGGTCGAATATGGCGAATCGATGATGATTAGGAAGATAAAGATGATATTTGCGGCTGAGATAATGACCAGAGCTGGCGGAGGAGCCGACGACCGAGATGATGGTGGAGGAGCCAACGGCAGCGGTGGCCGCCGGAGCTCTGGCCAGTAGCAGCAGCAGCAATGTTCAAAAAAAAAAGGGAGAAACCCTTTCGGTCAGTATTATGCTATGTTTAAATATTTGGGTTTGTTGTGAATCTTGGTTAAGTAGTTATGTATGTTAACTGTTGTGGTTAAGTATCCTTGATTTCTTACATTTTGTGATTCTTGGCTAGTGTATGACCACAAATTGCATCAGTTATGATAATACAACTATAATAAAATGTGAGCATAAGCTGTTTTGAATGTAATTTGACAAAAAGGATAAAGTGTGCATTTCGTAGTATGTGTTTCCTTTTCAACCTGATGTGTAATGGTAGGGTTATCTCATGACAATCAGTTACATGTTTGATTGACTTATTTTGGGTTTTTAGTTTTTGCTATAAGTTATAACCAATCTGATGGTTTTTATTAAGGGTTTTGAGTGATTATAAGCTAGTGTTGGAAACATTAAATCCCGTTAGATGGTGCACATGATCTTGTGGATGGCGATGATCGTAGGAGTCCTCATAGGTGAAATAGATAAGGGTATTATGTTGATAAAACAATGTTAGAATTATTTGGGTTAGATTTGTTTGGACCGATGTTAATAAATAAGATGAAGAACATGATGAACTGTTTGAAGGTGCTATGAATGTTTGAAATTGTTGTGTTTTGATCCGATTCTAGGATTGTACGGTATTGAAAACATGTTAACGAAATTTGATTGGACAGTACATGTTAATGAAAATGTATTGGATAGTACCGAATTGGATAAGGGGTCTAGAAGCTTCGGTGGTGGTTGCGAGTCGAGACCGTAAGGTTGCGACTCGAAACCAGACCATGACAAGCCGAAACCTCCGGTTGCGACTCGAAACCCCCGGTTGCGACTCGCAACCAAAACATGACAACTCGAGACCGTCTGGTTGCGACTCGGAACTTCATGGTTGCGACTCGAGACCTCTTGTTCTCGATTCGAGACCACCCGGTTTCGACTGGACTACTCTGCTTAGTTATTGGGCCGCACAAACTGATGTTTTGAACTACGTGTTACTATTAATGTTTAACTGTTACTGTTTAACTGTTTGCATGCTAGGATAGGCCCAATAACGTATATGCTAGTATGACTTACGTGCTATGTGTTAGATACGTGTAGTTATACGTGACATTACTTGCATACGAACCTAATAAATGTTTAATAACCATAATAGGGTATGGTTGACCAACGTAACACGAGTAAATTAATTACCGAGCAAAGCAAAGGTGAGTTCACTACTTTTTACTTAAAGCATGCGTTCCCGGTGGATTGGGAAACGGAACAAAACACTTTTCCTGGTTTGGGATTGCTTACTATCTCCTTGTGCGGGATACGGTATTTCTATCTCCTTGTGTGGGATACGGGTAACAACGCTATCCCCTTATGAGGGATACAAACTTACTTTTCTTCCCTTGTTACTGGGAACAAACTTACTTACTTCCCTTGTTACTGGGAACTTTTAGTTAATTACTGTTTATACTGGATGCAACAAGCAACACTAAACAAAACTCTATCACTCAAGTCCTCACTTCTTAATACCGATTAGTCGCCGGGGCCAGGCGAACGGGTTATTAGTTGATAGCGCTATTTAGGTCTCACCAACCTCACACCGTGCCAAGGTATGGGATCGGTCGTGAACTAATGTACTCTGGCAACCGTCAATGATGATAGAACATTGACAAACGGGGCACTCTACGGAAACGTACGGATGAATAGTATTCGGTATTGTAAAAAAAGTTTAGTCGCTTACTTATGGGGTAGCTCCCCATCGCATGTATAAACGGATAAATTAACTGGTTAAAACAAGTTTTTGGAATTAAAAACTGGAAAACTACAAACACGTGAACTCGCCAACGTTATGTTGACACTCTACTGCATGCTTTGCAGGTTGCTCGATACAGCTCTGGACGGACGTTGCAATCGGATGGAGTGCGTGGTTCGTAAGTTTCGTATGAACAACTTGCGGGTTTAAATTATGATATGTATTTTTTTTTCCCTTCCGCTGTGAACTTAAACTATGTTTTGAAAAATTTAAATTAGGTCACTAATTATGCTAATGTTCATAACAATAACTAACCCGTTCAAAATAATTAGTGGCTAAGATCCTGGTCGGTCACGCCTCCAAGCGGTGGTACTCCGCATGTGGATTTTGGGGGTGTGACAATTTTCAAGTTCATGTTGAACATAAAGGATGATCATTTTGATTTTCACAAGATTCATCCTCATACTTACTAGATCATGTGTTTAATCACAATCTAGCAAGCTTCTTATGATGATCAACATCATAAACACAAGAAATCAACAATCAAGTATCACACATACACTAAAACAACTTAGTTTCTTATGTTATTAAGCTTTATGTGAAAGATCATCTTCATGGTTCTTTATGATTCTTATGATTAACAACTTACATAATCTTTTAACCACTAAGATTAGAAGTAAAATCAAGTTGTAAGAGGCTTACTACTAGCACAATGGCTAGGGAAGTAATCAAGATGAAGATGATGTGACAACTGGCACAAAACCGGTAAATTTCGTACACTTTAATTATTACTTAATGACTGCAATTATGTGCTTAAATGTCAACATTGTCTGATTACATACTATAAAAGTGAATTCATGCATCTTTTATACTACAAGAATTACTTTATGATTGCGTTGCGTCAAAAATACTAGTAAACTCACCGGTAAGACACATTGTGTCAACAATTCTGCAGAAAGCAGTTAGACAATAGAATTGGAACCTAGGTGTAGGTCCAACGACAAGAATACATTAAAACCCAAGAGTACATACAAGGGTTTATATATAGACTTCCCGGAAGCTAAATACGCACTAAAAAGCACCCGAAACGCACTTTAAGTGCAGAATTTTTTAAATTCAGCTTTAATCAGCCATAATTCAGGATTTTAACCTTGATATATTATGCAGAATTCATGATTTATCATCCAGAATACTTCCCCAAGTGTCGGGAATTGAAAGGGTTACAAAAGGGGACATAAAGAACGCTAAACGATACAATTTAGCACTTTAACGAACCGGTATTTAACCGAA